>OZ022250.1:14377325-14382325 GCA_963978915.1 Caenorhabditis parvicauda | reverse complement strand
CGTGTTTCTCGTCCTGAATTATACGTTTTCATAAGATTTTCTGAATTGTTCTCACTCCAAGACAAGTTTGTTTAAGAAAGCAAAAAATGTATCTTCATAATAAATTTGTCGCCGGTACGTCGCCGATACGTCGCTTCCCTGTCGCCATTCTATGAAGCATTCGATAACGGCGACGTTCCGGTGACAATACGGTGCCGTTCCGGTAACAATATGGCGAAATCATACATTTGTTGCCGGTACGTCGCTGTTTTGTCGCAGGTACGTCGCCGTATAATCGCCTGTACGTCGCCATATTGTCGCCGTTTGGTAAGGCATACCGAATGGCGACAAAAATATTATGGAGTATGCGATCTTCACCCCAAGTTATTTTTTGTAATGAAAACTAAGGAATACTGTCCACATGTCATCATTTCTTGCTCAAAGCTAATGAGCTCTCCTATTTACACCTAATCTAAACACCTCGAACATTTTCTGAGAGTCAAAAAAGTTCCGCCTAACATGAATTACCTCTAGTTTTTTTCTACATAGAATTTCAAAAAAATGTACACTTTTTTGTAAAGTTTGATTTTTCGTCAAAAATGAAGAATCTATTTTGTAATTTTCAACTTATTCGGTTGATTTTTTATTGTAAAACAAACTGACTTTGAGAAACACAGTTGAAAAGAATAAATGTTAAAGAATCAGTCGAAACAAGAGGTTAGAAAAACCTTTTCCGCAAGTCTCTCTTCTACACATCTAGGCAGAGGCATAAGACAATACAACCGCTTCGCAACCGCTTTGCCGACCTCCGCTTTCATTTTCGAAAGTGTTTGTGTTTTAACAAATGTTTCACTTGACATAATGAGCGTTGCGAACTGTTCCCAACGATTTTTTTTACCTATTTCAAACATCTTTCCGTTACGGTTTGTGAAGATGAAAAAAAGAAGGCACATATCTAGCAAAAAGTCTGACCGATTTCAAACTCGCGGCAGTCGCATTTTTGTAAAATGAGTACGGTAGGGTCGGGACTCTCACAACGAACAGTTAGATCTTTGTGGATTTAAATTATTATTCTTACTTTCAGTCCATTGAAATTGAAGGCGTATTATTATTCTTACTTTCAGTCCATTGAAATTGAAGGCGCATTACTTAATCGTTCATGTATTTCAAAGCGAAACTGCTACGGTAACTAAGTAACCGATTTACGGAGGTCAGACTTTTTTACAGGTAGAGGAAGATATGTGGAAGGAAAATTAAATTTTTTGAACTACAGTAACTGAAATGTGACCTACTCTATAGATTTGCTTTGCTTAGAGTTTTCAACTGCGTTTGCCGCAGTGTGTGCTATAGCCGGACCGCAAAAGGGGTGTAGGTGAGGTGGCTAATCAGTTGGTCGAGCTCACACTTCGCCATTGTCCAAATTAAATTTGAGGCAGTAGACGCATAGGTCGTCGACTTCAACTGATTTCAGCCCAACTCTCCGATTGTAGGCGACGCTCTCTCCATATTTTTGCAGACGATCCGAATCTTCACACAAATTTTATCCCATTAGTAGTCGCGGCAGGAACTCGCAGGGCCTCCTATAATCTTCTGATTCAAGCTGTTTATCACAGTTATTAGATGATCAGGTTTTACTGAAACAGTGTTTTCATGTTGTACAATTTTTGAACTGGAATTATGATTCATTCAAAAATGTTGCAAAATTTTTGTCGTCGAGAATCTTATTGAACTCTTCAATTAAAAAAAAAATTTACTTTCCATTGAATCATCACGAATAATCATTTTTCTCGAAGAGTACCCTTTGATCAGTTTCTCTTACGTCATTTGCCCTTTTTGATAATAGCCCTGTCTAATTCTGGGTTGAAATTGGTGAGAAGTATCTTTTTTCATATCTTGGAGCATCAAAAGTCACTGACTCTGTTTACAAGAGACGTGCTTTTTTTCTAACAGCAAAACATTTTCTAATGTTTTGCTGCGAAACTTGTGTGAGATAGCTTCCTTGCGTTCTTGCCTTTAGAATAGGTGTCTTCATTGGCACAAATATTCGATTTCCCTATGTTATACACGAAAAAATCATTTAAAAAAGCGCGCCTACCGGTCCATTCCATCTATCGTCCATCTACGATCCAATTCCAGTCCTGTGTCAGCCGCTCTGTCGTCCATTCTCGATCCGTTGCCGGTCCACCCAACATTTTAGATATAAATTTTCTAAATTTTCCATTCATAAAGTTGTCCTGCTAAAATAACATTCCATCATGACTAAAACAGCTTCCCTCAGGATTATTTGATTAACTGTACCGCCACCGGTCTAACGTCGGTTTGGTCTCAACCCATCTGTCACCCAGTACTCAGAGAAGTCAACTCTGATTGGGTCCAGAGTTGTGTTTCCAATCGGAATGAAATATATTTTAAAATACTCGTGCTGACCAAAGTTTCATCGTGTTATTTGGGTTCGGCGAGAAAATAATTCTCCCGGGCATTATAGTTATTTAAAGGATTTCATCAGACTGGATCCAGTTCTGTCAGATTGGACCCAATTAGCAGTTTTTTCACTTGATGGAAAATGGACCTATAACCATGATGACACATCATGATGATTCATTCCATAATACTTTTGTTCGTGATCTATCTGTTTACTCAAGTTTCGAGTACATCTGGGGCATTTTTTAAAGTAATTGGAAAAGTCAACTCTGATCGGCCCCAGAAAAATCAATTTGGATTCCAGTTCCTCCCAAACTAGATGTGGTTGGATCCAATCTGAGTTGCCTTCTCTGAGTATACAAACGTTCAACCCAAAACTTTATGGTTCAGCACCAGAAAAGTTTCCGTTCAAAGCGAGTCCCAGTGAAATTCCTCTCCATCAAATTCCATTATGACTAAAACAGCCTCCCCCATAGGAGCGGATGTTTTGATTGAGTGTAGAGGACTTACGCACATCAGAATTTCGTGAAATCAGTCTGTTGGATTAAGTAGTGTCGTCTTTTTCGTCGCTTCTGCTTTCACTCAGACAACACTCGCCAACTCATTACAATTCCCGAGGGTTGAGAATTCATATCAAGCGGGATTGATGCTCGGCAGACGCGTGCCAACAGCGTTCGCACGTTTTATTCCAAATCTCGACTGAAGACTATCATTGTTTCTTAGAAAAACTGGAAATACTCAAAAAATCACATTCATTGGTTCAATTTGTTGTCAAAAATCGGAATCCCATTTCTATTCAAACGAGAATTATCTCAAAAAATGAAAATATTCACAGTACATCTTATAAATTGCATTGGAACTCACTTAATCAAAACTTCTACCTTTAAATATGTCTATAAACTATTTTTATCCTTGAAAATTGAGAAAAAATACACTTTTCCTCAAATCAAAACTCAAACCGAACTCATTTTTTGAAACAAAGATGTTGTTCGTTTCTCGCATGTACAATGGTCATTTTTCACTCGTTTGTTGTTTTTCAGACCTTTTTCCATTTGTTTGGTTTTGAGATGTTTTAAAGGGAAATTTTTTCTGTAGAAGGAAACATTCATCGTTTCTGGAAAAAACTCGGTTTTCTTATTTTATGTTTCATAAAATATATTTTATGAAACACAAAAATCTTTGTATTTGTTTATCTTGTCTACAACGTCAGTGGAAAAAACAGAAAATTGTAGTTTATTCAATTTCCACTTAAAAATAACCCATTCCTCTTTTCATTTTTGAATTTTTCCTCCAGTAGTCTCTACGAGTTTCACAGAGTCCAACACAGAACCCATTTTCCCAACTCTATTCATATTATTTGTTTACAACAGGGATCATAAAAATGAGTGTGTGTCCGTCTGTGTCTACTCATGTCTGCTCGTCTTCGAATAAATTATGAGAGCAGATGGAAGTTGAACAAAGAAAACAACAATACTAACAAATGCCGTTCCTGGCGATTACAAGAAAGTTGTAGTTCTCTCTCTCTCTCTCTCTCTCTCTCTCTCTCTCTCTCTCTTTCTCTCTCTTCCTTTCGATTGGTTCTTTCGGCAAAAATCAAAGGTTTAAAATGTTTCCCAGCTTTTGCCAATTGCTTACGGAGGGTGTTGCCGTATGAAAAATGAATTCATGAATTTCCCTCCATCTCTCCATCTCTCTCTCTCTCTCTCTCTCTCTCTCTCTCTCTCTCTCTCTCTCTCTCTCTCTCTCTCTCTCTCTATTTCTCACCTATCTTACAAAAAGTAGGTGGTGCTTGTTTTGAACAAATTCCCCGATTACAAGACGCAATCGCGCTTGCATGAGACGCGGTAACTCAATTTGGGTTCAATCAACACAAGTGCTTATTGCTTTATGTGAGTTGTTGCACACACACACCACCAGCATAACAAGTAAAATACCTCGTAGCACGAACCCTTCACTGAACCTGGTGTAGCTCCTTTAGGCTTGGTTTGTGGTCTGATTGTGCCCTCTCTGTGATGGATAAAAACTGAAGTAGATGTGCGCATCCGTTATTACAAAATAACCTATGCGTCAGATTCAACCCAATTTCCGGATGATTTTTCGTTCTATTTTCAATTTTTTTACTCAAAAATTTTACGAAGTTGTTTGTAAACTCGAATATTTTTTGAATGTATTCTCCCATGATGCTCTCTCATTTAACCTCTTCCGGTTGACTTGGGTACGGTCTGTGCCTTGTTTGTGCCCTTTTCGTATTCCTTACATGTTGGATAAGTGTAGATGTGCGCAAAAGTTTTCAAAACTGACAAATTAGCCGATTTATCCAAAGTTCCGGCTGAGTTAGTTCAAAAAAATCAGATCGTTTAAAATTCTCAAAACAACGTTTAGAAATTTTGTTAATGTAGAAAATAGTTTCTATTTTATACGAAAAAGTAGACTGAATCATGAATCTTTTTTCACTTAGCTTTGTCGACACCTCAAACTTTAGGCTAAGGTAAGGTTCAAAGCACTAGTTAGGTACAAAGCTGAGATTTGATCAAAGTTTAAACTTGATTACCACAGAAAATTTTGCGCGGTTTAAGTCTACATGTATTTTTCTGTGTCAG
>OZ022250.1:14354027-14369625 GCA_963978915.1 Caenorhabditis parvicauda | reverse complement strand
GAGCGGAGAAGAGGCTTCCTATCCTCTGAAAATTAGTTTTCATTAAGATTTCTCGGTGTTTTTCAGTAATTATAAATGCTAGGTAGTGTTTTGAATTGTTTCAGGACCTGGAATTCAAAATTTCACAAAAATAGTATTTTTCAACCAACTCGCAGCACATATTTCGCACATATATCGCTAGAAGCGTGACCGTTTTCAACGCGCTCTAATCTCAATTTTGCATAATGAGTACGGTAGGGTCGGGGACTCTCACAACGAACAGTTAGATCTTTGTGGATTTAAATTATTATTTTTACTTTCAGTCCATTCTGAAATTAAAGGCTCATTACGTAAATCGTTCTTGTATTTCAAGGCGGAACTGCTACGGTACTAAGTACTCGATTTACGGAGGCAAGACTTTTTCACAGGTAGAGGAAGCTAAAGTGCGCGGTTAAATAAAGGATTCATAAAAATATTGATCGTTTCCTTCTAACTTGCACAACTTATTGATTAGAGAAGACATCAATCTATCTTTCAAAAACTACCTCATCATCCCTTTTAAACATGTAGAATATGTCATAAGGTAGACAGGACAACAGATCTATCAGAAACCATGACTTGAAGGTAGTTGTGACGGATGACTGATGGTTCTATCACCACCTGAAAATCGTAAATTCTGTAAAGATAATCTCGACATGAATTCCAAGAAAATATCATTTTTTGTTCACTTGATAATTTTATTGATAAAACTCTATTGAATTATGAGATTTTACAGCAAAAAATGTCGTGATCGGCAAAATCGAGGATTTTTAAACTCCAAAATGAAGTCAAAAAGAATCGCAAACGGTTCTATATTCAGAATGTTTTACTTCCGTTAAAAAGCTGGTTATTATCACATAACTTTTCAAATTTGGTAATCAAGTGATAATGTTAAAAAATTGAGCTAGTTCAATCAAAATGCTTACATTAAATAACCAGAATATTCAAAAGTCTTACCTCTCCTCCAGGGCCTACAAAAGTAGTGTGAAAGTTGAGCAAGATATCCGCAAAGAAAATGACGTCAACTATGGAATCCATCAGTGCTACTGTATCGATGCCTCCAGATGGTAATTCCCTGTAACTGTTGGGAGAATGGTCCTGTCCAACCGAATAGAGAGAAACTCAAGCAGTTAGAGGAGAGAAAGCAGTTTTGAGGTTGGTGAGGTCTTGGTATCGCTCAAAAGTATACGAACGTTGTTTTGGTTTGTGTTGAATCTTTATTCTTCTTTTTAGATTTATCAAAAAAAAAATCGAGAAAAGAAAAAATGAAGTGATTCTAAAAGTTTATGAACGTTGTTTTGGTTTTTGTTGTATATTTATTCTTCTTTCTAGATTGATCAAAAGAAAAAAATCGAGAAAAGAAAAAATGAAGTGATTCCAAAAATTTACGAACGTTGTTTTGGTCAGTGTTGTATTTTCATTCTTCTTTCTAGATTGTCCAAAAGGAAAAACTTGAGAATAGAAAAAATGGAGTGAGTCCAAAAGTATACGAACACTGATTTCATCCTAATCTCGCAAACTTTTTCTACTTTATCTATGATTGTGAAAATTAAAATTGGAAAACCATGGTTTCAATAACAAAGTGAGAAATAATGAGAAAAAAGCGTTAGAAAAAAGGAGCGTCGTTTGTAAGTATACAAAATGCCGATATCTACTTGTGTTCGTATACTTTTGGACGTTTTTTTTGTATTCTCAACTAAATTAAATGCCTCTGCCAACCAAAAATAGTCAATTTTCAAGGAAACCTAACCTAAACACAAACGCAAGAAACCTGTTCTTAAACGCTATGTTGAACGGGACCATGAAGGCTGTGTAGAAGGTCAACGCCAGTATGGACCAGTCCCAGATGGTTTTGAACGATGAGTAGTGGAGAATTATGTGTGGGGAGGTCTTTGGAGTCTCCTGACGGTACTGGGGCAACATGTCTCCTCCAAGGTTCATCACCTGAACGGACAGATATGTTGGTTGGTGGATGGCTTTTTTCTAGATGTTTTCGGAATCAAGCATTTTCCAGCAAAGCAGAAGCAAAGAAGCATCTCCAGAACTGATCAACCACTCAGAATGCCAAGAATCTTTAACGACGAACTCAATTTTTTTGAACTAAAAATAACCCAGTTTACTACGGTTGAACTGAAAAAAATTGATTTTTCATTTTTCCACTGCAAATCTGAAAGACTACAATATTAAGTAACAACAAAAAATCATACGATGAAAAAACCGGCCAATTAATGGAAGAAATTCAAAAAAAACCCTTGTTTTTTTCGGTTTTTGAGCTAATCATGTTGGGAGAAGCAGAAAATCGTGGAATTTGAGAGCTTCGAAGAATAATTCCAAAAGATTGACTAGAATCCGAATGTCAAATTAGGTGAATTTCTAGAAGGTTGGTGGATAAACCGCCACCTGGCAGGCTGGGTGGCCAATTAGTTTCTGGAGATTAGTCACGATAAGCTTTTGCAGAGACTAGCTACAGGGAACCACCCAGAAGACGAAAGCCGGAATCCATGCAGAGCAAAGAGTAGTTTGAAAGAGGCTATTGAATCCAGCTATTTTTGTAATCTTGAATGGATCCAATTTACTTTTTTTCCCAGCAACAAAAGAAGCTTGATAGTAGGCAGCGACGACTTCACTATTGGGATGACGATTTGGTGATGACAGATCGGTGTGCCACAACCCAATTTTGAAGTACAGGGTGGGCGCAAAGTATTGCAACACGATGGCAGCGCTATAACTTTCGATGGTCCCGCCAGAATTTGTGAAATTTCATGCAATATATAGTCAAATACTTAATAAATTGTTTTCATTTGGAATTTTTCAGTCTTTCACTTTTTAATTCTGATAACATTTGAAAGTACTTTGGATTTTTTTCGTTCGCGGCACACTCACCATCTTTGCTTTAATCATATCAGTTCTCAAGAGTCCGGTACTTCTGACGGCTAATGTTTCACGATTCATCAGGAAAGATCTTTTCAAATATATATTTCAATGTGGCAAAATCGATAGAATTCTGAAACGGCGAAAAAAGGATATTGTATCGCCGACTTGAACTTGAAAAAGCGGATTTCACCGCTTCTTTGTTTTATGCCTACGATGAGCTGGCTCTGTGGGTTTGTAAGAACTCTCTAGGTCGTTTTGTTTGTGGATTCAGATAGATCATAATACTGTCTGATATAAAATACACTTTACGTCCAATTTCGTGGATTTCTACTATCAAAAAAAAAATTCGGAAATTCGCATTTTTAGGCGCGTGCCAGCATTTGTGCACTTGAACAATTTTTCCGGATGGTAATTTTGCTTTAACTTTGTGAAAACGGATGTCTGTTGGATGAAATTGGTAGAAAACGTTCCGAGAAAGTTCCGGAATGAATGGAAAAAGAAAAATGAAAAATTTCCAAACGGGAGACTTAGAGCACATGCTCAAAGTTATGTTGCAATACTTTGCGCCCACCCTGTAACAGAAAGAACAGAGAAACAAAGGGGTGTAACCTTAATGACCTGATTGAAGTTGCTCGAGATGGTCGCATTTGATTTGTGCAGGTCTTTCGTCTCGATCTGGTTGAATTGTTGTTTGGATTTCGCGATTCGAGCAATTTGCAGGATTCGGGAAAGTCCTGAAAGTGTCGATGAGATATTCCACGAGGAACACGAACTGAAAAGTTTCCCCATGAACAGTTTACACATATCGCTAGAAGCATGGCCGTTTTCAAACGTGTTCTAATCTCAATTTTGCAGAATGAGTACGGTAGGAGTCGGGACTCTCACTTTGTGGATTTGAATTATTATTCTTACTTCCAGTCCATTTAACTTTTTTTACACATTCAAATACGAAAATGGAAATCACACTACTATGCTGCATCGATCAATATCCGATTTTTGAAAAGTTATCGATTGATTTTTCGCGCATCACACTTTTTCTCAAAACGTTTTTGGAAGACTTGGTACAGTTTTAGTGGGTGAAGAAAAAAATTTGCTTTGAATGATAATAAAAAAACAAAATTTTAGGTTCTGGCCTTTTTTAGATTCTTTTAAATTTTGAATCAATGTCTCGAGTTTCATCGAATTGATGAAAAGATACAGACATGTTGCAATACTTTTTGAACTCGTGGTAGTTGAAAACTGCTTCAAGTCATCAAGAACTTTCCAAAGTTCCCACTTACAGTACTTCTAGAGTAACAAATCTTCCCACCTTTATTATTATCATCATCTAGAGGTTGCTTCAAGGGAGTGATGTCTTTGAACTGACACAAATATAGTACAACACTGTCCTTGTCGTTCTTGATTGGCGCTAGGTGCACCAACAGCCAGATTGGTGTCTCTGAAGGGTTATTCTCAGAAAATGTGTCTCTACAGTACTCACTGTTCTTTTTAGACAACCCAATCTCAGCCTGTTCTGTCCGGCTGTTGTCAAGAGCGTCTTGCATCTTTTGGAGGCTTCCTGATTCACCGTGCTCTCCGTGCATGAAAGATAGCCTGTAAATATATTTATTATTTTCTAGAACATAATTAACTTTATTACTGACAAGAATCGACCAACCAGAGATATTTCAAATTATGTCCGATCGTAATTTAGAAAGGTTCCAATCAGTTAAGAGAACAAGCATATGAAAAAATACTGAATGTTGGTGATGCGTCCTTTGTTATATAAAGCTTGTTTCAGAAAAACACAATTCAATTTATTCCAATTTTCTGACATAATTTTTTTTCGAGTATTTGAGAGATTTTTCGGGAAGTAAAAAAAACTTCTAATGTTGGAAAAAGACTGTTAACTACAAGTCTTTCATACTATTCCATTCATAGATCATGAAATTGTAAAGGATTCCTGAAAACTATCAATGCTGTCTTCGTCAGTCTCAGATTCCCTAATTTTCCCTAAACATTTCAAGCTATCTTCCCCTAGTTGAAAACGCGGAACCATGAGTGTCAAGTGCCGTACTGCGAATAATTCATAAGTCAGGAGAAGATACACCATAAGTAGATATTTTGGACGGGCGGAAAGTGTTCTAAGGACTCACGAGCACGGCTTCTGCATGATTTCTGCCCTCGAGTAGCCGACAAGTTTTGAGAATCCATCATTGCAATAGACAATGGGGTAGTCGACGACTTGGGCGTTCGCCAGGATGAACGAAGTGTCTGAAACCATCGACTTTCAAGATTCTATGACTGATAACAAGAGAAATATCATATTTTACATCGTTATTTGTCTTTTCTCAGAAATTCTCAGAAACTTTAATGAATTTTGTTAATAATCCTATTGGAAAACATTGTTTTTGTACCTCAACGTGGCAGAAAATTCGTAAAAAAAACAAGACGAAAAGACTCACAGAATAGGACATTTTCTCTACTATTTTCAAAGTATTTTTCTTTGAATAAGCTACTCACCAGCGTTGTTACACCTCCGGATAACATTCTCGAGGAAGGTGTTCTGTGGTGCGACAAGTCCTCTTTTGGCCACAGGCATCCCTAACTCATTCACACATTTTTTCAGCTTCTTCTTTATTCTGAAATTTTCTCTCTCTCTCTCACTATCTCTCACTCTCTCTCTCACTCTCTCTCTCACTCTCTCTCTCTCTCTCTCTCTCTCTCTCTCTCTCTCTCTCTCTCTCTCTCTCTCTCTCTCTCTCTCAATCTCTCTCACTCTCTCTTTCTCTCTCTCTCTCTCTCTCTCTCTCTCTCTCTCTCTCTCTCTCTCTCTCTTCTTTCTCTCTCTCTCTCTCGCTCTCTCTCTCTCTCTCTCTCTCTCTCTCTCTCTTTCTCTCTCTCTCTCTCTCTCTCTCTCTCTCTCTCTCTCTCTCTCTCTCTCTCTCTTTCTCTTTCTCTCTCTCTCTTTCTCTCTCTTTCTCTCTCCCACTAACCTCTTTGGCAGTAAGTTGTCAAGTCTCATACACCACCTCGAGAACCTAGTTCATGTGCTATCTCGGTTCACTTTCTCTCTGCAAATCTCCATGAAACGACTTTTGATTAAAAGGGTATAAGGCACACAGAAAACAATATACAACTCAGGTAATGTAATTATTCCAGCTGCGCACGCAAAAGTTGATTACCAATTCACCAGGGAACGAGTCGAGTTGTTTTTGTGCATGTGTGCGCTTTCGGTTCGTAATACAATGATGAAGTGAGAAGGCATATGGACAGAGATTTTTTTTGTGGCGTCCATGTGACATTATGTGGAAAATTGCATTACTAGTCGTTGTAGTACCTATTTCTTTTTCAAACTAACCTTATAATGCCAACCTATCTAATGTGAATATTTATAGGTAACTTACTGTCCCTGATGATGGCTTGACGCCAAAACGTTGGACTCAATAAATATTTTTTGCTAAGCCCGTGGTCACTGAGACGATCTGTCATTCACACGTACCTACTTCTATCAGGCAGCTTCGAACCCATAAATCCGTTAAATCAACGACTTTGTTGAGTATCGCGACTCTAGAAGGTATCCAAGTGGTGTAGACAAAGTGTCGATGAAAATTTTGTGTGACCCCACTAGGATAGTTTAGCACTACTTCTTACAAAAGATCACATGAACGCCACAAACGGAACCTGGAACTGAACGAGTGTGAAGTTGATGAGAAAGTTTGAATTTTGAAAAATGAAAATAGGCTTTAACGCGCTGGATGGTCTGGTGAATGTTTTGAATTTCAAAAATGTTTGACTTGAACTTTTTGTGGTTTTAGCAAATATCTGACTCTTCGGAAAGTTGTGATAAGAGATTTTTCATGAAATAATTCTTCAATGTTACATTTTTACGGTCTGAATCAGAGTTTCAATGATAAAAATATGAAATGTGCTTTTCAGGTTGTGTTCAAAAGTTTTAAAGAATTCTGAACTTTACAGATCGCGAGTGAAAATTTTGCATAGTGTGAGGAAAGTGAAGGCAAATGGCTCGAATGCACATTGAGAAAGTGCTAATGGAGGGAAGGAAGAAGGATAGGCCGATGGTGTCAAAGATTGACTAATTCCGAGCAGCCAAATTCTACGAAATCCAACCAATCAAGTACACGGCACGAAAAACATAATAAATTGCGATTTTGATCGATGAGAAGCGTATTGAGGTTATTGAAGACTTTAGGGCATGCGAAAACTAAAAAAAAAAGAGTAATAGTTTTTACTCAAGAGTATCGAACATACAAAAAAAGATTCATCAAGAATTTTCTGAAAATCTGCTGAAGATGACAAGTGGCAAACACTGACGACAGATTCTGATTTTGAAGTTTGTTTGAAGTTCATACATTACCTCATGGTGATAACATTCAAAGCAGTTTAGCTTACATTCTCAGTATTAAACAATTATAGAAACGATTTCTCTGAGAGTCGACAAAAATCCGACACGTTCAACGACTTTTCGCCAGTCTGTCTATAGTTCAAAATTGAACAACGCAATGTAGAAAAAAAACTCAAAGGCAAGACGCAAGAAGAAACAATTTTGGAGAATTTCTATAGAGAAATGGAGCTGTACACGAGTTTAACCATATTGGTCATTCCTAAGCCTAAATGCACCAGTGGCAAGCATTATTCCACTATGAAGCAGTAAAGTAGTAGCATTTACCTCTCGAAACGAGAGAAAAAGAGAGAAAAAAAGATGTAGTGAAACGGCTGACGATGGAGTGAACTGCAAAAACAATGTGCAATTCGATGAGGAGCTTGGAATCGTTTCAAATATTCAATTTGTTTTTCTTTCCGCTTCTTTTAGCATTCACTGAGTTTGTGTCGAAAGACCTAGAGACACATGTTCAGCCATCTCATGAATTTTCAACTTTGGAGTTGGACCACCAATGAAGTTAATGAGGGCATGTGTTCAATTAGCCCTGTTCTCGGAAATTCAGAAGGGGCAATGAAATTGAGACCACCCAAGGAGTTTAGTACTCATAATTATAATTTTTTATTAAAAATAGAAAAGAAGAAAAGAGCGTTGTTTCTCAAAATCTATTTTTGTAACGTCAATTTCACAGAAATTCCATGAAAAACCTTTTTTTCAGAAGGTCAAAATATCGAGAAGAGAACACTTCTATTTGAATAAACCAGGAATTTAATAATTCAAATAAAATTTCAAAACATTAAATTTTATGTAAACTAAAAAATGTTGAGTAACAGAAATTGAAAGTCAGCGTTTGCCCATTCCATTTGAAATTTCAAAATCATATTCAGAATGAGAAAAAGTTATTTCAAGGTTAGTCAGGTATTACAGCTGTTGTTATTATTTTGGCTTCTCCATAGTTATGCCTTTCTCTCACTTGGCAAATAAAACAAAAGAAGTGTGTTATTGAATGTTCTCAAAAGCCTCAACCTTTTTATTTCGGCCATAAATCTCGGGGTTCCGGGGCTTTTAGGGACAACTAAGTAATGGTAAGTCCACAAATTGCCGTGTTCGGACTCAAAACGGTTTCCTGTTTGTTGAAAAATCTGCTACGGTCAGCGGCAGTAAGCTTTTTCTGTCAAAATCCAGGGTAAACTTGTTGGACATATAGAGAGAAAGAGAGAGAGAGAGAGAGAGAGAGAGAGAGAGAGAGAGAGAGAGAGAGAGAAGAACTGAATATTAGTGTAGGTAATGATATAAAATTGCTGTTCGATCAAGATATTAAAATCAGTTCCGACCTGCAGTAGCCTGACAAGTTGTGTCTGACCATAATTTAGGAAGGTTCTCATCATTATAATCATTCAACTTTGGTGTTACTTGTTCAAGCCTTTTCTATTGAAATTGTCATTCAAACTTCACGAAAAAAAGACATACGGACTTTATTTATTTCTGAAAAAGTGACTCATGAAAAAAATATCGTTGCATTTTTGATTTGTGGCATGAACCTAATGGGATAAGTCTCTTCAAAATGTAATCACAGACATAGAAAACAGGAAGTGTCGTCCTACTTCAGGATCATCGTTAACATCGGAAGATCACATCGGAATATATTCCGTCACTTTTCTAACAGAAATAGAATTCATACTCAAATTGTGACGTCATGTCAATGGTTTGTAAGAAAAGTAGACAACGCATTGTAGACAAATTGTCGACAAAACGTCCCATGGATATTTGTCCAGTTTTCTTACAAAATGAGGTTTCGAATCAAACATGAAAGATATAATTCAAAAAATACTAAAAATTGACAAAACACGTAGCACAATCTTTACAAATCCACAAGTTCCAAAAAAAACTTCTTTTTTTCAGAATCATGTATAAACGCTGAGAATTGAATACGGTCATTTGGATTCAGAAAAAAACACAGGAGAACTGGCAGTTTGCATGGAGAAGCCTCGAAATTTTTTTCAAAACATGCATTAATGCTAAAAATTGAATATGATTGTAGGAATTTGGAAAAAATTCTAGAAAATTGTCAGTTTGCATAGAGAAATCGTAAAAAACCACGATTTCCGGAAGAAAAGGCTATAAAATGAGCTATATTGTTTAGAGCCCAGTGAAAGAGAGAGACAGAGAGTCACAGAATGTCATATAGACAGGTGTTCTGATGGAGTTTTCGCACTACATTTTTCCAGACCTTTCTTTTAATCACGAAAAAAGGCCAGGCGACTCTGGCCTCTCGCAGCAGGTGTATGAACCAGGGACCTGAGTTCGAACCGGCTGAGCAGTGGTGTTTTTGTTTTTTTCTTACAGCTTAAATGTTGAAGATGAAGTAGTCACAATTGCCTAATATCAGTCCATCCATTCTGGGCTCACTTGTAAACACTATCAATAGAGGTCTCAACCAGAGTTGCACGGAAGTAAAACTTTTCAAAACGTTTTTTTTTCTCGGAAGTCAAAACTTTTTTTTCTCGGAAGTCGGAAGTCGGTAGTGAAAAAAGGATGGAAGTCGGAAGTCGGAAGTCGGAAGTGAATTTTTCAACGGTAGTCGGAAGTGCAAAAAAAAGTTGAAAAAAAACCAGAGATATTGTATATCCGCTCATTCTCAACAGGTGAAGGTCAATTCCTGACTGAGTAGAAACGAATTCACGGTCTTTTCGTCATTTTTCACGAAAAATTTTTTTCACGGAAGTCGGAAGTAGAATTTGTTAAACGGAAGTTGGAAGTGAAAAAAGGGCGGAAGTCGGAAGTCGGAAGTGAAAAAAGGGCGGAAGTCGGAAGTCGGAAGTGAAAAAAGGGCGGAAGTCGGAAGTCGGAAGTGAAAAAAGGGCGGAAGTCGGAAGTCGGAAGTGAAAAAAAGGCGGAACTCGGAAGTCGGAATTGCGTTCAACTCTGGTCTCAACTGAACTACAAATTTTTGGATGTTGCCGGTGCGGACACCCACTGGACCGTTTAGCGCCCTGTGTCAGCCCGAGAATTTTGGAGTAAACTGCAAATCTTGCAGTTCAATCGAACCCACAGAAAAGCTACATCCAGAGCAATACGGAACAAGATGAATGAATACGTTTTATGAGCATGTAAATCGGCCAAATTTCCCGGGTTACAGCTCATGCTGCCAAGGTGATTCTGTCTGTGTCGAAACTCGCGATCTGGTTTTTTTCCCACTTACAGAGAAAGAGAAAGAAGTTTTGAGGTCAGACACTTGAATAAATGGATTTGAGAGCTTCAAGTAGACGTCTTTTTGAACGTTTCACTCTGATAAACTTGTCAGAGATTGATGACGCAAATTTGAAATTTCGCAACGGAGAATTTTCAATGATATGGAAATTTTAGATCGTCTAGGTCTTCAGGAACCTGCGGAAAAATCCAATTAGAGTAGGCAACTCTGATTGAATCCAGAAAAAAAACAGGTTGGCTGCACCTCCAAGCGGGATGGAATAAATTTCAATGCACCAAAAATTCACCGTCTTATCTGGGTTCGTCGAGAGAATAATGTCTATAACGAAAAATTTCATTTGTGATCTATCTGGTAAGACAAGTCTCGAATGCAACAAGATAGTTTGAAAAAACTCAGAGAAGGAAACTCTGATTGAATCCAGAAAAATCAGATTGGACTTCAGTCATTTCAGAACTACTCTATAATTTAATGGCGATTTATGAAGCTTATGTGCCTTTTACAAATTCTATGAAGTTCATGAGCTCTTGATAGATTTTATGATAGTTGTTCTATGAAGTCCATAGGCTAGATAGCTATGACCTATGACGTAAATGCGCTGTTTATATCAACCGCCTATGAACTTCATATCAGCTGTATTTCGTATCTAGAGTAGTTCTGGTTGGATCTAATCATATTCGCCTTCTCTGAGTTATCAATGCCAGTCTCAGTTAGGTCGACTGAGGTGATCATTTTACGCAGGTCAAAAAGCCTAGGTAAAAATCGGGAAACCTACTGACTCCAGTGTCAACCTCTTAAGAAATCAGCCAAATCAGTGGAGCAAGCAAATAATCCGAAAGCTCGTTGGCTCTCGCGCAGTAGAGCTTAGGTTAATCAAAAATTCATGGCTTTCACTGACATACACTCAGCCGAATGTTTTCGGATGCTGGAAGCAACGTTTGGGAAGATCTGACACTTTTGCCAGAACCTCTCGGGATAAACTTTTCCTAGAAAACCTAGGGTTGTGGTCTAGGATGTTGAACTCAGATGAGGACGAGTTCGAACGGGGTTTGATAGAGTTATAATTCATTTTTGTACGGAGTAAAAACAATCAAGAGAAAATAGTCTAGGTCAAAATTGCACGGAAACTATGTTCATCGGAAGTCAAAAGAAGGAAGAATTTTCTTCCAAGAAAGTTGGAAGTCGGAAGTCGGCAGTCGGATGTAAAAAAAAAGCGGAAGTCGGAAGTTGAGAGATCAAATTTTTTATATTTAAGAAAAAAATACGTTTTCTTACAAAAAATCAAAAAAATAACAAAAAAAGAGTGAAAATGATCTAAAAATAGCTAAAACGGTAGAATTCACTAACAAAGTTCGTTCTCTCTTCCAGCTTATTGGAGGGAACAAAGTAATTAGCATTTTGGCCTCGGCACGTCTGAAGTAGAAGGGGAGGGAGCATAAGTGAGATGGACCACGGATATATCATGAGCCTCTTCGGGGATTATGTTCTATCTGATTGAGAAGTAGCGACACAAGATGAAGCGACCTCGGTCCGTCAAAAAGAAACTGGGATTTCAACCTTCTTCATAAACTGACAACAACTTCGTTCTTTCAGAAAAAATTCAGAGAATTTTTAGAAAAAGGGTGTTTTCTCAAACCAAAGGAAGTTATAACACATTTCAGGGAATTTTCACCTCGTATGGAAGAAATAATTTCTCTTGTAGAAAACACGAAACTGTCAATGAAGTGAAAATTACTCAAAAAATATGAAAAAAAGCATGAATTGAGAGAAACCAAAAATAGAAACCGGAAAAATAGGAACGATACTTATTCGACGATCCAATTCCAAGGTATGCTGAAACAGAGTAATGATAGTAGTTTTCAAAAAATATCAAAATATGTCAAAATATAGTTTTTAACGGCAGTGTCTTCAAAAGTGTCAGAAAATCACGTAGTCCTTCTTCCGTGCTTCAGAAAAAAGAACATAAACGTAAACTAAGAGGCCATCTGGTGGCAGGGAGATCAGTTCCATATGGCCGTAGCCTTTTGCCTAATGCCACCCTTTGGTAAGGTGTGTAACGCCGAATTCATGTAGCTAATTAGGGTGCACCGAGTAAGCGGACACCTAAGCCGGGCTAGACCAAGAGGATAAACCGACAATATTGTTGACAACAACCTCGGAAAGGTCAGCAATGGTTCCTGATCCATAAGTATATTGGGAGTGTAGGGATTTGATTTTAGTGGGAGACGGATAGATACTTCCGCGCGGAAAGCAGAAAGCGGCAGGAATTCAATTTGGTGCGGAACGAAAGATAATCGGCACATTTTGGAATACAGACTTTTGCTCATTTTCGTAAGCTAATGTATAGGAGGTTTTCTAGTAATTAGCACTTTAATTTTAGTCATGTTTCTGGGCTTCTGCAATAAATTCAGTCTTTACAAGACTGAAGATTAAAGAACAATTTTGGCAAAGTGTGCTCCTTCGAGTTTTGCTTGATCTCAAATGTACTCATGAAAACGACTGGACTACACATATCCTCACTATCTATGAGTGCAAACATCTGACAGATTAATCGAATTCGACGAAAAAGTACCAGAACGAAGAAAACATTCTTGAGAAGAAGTTTGTATTTCAATACAAGATAATTTGTTGATGACAGAAAAAGTCATTGAGAATATTTTGATATGGAAACAATTGTTAAACATCATTATTGAAACATGAAAAAAGCGAAAGGTGGTTTCAAGACTGTAAAAAGTTTAATGAAAGTGAAATCAAGATTTGGCTTGAGAGAGAGAGAGAGGGGGGGAAAGAGAAAGAGAGAGAGAGGGAGAGAGGGGGAGAGGGAGAGAGAGAGAGAGAGAGAGAGAGAGAGAGAGAGAGAGAGAGAGAGAGAGAGAGAGTGAGAGAGAGAGAGTGAGAGAGAGAGGGAAAGAAAGAGAGAGAGAGAGAGAGATTTGAAGATAGATTGTATGTTAGTGTAAATGAGGCTGTGGAACCATTGGACGCCACGGAGTAACCACCAAGTCGCCACACCTTTGCCCGCTAGTTGCCACTAACTAAGAGTAGACATAACAACTCTCGGGCAAAGAGCACCGAGCAAGTGTGGGAAAAGCTGGCTGCTTAATTACTGTGGAAACGCTGGCAGTTTGCCAATGGCCATGTCTCATTTCGGCGGCACACGCACAGGAAAGCTGAGGCCACTTTTGAGGGAGAACCCCCTAGATGGTGTGTAGTCGAGCAGAGTCTACTCGGGGAGCAGAGGCGGAAGACGGATGTATGAAGATGTGTGTGTATGTGTGTCAGAGCGTGGTTGTCATGGGAGACGTGAATCGGACACCCATGCGACAAGTCCACCTTTTCCTTCACTGATAATCATTTTACATGCGAATGCTCACATGGGGTTGGGGTGGACTTTTAGAAGTGGTATAGAACGTCAATTGGTGAAGGTCCTGTAACTACTGGTGTCATGCCAGTCATCCTTGCAATACTGCGGTCTTGTCACTATTGAAGAATCATCTTGAAGCACCAGAGATTGAAGTTGAATGTTTAATGAATACACCAACCACAGCCGAGTCGACTGGAGTGACAAAGGGATACGACTTCTGCCACGTACGTCGATCAGATAGACTATGATCCTCAACACCACAGAAGAGCTGGGAAATCACGGAATCATACTTCGGGCTGTTTTTTCTGATAGACCGGCATTGGAACGTGAAACCTAGACATCTCTCGAAAAAACCAGCGAGGGGAGCGAACTTTTTTTAATGAAAGATCAAATATGCCTACAAAGACAGAAAAACTGGGAAACCCTTCTGAAAACAGTGTTTGAATGTTTCAGGACTTTGAAAACGTTCTCTAGTTGAGAGAAAAATAGTTTTCGCCTCAAAAAAGTCATAACATAATTCGATTTTCTTCCCAAAAACTACAGTCATAGATGAGCCAGAAGTCTCAAAATCCCTGGCCATAATGGCTCAACCGAGGCCTTGTCATCAAACAACATTTCGGAGTGCCAGAAGTAAAATTTTATTTTCTCAATCAAGTACCACGTAGCTTCCTCTACCTGTAAAAATGTCTGGCCTCCGTAAATCGGGTATTTAGTACCGTACCAGTTTCGCCTTTAGATACAAGAACGATTCACGTAATGAGCCTTCAATTTCAGAATGGACTGAAAATAAAAAATAATTTAAATCCACAAAGCCGTTAACCGTTCGCTTTAAGAGTACCGAGCCTACCGCACTCATTCTGCAAAATTGAGATTAGAGCGCGTTTGAAAACGACCATGTTTCTAGCGATATATGTGAGTACTACAATCAAGTACTATCCTGGTAGTACTGAGTATTACAGATTTGTCACTGTCATTCAAACATCTCGAAACACCAGAAATGAAAGACGATTCTCTCAGTCAAGCCTTACAAGTTCTGCTCACAGTACTGAGTACTGAGAACTTGTCACTTAAAAACATACTACGGAGAAATGTCATATCGTTCCCACCCCGCTGGTTGCTCTGAGTATTTTCCAACCCAAAACTACTACAAATACGTTTCATATGACAAAGATAAGTAGATATTTTTATCTTGAAAACAATCAAAGGATAACATATTGTGTAACTCAAAAAAAAACACAATTCAACCTTTTTCGCGAAAATGTCACGAACTACAGTAAGAAATGTACCAGCGGTTCAAAATCCCTGGCCGGAACCGCTCTGGTCTGGAAACGTTGGCACGAGACAAAAACCTCCGGGGTCCTTGAGGAAAAAAAGAAAAAGCTTCAAGTTTTCAATATGGTCCATAATTCTCCTTCGAGTTGTAAATAACGTTGTTTATTGCTCAATCGTACGTACATTTCTATTCAACACGACTTCAATTTTGGGCTCACAGCGGGCTTTCTATAACAATAATAAGATCTGGCTAGATTGGGGAGCAAATGGCCGAGGAACACCTTTTGACAGCTATTTTCCAGATTTGGAGGAATGTTGCAGCAAAGAGTGAAAGCTGCTAGAGGGACATTGAAATGGGATCATATTTGAGGAAAGTTTCACTGTACAGTACATGAAAGACTTTAACTAAGAGTAGACATAACAACTCTCGGGCAAAGAGCAAAGAAATTTCCAAATTTTTCAGCTGGAAGCGAGATTTTTA
>OZ022250.1:14309027-14344027 GCA_963978915.1 Caenorhabditis parvicauda | reverse complement strand
TTTCAATGTTCAAAAACTGTTTCGGAAAGTGTTAAATGCTATGAAATATTGTTCTGAATTTATCACAGGGTTGTGAAAACGGTAACGTCCTAATAATCCAATGCCCAAAATCTACATAATATCGGTACAAACGTTTCTGAATGCCAGCAAAAATAGTACATGAAAATATGACTCAACATCAGGAACGGTAGAAAGCGACATTCGACATGATTCAATGTTTGATTTACTACAAACGTGCATGAGAGCATATGAGTGTGTTTATCCACCTCCATGGGAATATTTTGTATGGTTGATGTTTTGGTCAAGTCATTAAAATAGATTAAAACGATTGAAATGAATAAGAAGTGGCTTCAAAAACAGTTAGACAGCCAATCCGTGTCTAGTTTTCATATTGATCAGCAAATCTCCAAAACTTTTCGTGGACCGGCATTGGACCGTAGACGGGCGACAGTCGTCCCGGACATGTGTCGCCCATTTACGGTCCGATGCCGGTCCACCCAAAGTTTTGGAGAATCAACTTCATTTATAGGAAAGATTGGAAAAGAGTAGGTCCTGCTTCAAGACTTTATCCACAATAGATACTCTATTCGTTTTTTATCCAATTTTCTTCTCATTCTCACTTTATCCGTCTAACGGATCAAACTATACAACTGTACAAGACTTTACGCTTCAGATAAAAAAATTTTGGATGTTGTGAACACTGATGGAGTTTGTTCTTGATAATCAATACTGTGAAAAGAACTTTGAGAATTTATCTAACATTCTTCACAAACCCTGTCCTTCACAATTTTCCAAATAGAGATCATCAAATCAAATTTAACAGTTCACTGATAGAAAAAAATAATCAAATATTTCATTGTGGAAAAGGTCCTGCGACAGGTCGGCGATAAGATTTCATCTAACAACGTGAATATGAAAACTAGAAATGCTTCCAGTCGATCACAATTTTCACAGAACTCAAAAGATAAATGAAGGAAGAACATTAAATTGTGAAAAAAGGTCCTGTGACAGGTCGGCGACAAGATTTCCCCTAGAAATTAAAAAAAAATCATGCTTCCGGTCAGTCAAGAGATCATTAGATCGACCTCACGGATAGATAAAAGGTCAGTGTGATAACATTAAGCGGGAAAAAGGAGGAAGAGTGTCAAAGAGTGTTGACTGTTTGGACAGTAACTGACTCGCGTACAAACAAAAAACTGTGAATGGAGTCATGACAAGCGGAGGTCATTGAGAGTGGACTTTGACAATGAGCTCACGAGCAGTTACTTCTTGAGAAAAAAAATATAACAGTGTTGAACAAGAGATCGAGTACACCAGGTCAGCTTGTCCATTTTCACCATTATAGATGAAAATCTGGTAACTTGTTTGTGATGTGATGTGAAAACTGTCTCTATGATTTCATGTTGAGAATGGTTTACCTCTCCAAAAAGAAAAAAAGAAAAACCGCCATCTTGTCGCTATTATGGCGACATACCGGCGACAAAGCGAAGTCACTCTTTTGTCGTCATATTGTCACCGGAACGTCGTCATATTGTTCCTGTTTATTATGAAAAAAGCTGTCGAGAAACTTTCTATTACAGCAACTAAATGTCACAATGAAAATTAGAGTCAGTTCTGGATGTTTCCACTGTTCAAGGTAAATTAGAATTTCAACTTTCTGGAGACTGTTTCGACGTCATTATAATGGAATCAAAGTAGTGAGAAAATAGTCACAGAATGAGTGAAAAAGTAGGAAAGAGGATTTTTACCGATAAAAACAAAGATTAGCTGAAAAAATGCCATCGGAAACGGTCAGAGCTGTCAAACGCGGTGAATTTTGCTTTATTTCGGGGGTGAAATGATGGCAAGGAAGTGAGAGGACAAACACACTCAAATATCCCTTTGGATACTCGCGAACCATTGGCGGATGTTCTCGACCGAAAACTGCCTCATAAGTGACAATTATGGTCATTTTTACATGAGTGCGGGCAAGGGTTGTGAGCAGAGTTGCACGGAAGTAAAATTTTTCAAAACGAAAGTCGGAAGTCGGAAGACGGAAATGGAATTTTTCTCGGAAGTCGGAAGTCGGGAGTTGGAAGTTGGAAGTCGGAAGTAGAATTTTTTCAACGATTGTCGGGAGTGCAAAAAAGTTGGAAAAAACCCAGAGATATTGTTTATCCGCTCATTCTCAACAGGTGAAGGTCAATTCCTGACGTGAGTAGAAACGATTTCACGGTCTTTTCGTCATTTTTCACGAAAAAAAAATTTTTTTGACGGAAGTAAAATTTGTTAAACAGAAGTCGGAAGTGAAAAAAGGGCGGAAGTCGGAGTTCCGTGCAACTCTGGTTGTGAGCCCTGGAAGAGCACTGTGAACGAAAAACAAATTTAATGTGATGAATATGGTGCATTAGAGAGTAATTGTGGATAATTTTGTTCTGCTATGTTACCTGCTAAAGTCACTATATAATGAACTCAATATAAAATGAACTGTGGTACTGCAAATGTTTGAACGTTTTATACGACAAAACTGAACCCGGAGGGCATCTTCAGTTTAATAAATTTACTCATTAAAGATGGAAATGACGCTGTAGAGTGTCTGAAGTTTCAGAATTCCAGGAACGGCGTTAAACCGGCTGTCGACCGGCTGTGTACTGGCATCAACTCATTCAATTACTAATTAGTGGACTAGATCGACATCAGACTGTGAATGGAGGAAAGATAAAAAGAAGAGATCCATATCTATTTGAGACTGAATTGTCAAGGCTCCCCGTGGGGATAATAAGTATCTTTTCTCTACTTGGATCTCACTGAGTCATCTGAAACCTGATCTGTACATGTACTGTATGTTAATAACCCTTGTTTCCTCTGAAACTTTTTCTTTATATTTTCACTGTAATAATAAACATAGTATACACTTTTACGCCAACCTGGTTTGGTCAAACGCTCCGCATCGCTTCTCACTACCCTCACCGTATTACACTATGCCTCTCCCGCAGTGCAGTCACAGACTTTGCCCTGACATCACAAAAATCGTCGGTTCCATGGTGTAGCGGTTAGCACTAGACATGGGAATTTCGCCACGCCGGCGATGGAGTGGCGATGGCTATGAAGCCAGCACAGCCAAAATTTTGGCTATGAGTGGCTATGCTTGATAGCCGTCGCCACACCATAGCCAAAAGCATCGCCGGCTACGAGTGGCGATGAAATGGCGACGGTAAAGGTAATTTCCTTGACTGATAAAATTTTCATGTTTTTGATTACTATCATTGGTGATATTGTTATCACCTCGACATAATTTTGAAAATGATACATTGTAGAATCTGATACCCGATTCCGACGACGTCGTCGGTGACATCGTTGGTGACATCGTCGACAACGTTGTCGAAAAAAATTTTTTCCAAAAAAATCAAATGTTGTCAGGATTCATTATGGAATCTGATACCCGATTCCGACGACGTCGTCGGTGACATCGTCGATGACGTCGTCGACAACGTCGTCGAAAAAATTTTTTTTTTGAAAATTTAAAACTTTTTTCTGAATTAATTTTAGAATCTGACATCCGAATCTGACGTTGTCGCCAACGAGATCAATGGTGACATCGTCGACGATGACAAATATCAGATTCCATACTGAATCCTGACAACATTTGACTTTTTCGAAAAAAAATTTTTTTCGACGACGTCGTCGACGATGTCACCAACGATGTCGTTGGCGACGACGTCAGAATCGAATGTCAGATTCTGAATTGAAATAAGAAAAAGTTTTCAATTTTCGAAAAAAAAATTTTTTTCGACGACGTCGTCGACGATGTCACCAACGATGTCGTTGGAGACGACGTCAGAATCGAATGTCAGATTCTGAGTTGAAATAAGAAAAAGTTTTCAATTTTCGAAAAAAAAAATTTTTTCGACGACGTCGTCGACGATGTCACCAACGATGTCGTTGGAGACGACGTCAGAATCGAATGTCAGATTCTGAGTTGAAATAAGAAAAAGTTTTCAATTTTCGAAAAAAAAATTTTTTTCGACGACGTCGTCGACGATGTCACCAACGATGTCGTTGGCGACGACGTCAGAATCGAATGTCAGATTCTAAAATTGATTCAGAAAAAAGTTTTCAATTTTCAAAAAAAAATTTTTTTCGAAGACGTCATCGACGATGTCACCGACGACGTCGTCGGAATCGGGTATCAGATTCTACAATTTATCATTCTCAAAATTATGTCGAGGTGATAACAATATCACCAATGATAGTAATCAAAAACATGAAAATTTTATCAGTCAAGGAAATTACCTTTACCGTCGCCATTTCATCGCCACTCGTAGCCGGCGATGCTTTTGGCTATGGTGTGGCGACGGCTATCAAGCGTAGCCACTCATAGCCAAAATTTTGGCTGTGACTGGCTACGCTTGATAGCCATCGCCAGCCAATCGCCGGCGATTTTCCCATGCCTAGTTAGCACTCAGGACTCTGAATCCTGCGACCCGAGTTCAAATCTCGGTGGAACCTTCTTTTTCTTTTCCAGAAGGTTGTTGGAGAGATTTTGTTGATGAAATGGGCTCATTATTCGCGAATTAAAGGCGGATTTTGATCGACTTTCTGCCTTATTTTTTTCGAATTGGAAGATAATTACATTTCTAGTCAAAACGAATAATAATGAAATTGGAGAACTGTTATCGACTGAAAAGCAGCAATTTTTCATTCGAAGTGGTGAAAAAAAAGAAAAAGGCCTTTTTTTCCAAAAGTCTTTTTTTCTTCTAAAACATGGTTTTGAGAGTCACCGCACTCCCCATATTTGTTCGAGCTTTTGGCGGCTATTGCTGGCCGTTATTGAAGCTTACGTATTTTTATTCGTTATGAATAAATATTTTTATTTTAAAAAGTCGGACTGGATACCCTGCTCAGCAGGTCATGTGTCAAAATTTGAAATCTTCGGATCCAACTCAAAAGGGTCAATTCGGAGGTCAGCCAACAATGGTGGGTGTCGATTGACATGGTTGACACTTTCAGTCCTCACACTCGTTCTCACCTAATACAAACCCGCAATTTTGACAGCACACACCACAGGATTTTGAAGGTTTTTACCTCAATCCGACGTTTTTTCCATCGTGTTGACGAGTTTTTGACAGTATCCGGCTTCCGCCTTTTTCACACTTTAGTTCTTTGTGACACTCGTTCATTCTTCAGTCGTAGAGATAACAAAATTAGGAATTTATTTGAACCAATTATAGAATTTGTATAAAATGGTCGACTTTAGCTTGATTCTGAATAATATTTTATACAGCTTTTATTTTGCGAAATTTAGAATCATAGTTCACAAAATAGCTGAAGCGTGGTAGACAACTGCTCAAAAGTTGCGGTTTCTGAAAAAAGTCCTTTTGTTCTACAGTTTAGAGAGTACGGGTTAGAACTATTTCACAGTATTAAAAGTTGTTTTCAAGTTTCTCTCGTTTTTGTAGTTTCTCGTGACACTTACTCATGTCTTGATTGTACCAGAGAACTGAACACGAATGAATCAGTCGAAAGTTGGAACTTCACTGTAAGAAACATTTCTATTTGAGTTGGGTTTTTTGATAGAAACAATAAAGTCGTCCTGTGAGTTTCACAAAATTCACCAGTTACGCTGAATTCTGTTTTCATTTTTGTAGCTTCTAACTTCATTTTTGAAAAATTGACATTTCCAAGTCTTCCAACAGTTTATTTCAGATATGAGTGCAGGACTGAATATCTTACGGTTTCTCTCCTCCACTGTTGAAGGTTTGTATATTTTTGTGAGAAATTTTGGGCAATTAGTAAATCGCATCCCGCATCCCATTTTCAAAAACGGGATGCGATAACTGTTTTCGCATCGCATGAACACCTGTTTTTTAGGCTTAGGTTAGGTTTGAGTCAGCTTAACGTTTAACCTAAGTCTAAATACAAGGTTATTGGGCTGTTCCGAGCAAAGTTACAGACGTTTGAAAAATACGGGATGCGATTTACTAATTGCCGAAATTTTGAAACAGAATATTTCTGATCAACGCAAAGTTCCAGACACCTCACATCTCTGCGTGTTCGATGCCAACCATCACGGAGAACCGATACGCGTGACGATATCGTAAGAACCAACGTACTTCTGACAGAAAACACATTTCAGATGTCCACTGGCTGCAGGATGCTGCGAGAGAGGATGTTGTAAATTGACAACGAAGTGAGCCTTATGTAAACAAATGTAGATGCGCGTATTGTATAGTCCAAAAGTATACGAACGATGTTTTTTTTCAGTATTGAGAGGAATTCTTTATTTAGAAGATCGTTTTGGGATCCTGGACTCACACTGTTTTTGAAAGTTGACGGTGTCGTTCAAAAGTATACGAACGCTGTTTTTTCAGTATGCAACCTGTTGAAAGAAATTTTGTTAAAATTCAATCTTAATCTTGAAAATGACTGTGCTGTTTGAAAAGTGTGAAAGTGAAGAAAGTGGAACGATGCCGTTCAAAAGTTTACGAAAACTGTTTTTTTCAGTATGCAGATTATTCTCTATAGAGACCTTTGGCTCCAATAGTGTGAAAAATGTTTTTTGATGTTTTGGTTAGAAATCACTCACACCGTTTTAAAAGGTCACCGATGTCGTTCAAAAGTTTAGGAACAATGTTTTGTCTCATTCCTAAAGTTAACTGTCTCAATGACACGACAAAGATATGAAACTTCAAAAACAATGAAATCAATTGACAAAGAATAATTGCAGTTTTCTAAATTCAACCGGTCTCGGAGACCTCATGCCCAAAGAAGAAGACAGCGGAGAAGTGACGTCTTCACAAGCCAGCGATCTCATCATTCTCATCTGTTTAACGTTACTGATAATATTCTTTGGGAGCCTGTCAATTCTACTCATCTACAAGAAGATTCAACAGTTGCGAGATAACAGTGAAGATCAACCGGACTTTGAGTACCACGCATACAAGAAGAACCCACCACAGGTTTTTGATACAAGCACGAATGACCCCTCGATAGTTATGACTGATTATCGATATTTCTGAGTTTCTGACAGAGAGAAGTTGCATACGGTAATGGGTTTGGGTGACGTACCAGTTTCTTGAGAAATATCACACATAGCTTCCTCTACCTGAAGGGAAGTCTAACCTCCGTAAATCGGTTACTTGGTACCGTAGCAGTTTCGTCTTGAAATACAAGAACGATTTAAGTAATGCGCCTGTAATTTCAATGAACTGAAAGTGAGATTAATAATTTAAATCCTTAAATATCTACCAGTTCGTTGTGAGAGTCCCGACCCTACCATACTCATTTTACAAAAATGCGACTGACGCGCGTTTGAAATCGGTCAGACTTTTTGCTAGATATGTGCCATATTCACATCAGTAATTCAATTTTTATTTTTTATATTCTTTTTCCGGGTGTTTTTAAAACAGATTCAAATCTCTGAATAATGGACTCTAGA
Source organism: Caenorhabditis parvicauda (assembly GCA_963978915.1). Taxonomy (NCBI): domain Eukaryota; kingdom Metazoa; phylum Nematoda; class Chromadorea; order Rhabditida; family Rhabditidae; genus Caenorhabditis; species Caenorhabditis parvicauda. The sequence goes on along the minus strand of OZ022250.1, from coordinate 14,336,610 downwards.
ACACTGTAAGTAAGTTGATTGCTTCGAAAAACTCGGAAAACGACGTTTAAAAAGGTCTTCAGCTGATTCGAAAATCTAGGGAAAAATGCACTTATGATTCCAAAACCATTGCCGAATGTTTATTTCTCATTATCTAACACGGACATTATCTAACTCCGTAATTTTTAATTCCCCAACAAGCCGTAACATCTGTGATAAGAAGTGCGCCTTCTAATGCTCAACGTGAAACCTACTATGCATGTCGACTAACATCGCCCCTATTTTTTTGTTAATTTCAGTTCAATAAACGTTCAAAAAGTGTTGTTTTTCAGGTGATAACCACCGATCTCTATGGATCTCCCTGCTGACCAGTCTAATCATTTATTCTTTGTTTGTGTTGATGTAAATATTATTATATAGCCGTACATGGAAAAGTCATCAAAAAAAGATTAAACGATTTCTGCGTGCTTTGGAGTAAACCCAACGACGGTCTCGATAGGTTCCGAACTATCGACTTGGTCAGACTCGACGAATAGTGGGTTGTAGTCTTCTAGGAGAGGGTCACCGTCCACGTCTGTAATGTTCAAATTAATAGAGTCGTTCAATTTAGTTGCTAATCGGTGGGGTATGCTGTTTGTAACAGTTTTACCATGAAAGTATGCTGAAGAAATTCAGCTCCGTGATTTGACATAGACTCATCATCGATTCCGACTCGTTCAATAGTATACAAACAATTTTATTTTACAAAAATATATAGTCAATTTTTTTGGTATCTCACTCCGTATGTTTTTTCTCCATATTTACTTTGTGATTCGAGTTTTCTTATCGTCAAATTTGGTATCGTCCAAAATTATACGAACGATCTAACCTAGCTCACATTTCAGGTACAATTTTGTAGTCGACAGGGGGTATTCACTATGTTTCTATCAATAATTCCAACTAAATTTCAATTGAGGGAAAGATGATGTTCAAAAAAGTCACAACAGAGAATTTGAACTCATCGTTCGTATACTTTTGAACTTTACTGATATGGAAGAATCACCACTTACCACATCTATACCAACACGAGTTGGTAACTGTGAGGATCACAACTGCAAGAACAGCAAAAGCAAGAATCAGAAGGGACAACACGACAAAGATGAATCCAAGAGCGGCGTGTTCAACGACAGCAGACGAAAGTAACTGAAATGAAATCACTAAATTTTTAAACTATCGACAAAAACCAACCATGATAGCTTCCGCGCGGTTTGGTTCACATGAGACAACGCATAAACTGCTCGATAGCTGAATTTTCATGAATGTTCCGGAATGAAGTAAGAAATTTAGAGATGGATTGTGAAAGAATCATGGAATATTCTTCGAGATTCGCAATAACAGGAAAATTTATGTGGGAAAAAGAGGAAATTACGGCTATAAACAGACAATGATCATGAGCTGTGAACATTTTTCAGTAGTCTTCACTTGAGCTAATTTTCACCTAGCTGAGTTGGAAGAACAGACACAGAGAGCTTCACAGGTGCACTGTCCGTTTTATGTTAGTTCAAGTATGCTCGATTCGATTTGATAGTGTTACCGTACAACAGGAGTCACATACCGTATACCCGTAGCTCAAGATTCGATAATTTATAGTACTACAAAGACCAGACGCACTACAAATCATCAATAAAGCATAGACTCAGACTCAGAAATCGAGAAATCAGTCATAACAACCGATAGGTCATTTGTGCTTGCATCGGAAACCCGTGGTAGGAGCAGAGTGTCCGAAATAATAAGCACGATCATTCTCATGATCATAAAACTCGTTTTTTCTACGAGTCGTCACAAAACTAGAGTATGTTAGTCTATAAAAATTCAGGATCATCATGATCATGAAACAACAAGATTAGATCGACTGTTTTAATGATCAAGAGAACAAAAAACAGTTTTGTAAGCGTCCAGAAATAATATGCCACTGTACATGAAATCTGGATGATCCTCACTAGTGTCCAGTGAACACTTGTTGGATTGTGATCCATAAATTCGAGTTTCTGTGGATCCTATTGTCTATTGTTCTATGAGAATCTGAGATAGTGATGAGGTAGGTAGACGTCCTTTGAGTATTTGGTAACGTCTCCAGTGTAAGTGCACACCTCCTATCATAACCTCATGATTCGAAGAACAGACCTTGTCTAAAGTGTATAACCGATGTCTGATAGGTTTTCCCGAGAAGGCAGCTGAAATTTTGGATGGAATGAAAATGGAAAGAGTGCAAGGCTGAAAGAGAGAGAGAGAGAGAGAGAGAGAGAAAGAAAAAAAGAGAGAGTGGGAGAGAGAGAGAGAGAGAGAGAGAGAGAGAGAGAGAGAGAGAGAGAGAGAGAGAGAAGAGAGAGAGAGAGAGAGAGAGAGAGAGAGAGAGAGAGAGAGAGAGAGAGAGAGAGAGAGAGAGAGAAAGAGAGAATGGAGAGAGAGAGAGAGAGAGAGAGAGAGAGAGAGAGAGAGAGAGAGAGAGAGAGAGAGAGAGAGAGAGAGAGAGCTTCTACTAAACGATTGTGAGAATCTGACCGTATCGAAGTGTAGCATGAAGAAAAACGAAAAGACTTGAAAACAAGACGTGAGCACTTCGACAAGGAGTCTGTGTGTCCTTTTGAGTGTGCTTTTCTCTGAAACCCAACACAGAGAGAGAAAGACGGAAGAGAGTTGGAACACGTCTGGTCGGTCAAAAATGACAAATTGACGGATTGAGTTACATACACCAAGTGGCTCTTGAAGTTACCTTGAGAAGTCGTCACCGTCGACCGACGGCTGCCCACCACTCCGTTTGACACACAGGAAATTAGCTCAGAGCTGCTGTGTCTTGCTAAATTACAAAGATTGGCCATTAACGGGGTGGACTCAACTCGGGGAGTGGAATTCCCAGAAATAAAAAAGGCGGATGGGAAGTCGAATTTAATTCTATTTAGTCCATACAATGCGAGACACGGCGGGATTCGTTCATCGGACGACACAAATGTTATTTTCAGAAGGAGGATGTGAAGCTTAGATGAAGAAAAGAGAGAGAGAGAGAGAGAGAGAGAGAGAGAGAGAGAGAGAGAGAGCGAAAGAAAGTGAGAGAGAGAAAGAAAGAGAGAGAGAGAGAGAGAGAGAGAGAGAGAGAGAGAGAGAGAGAGAAAAGAAGTGAGAGAGAGAGAGAAAGAGAGAGAAACAGAGAGAGAGAGAGAGAGAGAGAGAGAGAGAGAGAGAGAGAGAGAGAGAGAGAGAGAGAGAGAGAGAACACAAACAACGCCGAGACGGAGCTCACTCAACGATCAGATAAGGTTGATGTTCCCTTTTTCATGTTTGGTCACCTTCAATGACTTCAGACATGTGAGTAACAAATAGCTTGACTTCAAGATGGAAAAGCAAGCCAGCGCGAAATTTTTGTTTATAGAGATGCTTTCAACATTTCGAAATTGAATTATCTGTGAGTGAGAAAGAACATCGTTGATATGACGGGGCGACAGACTTGAACAATCTCGTTTGTTTTCGGTTCGTTACTTGAAGCGACACAAGTGTTAGATTTTGCTCAGAACGAAAACATGCTCCCGGTTTGTGGAATTTGAAAAGAAACTCGGAGAATCAAATGTCTAGAATTCTTCATAGTTAGGGTGAAGTTTAAAGATTCTTTAATTTTTTGAAACATTCACATTCTCTCTCTCTCGCTCTCTCTCTCTCTCTTCTCCTCTCTCTCTCCTCTCTCTCTTCTCTCGCTCGCTCTCTCTCTCTCTCTCTCTCTCTCTCTCTCTCTCTCTCTCTCTCTCTCTCTCTCTCTCTCTCTCTCTCTCTCTATCTTTCTGTTCCAAAATATATACATCATCACTCCGCTTTTTGAAGTCATGGTTTTCTGATTAGTTTTTTGTATGTCAAAGAACAATGATAATAATTGTCGTGGAAGTATTGCATGTCAAAAAACAGCGGGCAAACAATTTCAAGTCAAAACAGTTCTACTTCTTGAAGATAACGATCCAATGACCCTGAATAAAAGTACTATAACCAAAAAAAAAGTTCGAAGCAAAAAATGATTGAATGAAAATTGAATGGAGATCCTTTCATTGTTATTCGAGACATACGAATTGAAACTAATTATGTAGAGTGAGTCAACCCGGTATTATAGGAAAAAGTGTCACATGACGTCTAATAAGATCAGAAGGTAGGAAAGGTGGTGTCATCGAGCTTGAATTCTTCGCTACTGACCGAAAAGTATAGGTCCAACACTCTGCGTGAAGTGTAGAGCAGTACTGAAGTGCCAATATCTTACTTCTACAGTCCTTTTGTACATTTTAAGAAAGTTTCCCCGAAGTTTCAACCAAAAGAATGATGACACGGTTATGTAACTCATGAGTCATCAACTCGTCAGAATTCAAAGTCATCAGAATTCATCAGAATACAACTCATCAGAATTCAAAGTATGGAGCAAATAGTTGAAAATCTTCATAGCTCGTTTTGAAATCGAACAATTCCAAATTCTAGGAATGAAAAATATGAAAAGCTCAAAATGCTCAACCCAATACGATTTGTAGAGGAAAATGCTCGACCAGTCTTGTCGCGCGCGGCAAAAATCCGCCGCCATTATGCGGTCTCTGCGGCGGAACCGTTTGCCGAAAGGGCGGAATTTTTCTAACTCTTCATGCAGAATTGTGGTTTCTCTCTCAAACTCCATTCCAATCGATCACTTCGAAAATTGTAGCCTTCAAGTTCATTTGAGAACTTCGAACTTCTATAGGCTAGTACGGTAGAACTCAGAGTTCGGGTTCATTACTACTGTATTTTTGAGATTCTTCTCAACCAGTTTCGTGGGAAAATCATCTTAACATAGGTTTTTTAGTACGGGTCATATTTTTTTGAATTTCCAATCCTGTTCGAACAACACTGAATAAAATGTGAAATAAACCCAAAACTAGAGAAACATGATTCAAGTTGTGTAGTTTTCCATTCTTGAAAAAATAATTTAAAAAATTCATATGTAGAAAAATATAAATGACACAATAAATTATAACATTTATGTAGAGAGAAAGAAATCAGTCAGAAATCTAGCTTACTCTTTTTTCCCAGTGCAATAAAAACGACATGGAGCTAAACTGGAATTCGATTAGAATCTAACACTACGTTAATTGCAAAAAGTGGCAAGGGGAAAAGTTTAATCAGAGAGGACACCATAAAAAGTTCAATTTTGATGGAATCGCTTGAGGCGGTTTGGGGTCGAATATTGGAGTTGGGGATATCTGGGGAAAACTTTCATGATGACTCAATCGCTTTTCCAGAAATATATGGAGTTTGCGAGTATTTTTTCGTGTAGGATGAAATTTCATTTTTAAAGATAATTCAAATATAAAAAGGCAAAACAAATTGCTGGCTGGGGTGTTCGAACTCGGGTATTGCTTGTCACAGGTGACCAAGATCAAGGACTTTCTCTTGCAAAATTAGCCAAATTTTCAGTAATTATACAAAACTCGAAATAAAACAATCGCATTCTCCTTTTCTCTGTGAAATTTCTGTAGAAACAAGGTGCCATAGGTTTTGCATAAAACAGTACAACCAAATGTTCCAATAGTTATGTGTCCCAAATTAGCCTCATGCCCTTTCCTAAATTCAGCCATTTGTCTCGGAAAAGATGTACAGAACATGTTGAATGAGGGTAGTTAATGAATTTCTGAACGCCAGAAAAGAAACGATGAGAGAGGGAAAAATGGGAGAACTCCCGAATGGGAGATAATGAGCCAGACCGGGATTGTGTGTGTGTGATCCATCAAGAAATGTAACTTGTGTATGTTCCCGTTTGACTTATTCTCTTGTAGTAAGACATTGATCCCTGCTGATGAGATGGAAAATAAACTACGTGAAGGCTACAATACTGCTTGGCAGCGCTGCGCTGGAAAACAACTTTTTCCATAAACTGCTGTGGACGGAACACACCGAGCTAAAGGTGATCGTCATCGATTAGACGCATTGCACGCAAATTATCAAATTCGCTTTGGGGCGCGTTCGCACATCAATATTTTTTTCAATCTTTTGTCCTATTTTTCTCATCTTAACAAGCGAATTTGTCCTCCCAATTGCTATTGAAAAATTGCAAACCGTGAAACTTTCCTTCGTAACTAGCTTTTTGGCATGAATTTCGAAAAAAAAACGTCAGAGAAAAAAGTTTTTAAACTACAGTAACTCTAATTTGATCTACGGCGATGCAGGATTTACAAAGGGGCGGGGTTTGTGCTCGCTGCTTATTGGTCACCTCCCCTCGCTGCTTGAATCCAACACTTTTCTACTGCGCTTAGCGCGCTGTGCGCAGTACTACAAAACTGTTATTTTTGCCAAAGGAGAAAAACGTATAACATAATTCTTGCAGATTTTAACTTTACGACACACATAGCTTCCTCTACCTGTAAAAAAGTCAGACCTCCGTAAATCGGTTACTTAGTACCGTAGCAGTTTCGCTTTGAAATACAAGAACGATTAAGTAATGCGCCTTTAATTTCAATGGACTGAAAGTAAGAATAATAATTTAAATCCACAAAGATCTAACTGTTCGTTGTGAGAGTCCCGACTCCTACCGTACTCATTTTACAAAAATGCGACTGGCGCGCGTTTGAAATCGGTCAGACTTTTTGCTAGATATGTGCGACAAATACTTCAAAGCTCTTCAAATTAGTATTGGCGAAAAATGGTCAATCAAATATGTCTTTTCAAAAAAAACCTTTAAAAAATTAAAAATCATTTTTTCACCAATAAAATGACAGAACACTACAAATAACAACAAAAATGTTATTTATTTCCTAAATGAAAACAAAAATCTTCGACGAGGAGACGGATAGAACCTGGGTGATATTTTACTTGGTTGAACCTAGAGAATAGTGTTCATGAGGTCAATTTGCAAAAAATCTTTTTGTAACATTCTTGTTTTGAAATTCCTGACGAATTCGACTGGAATCAACAAACTTTTGAAAAAAAAACAGAAGAGAACAAAAGACGCGCTTTGAGTAAGTTGGGTTGTATCTCCTCTTCTCATCTCTGCAAAAACAACATTAATCTTAAATTCAAGCACATCACATTAGAACTAATGACCCAAGAGCGGACCTACATAACTTCAACGCAAAATGTAAACACCATTCAACCACAATTTATGTGTTGCACTGGCTCGATTGAGCATATGGGAATAAGTTGGAGGAGCAGAAGAAGCGTGTACGAAGAAAAATGTTGCGAGGTGAAAAATGGTCGGATTAATGGGTTATACAGGGTGCGCCGTAAGTATTGGTCGATCACTTTGCATGTAGTATGCTGCCACGTCACGCATCAAAATTCAATTTTTAAAATTTTATTATTTTCGTATAACCTTTAGGTATATTCCCCTGAAATTTAGTCTTAATATTTCAACTTTAACGGGAGAAGTGACACCATAACCATACCACCATTCACTTTTCAAAAAGTCAAATGAGGGAGAGCACCTGCCGGAGATCGTTTAAGAGCTCGACGTTCCTCAATGCCTAGTCCGGGAAACATCGGAACTGTTTAAAAAGCTTGATACACTTCGTGTGAAACCTATGAGTGGGTTTTCCGTCACAGTTCTAACTCCAGACCTAGTGAAAGCTGTCAAGAAAAATATCTTACGTAATATTTACCGCATCCTGCAGAAGCTCGCGTTGCAGGACGGAATGACCGGAAAAATGATGCAACGGATTGTTTTAGTGTAGCTGAATATTAGATCATACCGTATTCAAAAAATCAACTTTCTAACAACCAAAAACATGGAGCTGAAGCTGAACAAAGCGAAGGCTTAACTTCGCAGCACAAGGGTTGGAACGAACTTTCCACCAAGTTTTGGTTTTTGTTGGAACTACTGCGGCTCTCGGGTAGCTGTTTTGCGAATTTCAGTTTTCGGGTTTCAGTGCGACTCAAAAGCGAATATTTTTCTCGTAAACAACAAACTCAATGTTTCTTGCGGATCAAAAAAATTGATGATAAATGTCTCGACTATAAAATACTCAAATTTGGAAACTCTGAAGGTGGACCTCCAGAAGTTATGAGCTGATTTTGACGACAACTACCTGCGTTCTGGTGACACCCCGTATCCGATGAGTTTTTATGCTGTCATCGGAGTCAGAAGCAGATGAATTGAAAGTCATAAAACGAATTTTGTTTTCATATTTTTGATAGTCATAATGTGAAAATTTCAAGACATTTAATGAATTCTGCGCCACGTGGCAGCGGTTTTACAACCGACCAATACTTACGGCGCACCCTGTACATAGAGTCTTGTTGGTAGAGTTCAGATGTGACGCATAAGCCGTGGTTTCAAGAACTCGAGGTCATTATGATACCGTAGTAGCAAAAGGGGCTGAAGAATCCAGAAAATTTAATTTGATTAACTAGTTTTGTTTTTTACCTGAGGATGAATTAAAATTTTACTTTGGATTATTATTTGACGGAGGATAGACGAACATGCGACCACGAAGTGATCGAGAATATACCGGCAATGAACTGTAAATTGCCCGGTATTCGACCATGATTCTACTGATTCAGGACTGTGAAGTGATTGGTACTGAACTGACGAATGAAGCAAGAAAATGACAGATGTGTACTACAAAAAGACCAGGATTTGACAAAAAAAACCTATATTTTACCAAGAACTTCAATAATAACTTTATTCATTGAGAATAAGTTCATAAGCTTCATGACGACCAGCAATAGCCGCCACGAGCACAAAATAATGGGATTGGGAACCGTAGGAGAACCTTTTAAAAAGCTGCTCCGGTCAGGACAGTTGTGCGATTTTTTGCAAAAAAAAACGTTGGATAACATTGTCAAATTACCAGAAGGAAAAGAACTGAATATGAGTGTTAGTAGTGATAGAACATTGGTGTAAGTTGTTCGACCAGGATATTCAGATCAATTCCAACCAGTAGTCTGACAAATTGTTTTCGACCGTAATTTAGGAGGTTCCCATCAGTTAATATAACAAGGGTTAGTAATTGAAAATAAAATAGTAATTATGAGAGCTGTAGACGATAGAGAGAGAGAGGAGCTAATCTCTGTAGTCATCCAGAACTGTTGTTGACCGTTAGATACCGTTGATGGAATTTCCAGTAGAATTTCTAAATTTTCGGAAATGAGTTGGAGGAGGTGGCCAGAACGGCCACAATCAAAGGAGATTCTGGGGAATGTCAGAGAATAATTTTGAGTTAGGTTAACTTATCGAAGTTGTACCGAGAATTGGTCGGTATTGTACAGTACTCGGGAAAAAAGTTCACGATGACTTCGGCTCATTCACGATTTATTTATAGCCTATCGACATTTTAGAGAATACAAAGTGAGTAAAAAATTCATGGCCGAAAAATCTATTGAAACAATATGTGAACAAATTTTTCTGGTTGAAAGAACACTTCTCTAGACAGAAAATATTCAGCTACCACGAAAAATGCAAATTCTTGTTTTTCATCTCTCTATTACTCACGAGAGCATTCGATTTGTTAGAAGTAATTGAATCAAGTGGGATGTCATAGTGATAGTTGTTTCCTGTTTTTGAGTTAAATACAAAAGAAATATCAAAAGTTAACGTCTACGCGTGAGAACCTTACAACACTCACCTCATTTTAGATTTTTATCAAGTATCCCGACTCCTATCATATCAATGCCTCCAAATAAGCGTGAGTCGACTACGGTAACTCCAATTTCCGTGTATAGGTTCTACCGAGTCCACTTCTGACGAGCAAGAGAACCGTAAATGTGTTGTGATTCGCAAGAAAAAGTTGGCTAATAATATCGAAAAGGTGGAGTTACGATACGTGGTGTACGGAAAGTCGACGGATAGCAGCTTCTCGGTGGGTTACTGTAGCTGGGGTACTGTAGTCAGATCGTTCCAGTATCTTGATGTGATGGAGGATGCGACCAAGTATCTCCACAACAAGTCAGAAGAGATGAAGTGCACCACAGATGGAGATACGGTGGTTATTCAAGGAACGACTGCAAGTGACATCTCGTCTTCAGCAGAATCTACGAACGGCCATATGAATCTTCTGAAGAGCTCACTTCCAGTCCTAGTTGTGAGTTATGAGTTTTCTGTCATTCTTGTTCTTGTATTCTATCTAATTATTCTTGTATTTTCTCATTCTTGTATTCTATCTGATTAGAACTAATGGAGTTTGGAATGTTCGCCAACGCCTTTGAGATGCGTACCTGGTTCGGCTAAGACGGTGTGGCAAAGTATCCTTTCTCTCATGACACAAAAGTCTCGAAGGAAAACTTTAAGACGTTGAAAACTACAGAATTCAACTGCAAGATGGCTATCAAAGAGTAAAAATGATTTTCAGAAACTCTCGGACAGGTTCTACATTATCTCGAACACTTCAAAAAATGAACATGAAAAAAAGCAGTTCGCGACCCTTTTGGGAATGACAAATGCGGTGAGGACCACTTTATAGCCTATTAATTTGCCGCGCTCAATTTAATTCCCGATTAATTCTGTTTTAATTAGAATTTTATTTTTCAGACACGTTTCCCCAAATGTTCACCTTTTCAGGCAATCAAACAAGCTCAAGATGTTATTCGTTTCGGAAGGGAAGTACCTCTACTACTCATCCAGAAAATTCAAGTAAGAAAGAAATCGTTTTTGATTCAAATAACGAACTTCAGGGAATAAATACAATTGCAAGAAGAATCACAGCAGAATCTCGCTCACCATCAACGCCTAAATGTTTCACAGATGATTCATCATTCAAGGTATTAAACCCGAAAAAATCGAAAAAGGAACATTTTGTTCAGGGCCAACTCGCGCAATCGATCACTAGTGAAACTGTCGCGCTCCGTACCAACTCTATGACAAGCCCGCTGACATAATATCATTTTTAATAAATTTTTGTTTACTTAATTATTGATCTTCTTGTCAAAATAAGCCCATAAAACTCCCAACTTGAAAGGAAAAAAAACGAAGAACGGCCAGATACGACACTCCGCACTTTACACTTCGCGTTTAAATTTTTTTTTCCGCGTGTTTGTTGTTTTCATTTTCTGCTTCATCGTGGATTCATTTTGATACGAGTACTCGAATATTCAGTAGCTAAAAAATATTCTTTGCACAGATGAAATCATCAGATTATGTCCTAGTCGATAGAGAAAATGCTCTTTAAAAATTTTATACTTCTTCATATCCTCATAGTACTGCTCTTTTTCATTACTGATTGTGAATTTTTCCAGATGGAGAGAAAGCCGACACAATCCACATCAGCCCCAGTTGCTGGGAAGCTGTAAGTTTTTGTACAACTGGCTTTTGATAAAACTATTCAGAACCAGAAGTGATTTCATTCTCAAGCCAAAGTATACGAACACCATGCCGGATTTGAATTTTGAAGGAAAGTTCCTAAAGTGTCCATTTGTTCCAATTGAAAGGTAATTTCTTATCCATCGTTCATTTTTACAAATTTTGTCAATAGATTCTATCCGTACCAGCCATCGGAACTGGAACGAGAGTGCAAATTTGATATTCTTTGCGACGAAGAGTTTGGATTGGATACTGATCTAGTTGATTTAGAACAATACGATATCGACGTTCACAAACAAGTGGTAAGTAATATCCAACAATCAGCTTTATCAATTGAAAGATGCTCAATATCATGGAATCACTGGCTTTAAAAACATTTTTAACCCGTTCTAAGACAAGTTTTTAGGAACTTGATCCCAAAGATCTCATTTTGATGGAAGACGAAGATACTGCTGTTCAAAGCGCGAAAAGGTAAAAAATTGAAGCTACGATCGTTCCAATCAAAAAACGTTCAGATCTGCTCAGCACAAAAAGATTGTACCATGGATGAGGAAAACTGAGTATATCTCGACGGAATATAACAGACTCGGTATTTCTGCTGACAGGTTATTTTTATATCTAACGTTAAAATATGTTTTTTCGAATCAGAAACTAATCGCTCAGAAAAACATCTAATTAGACCTGACAACTTCGGTGTAAGACCGGGTAAACGTGAAAAAAACTATGGCAAGACCAAATTTCAAGATAACCACTCTAGAAACGAAATATCGTTGATATGAAGTTCATAGCAGGGCTGTTTACGAAATTACAAACCTTAACTATTAAACGTTAAATTAACGGTTTTTAAGCATTTTTAACAAAACACTTTAACGTTAAATGAACGGTTTTCCAGTTTTAACAAAACCGCTGATCGTTACATCGAATTCAACAAACAATTTCGTTAATTCGTTAAATTTCGTAACCAGCCCTGGTTCATAGGCTGGCGATTTATGAAGTTCATGTGCTGTTGATGAAATTTTATGAAGTTCATGAACTCTTGATAGATTTTTTATGAAGTTCATAGGCTGAAGATACCTATGACCTACGTAAATGCGCTGTTGATATCAACCGCCTATGATTTTCATATCACACCTCACTCCATAGAAAATCTTATACCTCTATTCTCCGCTATCTTCATTCATTTCATTCTCCACTTCATTCATCTCCTACTATTCAAGTAGTTCTGGTTACCTACAGTTGAGCGAAAAACTTCCACACTACTCTTCTTCCATTCTCATCTCATCGTATGCTCGGGACTGGGGTGTGCCCGGCCCCCGAGCCTTGCAATATGAATCGCTCACACTAAGTTATAAAAGGAAGTTTCCTCTCTTCTCTGTTGAAAAACTACCCTCTCCTTCATCCACTCCAAATTTCTGTTATATCATACTCTCTTTTCCCACATTCTCATTTCTTAAAATTTCTTTTACTTTCCTTCTCCCCACTTTTCCACATGCCAAGTAGTATTATCCTCCCACCACCATAGAATCACCCAGATAAATTGTATTTACAGTAGATACTCCATCTGTTTTCATCTAATTTTCTTATTCTCATTTTATCCGCCTCACGGAATAAACTATACAGACACAGATATCAACAGTATTTTGTTTCTAGAGCAGGTATTCTTATGAACAATAGCAGGTTTTATTTGAACACTACCAGGTCTTATATGATTATTTTCAAAGCTTTCAATACCAATTTTCAGACAAGAAACCAAGTTGGGATACAATTTGAAGAAAAGTGACAACGTGGATAACCTATACCAGAGTAGACAGGGTCAAATTGACGCTATCAATAAAACTTTCGAAGATGTAAATTCCTTCTTTTTCCGCGATCAATCTGAAATTTCAGGTCAAAAAGCCGGCCCGCAGACACTACAACAAGAAGAATGTTACGGCTTTGGAAGAAATTCCCATTTTCCCAGATTTCGAGGTTTTTTCCATTTATTCAGTCAAAAAAGGTTTTTTTTCCAGAACTGGAAGTTTGAGATGACACACGTCACATATGACGGTGAATCGGCAAACTCCAACATTCCGGCGAATTTGCGGCGATTGGCGACAGAAAGGGCTAAGATTAGGTAATTTTTGGGAATAATTCGGTTTAAAACATTTTTTCGAGTATAAAAAGTATATTGCCTATAGGCTAGACAGAAAACTGTGAATATGTTGTGATTCGTGAGAACATTTGTCTAAAATAGGGAAAATGTGAAATTGCGTATACGATATTGTCGATGATTTACTGTAGCTGAGCTACGGTGGTCAAAATTTCACTGTATCACGATGGAATATGTGGCCAAGTATCTTCAAGTTTACTTGGTTGATATTTTTTTAATGAAGGAGTTTAACATACATTTGAATTTCATTTGAGAAACTGGCGAAAATTGTCTGAAACACAATAAAAAGGGGGTAAAACTCTTATTATTACGACTAAATTAGGACCAGTGCTTGAAAGTGGTACCCACTATTGTATACCAGGGGTGTTCATGTGTCATGCGCCTATTCATAATGACGATTTTCGAAAGAAAACCCGCTACGCTCAAATCGCGGTGTCCCAGAGGCCATGTTTTGAAATTTAATAATTTAATTTGAATTTAAAAATATACCTCTGGTGAGGGAATTAGAGAGACATTTTTCGATAAAACTAATTACAGAGCTGTTAACATGCCGGACGGTGATGTGGTAGCGGTCAACTACACGCCATCGGTAGAAGCTCTCCAGAAGATGCTTGAAGACGAGGATACTGGTCGTGACTTTGTGAGAGGAGAACCGTAAGTAAGGCCTACGTGCTAAAATAACGTCTTCCCTTTAGATATGAGTTCAACATCAACCGTGAATACAACTGGAAGTTTGAGGAGAACAAGAAGAATGAACATGTGAGTTTTTAACTATAATCGTATGAAGCGGAACGGTTAGGCGTCGCGTGTAAGAAAATTTATAAACTCGAAAAGAAACATACTCGTGAGGATTTGTACGAAAGTAGACGCATATCCCACACTGGATCTGCTAGAAAAGTTCTCTCGAGAGGTTACTCTTCCATAAAATTGTAAGAAATTGATATAAAAATTGACACCAAAAATTAAATTTGGAGAATTTGATTTTTTAAAAAAAACGATTAAATTTTTCAGGAGAACTTTGTTCTTACGTTCCGAAATGGTAAAGCTCACCTATGGGAAGTCGATCATGTGGTCAAAATGCAAAGAGTTCGTCATCACAAAATCAGCAAGGTTATTTTCATATTGCATAAAAAGAGAAAGCTTCAATTACATGTAAGAAATAAAGATACCTGTTAAATTTTAAATACAAATATTTTCATAATGAGCAGCATTGTTGGTTTTATTGGAATGAAGTTTTCTAGCTGTATTAAGTTAGAAAAAAACCGTCGCGCATTAGAATTTTCAATTTAATTCAAACAAAAGTCGTCCTGGAAATGAAGAAATTCGTCATTTTTATGCACATAATGCCTATCTTATTGCTTGAGTACTTTTTTTTAAACTTTTTTTTGACATGAAATAGTTGGTTAACTACTTCTGTATGTCATGACGGGGTTTGAAGACTTTCCGGTGGTACACAATGTTCAAACACTTTCGAAAATGAAAGCGGAGGTCGGCAAAGCGGTTGCGAAGCGGTTTTATTGTCTTTTGCCGAGGTGTGTAGTACCGGAATACGTTTCTAATGAATGATCAAGGTTCCGAACGTACAATGTTCACAAAATCCATTCCAGAAGTCCACGTTGTCTGTTATGTACCACAACCCGGGGGAAGAAGAGTTGGCAGAGTTTGAAAGAAGATTCAAGAATCTAATGCTACCCGACGATCAGAAGATTCCGAAAGAGGGAGAGAAGGAGGAGGAAGAGGAAACAAGAGGAGGTTTGTATTTTTAGGTTAACGACCGAAAGTAAATGACCGTAGGCTTCTGAAATTTCACACCCTGAGATGTCGTTTCTATGGTAGACTCTCAGAGTTTTCTCTCTAAAATTGTAATCTCTATTAAAACTGAAAATCCTGAAGCATTTACCCTGTGTGGCATATTTCTTTTGGAGAGAGTGAGAGAGAGAGGTTTAGACGAGGCATAGTGAATAGAGAAAAGGAGACGCAAAGAGGTTAGAGACACGGTGAACGTGCTGCGTTGTGGCACAGCTAGCCTAAAGCGATTTAAAAGAAAGTGAAATCTAACTGTTTTTATCACAAAGCAAGCGTTTTCAATAGGATAAGCTGTTATTTTTCAGATAAAAAAGATTTTTCACTATTTGAATCTATTAAAAAAAGAATATGTTTTTTTGTATTGAGACTGAAATTTTCAAGTTCTTACCTTCATAACAGAATTATTCATAATTTGAGTTAAAACTTCAAAAAAGTAATTTAGTAAAGTAATAGAATCGATGTCATATGTACTTGTGGAACTTCTCGAAATCTTAAGAAGAAAAAGTAGAAAACACCTTTTTTCTCAGAAGGCGCATCAGCAGACAGTGATGCCTCAAAAGAGGAGTCCAATGATGAAAAGTCGTCAGTAGATGATAGTGATGATGAGACTCCGACGACGTCGAAGAAAAGTAAGAAGCCATCGAAGCAGGTCAGCAGTGACGAGGATGATAGTGATGAAGATGAGGTAATTTTTAAGTTATTTATCGAAAAAAAATCATTGAATCGCGATTATGAGACGATTTCTATTGGAGTTTCATTTTTTTTAAATTTATTATTTTGCTTACTGAAAAATGGGGAGAATACGAAAATTCAAATAACTTTTTCTCTCACAGCTCATGTCAGTTTTCGACTGTAAATTCTAGTCCGACATATCTTATTTTAAATATCAGTGAATTGATTCATAAGTTTTTCATCAAAATCTGAGAAAGCAGATGAAAAGGACTGAGAACTAGAGAAGAATAGGAAAAAAAACTGGATAATAAGTGAAAAAATGAAGAAAAAAATAAAATTACAATTGAACTAAAAATTAATTCTGAATTCGAGTATTTCAGAGACCACAAGAAAAGAAGCAGGTTATTTCATCTTCCAGCGAAGAGAGTGACTAAAATTCTCTCTTGTTCGATTTTTCTTCATAATTTACTTGACACATGTTGTATTTTCCCATGTATCTCATTTGTTTCAGTGAATTGTTTTATTATTATTATTAGAATGAACAAAATATCAAGCGGGGATCACTTTGGGACTGTACGGTGTGTAGTACACGTGATGCGAGTAGAGCAGAATGATACCAGCGATGGAGAGAGCTGCGCTGATTGTGTGTTGACCTGTAAGAAGCAGAAGGTTAGGTTTACGCGAAAATTAGGGTTTTTGATTCAGAAAACATTGAATAGCAGAAGGTTTTATGCAAAAAAATGTCTCATTTTCCATAATCAGTCAAAATATTCAGAGATTGTTCATCAATATTGGAACACGTAGCTTCCTCTACCTGTAAAAAAGTCTGACCTCCGTAAATCAGTTACTTAGTACCGTAGCAGTTTCGCCTTGAAATACTAGAACGATTCAAGTAATGCGCCTTTAATTTCAATGGACTGAAAGTAAGAATAATAATTCGAATCCACAAAGATTTAACTGTTCGTTGTGAGAGTCCCGACTCCTACCGTACTCATTCTGCAAAATTGAGATTAGAGCGCATTTGAAATCGGTCAGACTTTTTTCTCTAGCTAGATATGTGGAAGTATCGGTAAAATTGTAAAATACAGAAAACAAAGATTTTCTGTTATAAAAAGGTCATTACAGTTTTATTAACCTACCGTACTGTTGAGCAACAGGTCCTAGGTATACTGTAATTATATAAAGCCCGATGACCAAGTCACATGGTAACATGAGCAAGCCGATAGGTATCATGATGGAGCGATATAGTGGCTTGACATCTGAAATAGAGTTTTGAGAAGAAGTTAGGGTTGTGGTATAACCATAGGGGACGAAGATGAGAAGTTCCGAGAGGAGGTCGAGAAGACATGGAAAAGTCATAAGGACGAGTCCACAGAATGGGAGTATGGCTGTCGGGTAGTCGTACCAGAATTGGAATTCGAAAAACTGAAAAAGGACCATAGGAAATCTCCAAAGTTTTTCTCGGGCGGACACAGGTCACAAAACACACCGAGCTAAAGGTGATCGTTATCGATTAGATGCGTTGCAAGCAAATTGTATTCAAAAAAATTCGCTAAAGGGCGCGTTCGCACATCAATATTTTTCATCCTTTTCCCCTATTTTTCTCAAGTTAACAAGCGAATTTGTAATAAAAAATTGCAAATCATGTAACTTTTCTTCGTAACTAGCTTCTTATCATGAATTTTGGAAAAAAAACTTCTGATGTTGAGAAAGAATGTTCATGTAAAGACTGCCGACCAATGTGTGATGCACGTGATCATAGGTACCAGAAGTTTCACAGAACTGCGACTTTTTTTTCGACATCTTCTGATTTCCGGTAAGAAAAATCATTTCCGCGTGACGAATTTCGTCAAAAATCACCGAATTTGAAAAAAAAGACAATGAAATTAAAAAAAAAGACAGATCACCTTGTTCAAGAAGATCCGGAATCCATTACTTGACTTTCTCCAGCAATGAAACCCACCAACTTTTCCAGCTTCCTGAAGAGCTCTCTGCTAGTCAAGACTTCGAACCAGAAGTGTCTTACTAGAAACAGTGAGAACGAGATGATGTTGACTTGTAGGGATGTGTGATAATGACCTGAAATATGTATCTGCATAGGATAAGACTTTTGTAGGGTACGGTACCATCCGTATGCAAGCTCTCTGAAACCAGGAGAACTGTGGCTATGAACCACGCAGCCTTGTCGATGTACAACAGAGGAGCTATCCAGAAGTATGAGCATGATAGGATCAGTAAAGGATCTGAAGAGGAGTAGTTTTTCTCCGGATGAAATCGAGAAAAACAGAAGATTCAGAAAAGTTTGTTAAGTAATCCTCTGGTTTTGTTATTCTTTCTTTTTTGAGTTTTTGAAATTGCTACCTGTATGATCGCGTCATTTTGACAGGAATTAAGGAGAAAAACTTTCTATTTGGACCGCTACTGTATGTATGAAAATTAATTTTACTTTTACTTGTTATTTTTGACTGAACTGAAAATTTAACAAGTTTTGCACTTACAAGGAGAAAATTTAAAAATAAAATTTTACGAGAAAGAACTCACCAAGAAAATAGTCGCACTTGCAAGCTATCCTGACTCTCTTTGCTAATATGGAGCTACAGAAGACATAGGAGATAATTAGGAGAAACGTCTGTGATGAAATGACCGAGTAAAAGTCCATCAATAGAGGTAGAAATAATGATGGGTAAACAAAAAGTGATAACAGAATTTATAAGGAGGTGTTTGGGAATGATGAAAACAGACTTTTCAGGCTTGGTCGGATTTGGAAACTTTGAGGGTTCAATGTAATTTTATTACTAGATGATATTTTACTTTTAATATGCGGTACTTCACCATTAAGTTTCGTCGTTTCGTTCACGGTATTTCACTCTGATTCTTTTGAAATACTTCAAACTTGTAGCTTTTGACACGCGGTATACGGTACCACTTTTTTGTCGTGTACGGTATCTCTCATTTTGTTTTTACCGTATCACTCTTTTCAGCTTTAAACGTGGAGACCATGGTAACTGAATATAAAAATAAAAACGAAAACTCTCACAGAAACTCTGATAAGTTTCCCTGCGGTGATCGTTGGAGATTACCATCAGAATCACTATTGTTCCAAAATCTGGACTTCAGTGGTTTTCTTTTAAAACGTCCCATCATTTGTGGTCCCAAAATCTTTCCCTCACCAACATCATGATCATTAGTGTCTTGTAATAAATCATGCAAAGAAGAGATAAAAGCAGATGTTCAAGATTGCTGAAAACTCTTTTTTTTCCCCTAGAACCCAATTCAATTGTTAAGACTGCATGGTAGACAAAGTACGGAAAGTTGGAAAGCTGTGAAAAGTTCTCTTTCCGTGATTCTAGCTTATAATTCTATTCAAGCAAGACCAATTCAAAAAGAAACATTAAACGGTTCACGGAGAGCCTATCACAGTTTTATATTGATCTGATGTTGAGAGGATCCTTCAGCATTCATTTAGAAAAAAAGCCTAAAGAGGGCCCCACATATAACGCTAGAAGCATAGCCGTTTCAAACGCGCTCTAATCTCAATTTTGCAGAATGAGTACGGTAGGGTCGGGACTCTCAGAACGAACAGTTAGATCTTTGTGGATTTAAATTATTATTCTTACTTTCAGTCCATTGAAATTAAAGGCTCCTTACGTAAATCGTTCTTGTATTCCAAGGCGAAACTGCTACGGTACTGAGTACCCGATTTACGGAGGCCAGAATTTTTTACAGGTAGAGGAAGCTATGTGGGCCCAAGGAGAAAAAAGCCTAAGAGATCTGGTGTCAACTCAGATCTTACAGCTTCTCATGGAATGATTTTCATTCTAATTCGAACTTAACTATTTCAAAGCTACAGTGCCAAACAGCTTCTCACTGTACAACTCAACGCAACATCCCGATCCCATCAAAAAATATGTCCAGCCTTCTTCGATAGTACACTTTGTGTGGGGGTCAGCTCAGGGATGTTGTAATGCTCGGCTCGACTACTGACAACCCCTAAATATCGCACTTCCATTGACCTTCGCTTTTTATGTATTTCCTCGGGAAAACATTCATGCAGTCATTTTTTCATGAAACTTGTCAATTTTTCGAGATCAAAATTCATTTTTTCAACTTTTCAATCAAATTCTACTAGAAAGTCTGTCATTTTCGCGGAATATTGACCAAATTGGTAAAGAAAAAACCTATTTGAGGTGCCTTTTTGATAATTTCACCTAGAAAAAGGTCAATTTTTCTTTAGCTCTTCCAAGTGTTCTCTCCGAGTTTCTTCCGAACCTTTACACTGACTTTTCCCAGCGTGGGTGTTGTACACTATGTTTCGCATCCTACCACACTAGAGTCGATATCGCACCACTTATCGATTTTTGTGTTACTTTTGTTTTTTATTTCTGAAATGACAGTTGTTGCCTGGTCCAACTTGTTGTAAACCACAATTTTCGAACCAACTTCTGTTTACTAGAGTTGCAGTGAAGTTTTGAAGTTTTCTTTTTCATGAGTTTTAGCAGTTTAAAAAAGTTAGATGATTATTGTAGAAATGCGTTATGTTTCAGAAAAAATGATTCCCCTTCATACTAAATTTGATGCATCCAGATGAAATTTTCAGATTATCGAGTTGAATGAATTTCGCATTTCTTCTCACTAAAAATTATACTTTTTTCCGCGATCTGATACTGCAAGTGTCGGCTAAACAGCCTCTGGAGTAAAATTTCTCATTCTAGATGACGAAGGTCGCTTCTGGCGAGCCTCCGACGCAAAATGATCGTCATGCCGATGACAAGACAACAACAACTCTGTCGACAATCGCAGTACGTGCAGGAGTCAATGCTTCTATTGTAGTTGCACTGTTGAAGGTACTGTTGAGAGAGAAAGAGAGGAGAGAGAGAGAGAGAGAGAGAGAGAGAGAGAGAGAGAGAGAGAGAGAGAGAGAGAGAAAGAGATAGAGATAGAGAGAAAGAGAGAGAGAGAGAGAGAGAGAGAGAGAGAGAGAGAGAGAGAGAGAAAGAACTATTTCAGTCTACTGGATACATCCACCTTCGTATCGATGAGATGCACCCTGCTTTGCTGTCGATTGGGTCGAATTCGGAAGAAACTAGCGGACTACTGAGCATTCACGATGATCTCATGAATAGATTGGCTGTTAGTTTGAGAACACTTTAGTTTTCTTGCAGTTTAGTGTTGTTCAATGATTTTCATACTTAATCACTTTTCTGGTTTTTTGTGAAACCATTGGTACTGTTAGAACAAAGTGAAAAATGTTATTTTTTGATGACTTGTCAAACTTTCCTTCGCGAGTTAGTTATGATGAGAAAAGTCCAAAGGTTTTCTTTACATACAGTCGTTTTCTACACTCCATTTTCTTTCAAACAATGAGAACCAAATCAAATGAATTCATTTTCCAGCTAAAAGAAGACCAAGTAGAGCAGCTTCTAGCCAGAACCAACGACTTGGGCTCAGAGAAGACGGATCCAAAAGAAGCCATCGTCTATAGAGATATGGGAGTGAATCTCACCGAGGTGCTTCTTCTTTCTTAGGAGATTGACAGTTTTCTCGATTTTTTTTCAATCCACTCGGGAAACGACAAAGGAACACTTAAAACGAATAAGAGCACTGAAATCACTTTCCAATATCACAGACAATTCAGACATGGAGATCACTCAACAGACAGCTTCTATTGAGAGGATACCTTTTGAGAGAGACTCTTCACTTCTACACCACTGCAGAGGAACATGATAGGGTTGGGTTTCAAACCGAATAGATTCAATGAACAACCGAATAGATTTAATGAAATCATTATAGCTTACAAATCAAGTGAAGCAATTGTTGCAACAACTGACCCCTGCCAATTTGAACGATGTTCTCAGGACTGTAGAAGAAATTCAGAATGGTTTGTTTACGGAAACAAGGAATATTGTCATAACTTTTTAAAAGCACATCAGAATTCTGAAAAAAAGTGATTCCCACCTATTTTTTCTGATTAATTTTCAAAAAGTCTGTTTTACGTTTTGACAACAGAAGACAGGTTATTGCTGTGCTAGCTATTCCAGTTCTAATGAATAGTGTTTTATAGGTGGCTAATTATTGATTATTTTGTACAGTTCCAGTGTCTAAATTTATTGAAATTAAAAAAAAAAACTTTCAAAGGTTGGGTAAAGGCGGCAGAAGTATCCTCCGAAATGAAATATGAATAGGGTGTATCTGAGCTTCTTATTTGAGAGAGACTAATTACAGATAAAATATTAATTACCGTATACCAAACTACTGTAGAAATCAATTTCAGAGGTGATCGACAAGACTGCCTTAGCGATGGACCTTGGAGCATCGGTCCTATCCCAAATCCGAGTTCTTGGACAAGTTGATGACAACCCAGAACGACCACAAGAGATGCTCAACCTATGTGTGCAGATTGAGACCATTATGTTCCGTATCGCTGCCAGCTGGGAGTTGACGGAGGAGGTGGTGGAGAAGGGAAAAAGAGGACAGATACATCAGACAACTACGGAGTTTGATGAGTTAACGGTTCGTGTTCGCTTGACACTAGAAATTCACGGAATAGGAATGGATTCTTATATGGGGAAATAGAGAAGAAGTGGAATGTAGAAATCAAGAGATTCTAGCTCCAAAATTTTCATGGGCGGAGACAAGGCGCAAGTTTTGCGTCCCCAACCTATCAGGAAAAAAATGAATCCTGTTTTCATTAGAAAGAAAACCTTCGGCACGGACGAACTCAAGTCCCGGGAAAATTAGCCTTCAACAAAAAATGTTGGAAAAATGAAGGACGTGCGGCTATCTGAAGCCAGAAATGAAATGATTCGAGTTTTGGAATATGGAACAACTGATGAAAAATCCTACTTTCACTTTGTGTACGAACACTCGAACTTTTAAGAAACGGACATTTCTTCCACAACAAACTATTTTCCAATGATTGTTGATAATTTCAGGTTGTTGAACAATGGCTGACCCTATCCGAAAGAAAAGTCAAGGCACTGAACGAAACTGGTCAAAAGCAGGTGTTGAACGAAGGGAATGTAAGTTTTGAAACAATGGAAGCGCAAGATATTTTTGCAAAATTTTGAATACATTCGGCAGATTATCACAGAATGGAGAAAAGTCTCGAAGGATCAAAAAATTATTCCAGAAGCACCTGGATCGCTTGCGCGAACTCGCTCAGACTCCCTCATCCGAAGGTGGCCGAGTTTCCCATCTCTCCGGTAGAATCGAAGAGTTCTTGCACTATCTGAAGACGAAGATGGGACGATCCGGCAAGATTCAAGGTTTTCTGCAAAACGCCAAATCGGTCTGTATCTCCATTGGAGTTTCTGATTTCTGTCGATTTCAGACAATTTCCCAGCTCGAAATGATGACGAAAGACGTGCAGAACGCGAATGCTGCCATGGCCGGAGAGCTTGTTCCGTTGGCCAAGCAGAAGACACTGCCGTTGCTTCAAGAAGGAAAGGAAATTCTGGGTTTGTTATTCGAACTTGTCGAATTCTAGAATGTTCGAATTTCAGCCAAGGAGCACTTGACTTATGAAGAGCAGCGACTTGTCAAACAACTTCTGGAAGAGCTAGATGCAAAACTCATCAGAATTATTGAACTGGCGAAGGAGAGAGCTACCGCGCAGAAGACGAATTCTGAGGTGGGACATTCTCCCTCTCTCTCTCTCTCTCTCTCTCTCTCTCACGCTCTCTTTCTCTCTCTTTCTCTCACTGACACTCACTTTCTCTCTCTCTCTCTCTCTCTCTCTCTCTCTCTCTCTCTCTCTCTCACTCTCTCTCTCTTTCTCTCTCTCTCTCTCTCTCTCTCTCTCTCTCTCTCTCTCTTTCTCTCACTTTCTCTCTCTCTCTCTCTCTCTCTCTCTCTCTCTCTCTCTCTCTCTCTCCCTCTCTCTCTCACTCCCTCCCTCTCTCTCTCTCTCTCTCTCTCTCTCTCTCTCTCTCTCTCTCCCTCTCTTTCTCTTCACTTTTTTAATTCAAAACTTTCAGATTGAAAGACTCAACACCTGGCTCGAAGGTCCAGCTACAGCTTTCCTCGGCCAGAAAGGTGATATTGGTGGGAACTTGAACGATGCCAGAGAGTTTGTATCAGAACATAAGCAGTTTGCTACTGATATTCTGGTAGAAGTTTTCTTTTTCTGTTGAAAATAATGTCATTAAGAACTTTGACGCAAGCCTAATGCAACTCCTCTCACAGAGAAACCAATTCTCTGCTGAAGAGAACGAACGCCTAAATGAGTTCGTGAAGAAGTACGAGCAACTTAAAACTACTGTGGAGAACAGGATCCAGCTGGGTTCGACTTATGAACAGGTGGGCATAATACATTCAGTTTTTTTTGATAGAAGAGTTTTTTTTTTAAAAAAAGTAAAACATGCTCTCGTCAGAGCAGTGAAGAAATGTTCCCATCAAGAAACTACAAATACGTTCGCCAGTTCAAAAAACTGAAAACCAGTAGAGTTGTAATTAATACAAAAACTCAGGTTCACAAATTCGCCAAGGATGTTGAATCAAGTTTCGATGCTTTGCAAACTCTGTTGGTGAACAATCAGGATTACACCAATGAGAAGGTGAGAAATTTATTATGAGAGGGACAGAGAGAAAGAGAGAGAGAGAGAGAGAGAGAGAGAGAGAGAGAGAGAGAGAGAGAGAGAGAGAGAGAGAGAGAGAGAGAGAGAGAGAGAGAGAGAGATCTATTATTCAGATCAAGTCACAAATCGCCAATGTCTTTCAAATGGTCAAAGAAACCCTCACTCAAGAAAAGCATCAGGGCCAGAAATTCTGTTCGAACGCTGTCCAAATCGCAAAAGGTGACAAATGGATCAAGATTGATCGGGCAGAAGAAGCAGTGAGAAATCTCATCACAGACCATGAAAATCGACTCCAATACGTTACCCATAAATGGAACGAATGGCAGAGAAGCAAGGTGGGTCACAGGGTTACGGTAGTCATAATTCCACTGTGTAGGACCAAGCTTCGGCATTCTCGCAGACCATTGAAGTGGTCGAGATGTGGCAGGAAGACGTGTTGGACTTTATCGCAAAAACTGACAGAAGACAAGATCTGTCCAAGCAGGAAACCGAGGAGATTGTCAAGAAGATCGAAGGACTTCAAGCAACTCTGGAAGACCAAACGCAGACAGTTGAAGAGTTGAGAAATCACGTCACTGGTTGGTTCTAAGAAGTTGAAACTCTGAAACTTGAGTGGTTTTCAGCAGAAGAACAGCTTAGCAGAATTAGTGTCACCCTGGACAAGCAAGACTACATCGAAGGAAGGTTGGAGCAGATCAAGAACAGGGTAGGAGAATCTCATGTTCATGTGCAAGTACGAGAATTTAAGCTGAAGTTGGAATCGCTTCTGCGGGTTGTTGAAGAAGTGCAGATGTGGCAGGAAGAAACTGTGGAGATTATAAGGAATATTTCTCAAGTTATCACTACCAGTGTTAATAATCATGAGGTGAGACAGTTATACGTAGTGTACTGTTGGTATTGTGCCTTCACATGTCTAATATTGAATCAAAGACGGTTCTTCTCGAAGTTCCAAGTTTCACCTAGGCTGACTCCTGTCTGTGGACGGATTTGGTGACACCACTTATACGAAAGCGTGCGCTCGCCTTTAGATCTTTCCCAGTCTGGGTGATTTGTCAACTTCAAACTAGGGTAATCAAACCTTTTATTGAACAAAAAAAGCAGAGAGGAACAATGAGCCAAATATTATAATGAGATTCTTATATTGATTACATTTGATAGAGTGACAAATACTATTTTGAGACATTAAACGGCACAAAATTTAGGAGCAAAAAAATAAAATAAAAAATGAATCGCGTCGGTTAGTGCGCCAAGGCCGCATTTGACGCGTCCAGGACACACTCCCTACGACGACCGTATCTTTTATTTCATTTTCAATATTTTTCGCTGCTTGCGAACACCATTTAGCTAAAACGGAACTGATTGATTTCTAATTTGAAAAACCGAAAAATGTTCACAGTGGCGCCACATTAACCGTTTTTTACACTTTTTCTACGGTAGCTAAGGAACAGGCAACATTTTACATGAAAGCTAAATATAAAGAGTTTTTCTGTGTTAGAAAAAATGAAATTTGAATTTTAAAAAATATTAGAATTCGCTCGAAACGTTGTACTTCTCACAAACTGCGTAAACTCTCAAAAAACTCAAAGAAATGAAAATCACGAAAGAACATTTGGGGTGGAGCTCTTCCCATGAGTTCTATAAAAATATCAATCTTTCCAGCAACTGACTTCGTTGAAGAACAAGATTCACGACCTGAAGGAAGATGTACTTCGAAAGAACGAACATCTTCTGTCTTTGAGAGATGTTTCGAACAGTGAGTTGAACTTGATGGCTCGGGCTTGATGATGACGTTCAGACGAAATTTACCAGTCAAGAGTTGACGAAGTAATATCACGTCAGGAACAGATCAATAGGAGTGTTGAACAGCTTGATGAACAGGTAATCGCGGTGAAAATGAAAAAATAATTCTGAAAAAATAAAGAAGAAAAAAATTTTGAAAATCTTTCGTTTGCACTCCATAGTCTTCATTTTGGCGGAAGTTACAGAAGTTTCTCTGAAAAAAAACGGAAGTTTCTCTGTAAAAAAGAAAAAAAAACTAACTTTTTGTAGTAATAAAAAGTTTTTACTGAAACCTCAAATATTTTAAAAATTCGTCACAAAGAAAAATAAAAGAGACTTGGACTTCCGGGTGGTCCAGTTTTTCAAGATTCCGGATGAGTTTTCATTATTTCACAATAATCCACGACCTCATAAGTATATAATAAAAAAATGAATCGGTTTTTGTGAATTACAATGGATACAATTCAGATCGAAGTCTCGCAACTCCTAAAAACAGTTGAAGACGTGCAAATGTGGCAGGAAGAAGCTGTCGAGATCATTCGTATCTTCGAGACTACCAAGGTTCAGAACGTGAAGGTGAGTGACATAAGGGTAGTCATAGATTATTTTTTCTTCAGGAAGCTCAAGAAATTGTTGACAAGATTCATGAGCTAAAGACAACTGTGGAAGAGAAAACGAGAAGAATTTCTGAGATGAGACAAGTTTCTCATGGTAAGGATTTCTTTCTCTCTCTCTCTCTCTCTCTCTCTCTCTCTCTCTCTCTCTCTCTCTCTCTCTCTTTCTCTCTCTCTCTCTCTCTATCGATCTTCAAAAACCCTTTTCAGCTCCCGCATACCAGCAAAAAATCGACCACGTAGAACACCGACAACACCAAATCGCACAATTGGTTCAACAAGTCGAAGAAAAACTGGAACAACAACTGCTCCTAAAGAAAACTGAGGAAATTCAAATGTGGCAGGAAGAAATGGTGGAAATCATCAAGATCTTCGACAGCGTTCCAGTCAGAACTGAAGAAGTGAGTGTAGAAACTGCAAAATGCTTCTGCCCGCGGGGAGGATCGACCCAGCCAGAACCCATTGCGCCAAGATGTTAAGCTAACCTGAGCAGAGTGACAGAGCCATGAACCCTCTCGTCTATGACTCTTGAATATCCATAACTTGCAGGAGCGAAAGGAACTAACGGAAAAGGTCGACATGGTCAAGAAGACGATTGAAGTGCAGAATCCCACGATTGACGAGATTGTTAGAAGCGCGAGAGGTTCGCTTGATGGTGTAGAACAAACTATCAGAATGAAATTCAGATGACACTGTGAAAAAGCAAGTTGCTCAGATAATCGAAAGACAGCATGCTATCAGAGAA
>OZ022250.1:14289027-14304027 GCA_963978915.1 Caenorhabditis parvicauda | reverse complement strand
GAAAATACATAATAAATGGGTTTACCAAATTGAATGTTTCAAGCCCTCAAATAAAGGTGTCTCATCATGAAAATCTTCAGAACAGAATTACATACAGTAGCGTTCAAAAGTTTAGAAAGTTTTTATTTTTGGTCATAACTCTTGTCAAACTTAACCAATCGACATGATTTTTTGTCGGAGAACACATCAACTCATGAGAAATATAATTTTGAAAAAAATCAGGATTACTGTAGCTACATTTTGATCTACAGCGTTTTTACGAAACCGCGACTTTTGAACTGATTTTTCACTTTCTTTTTTTTTATTTTTTTTGAAGGTTTTTTTCCGATTTTTTGTACTTTTTTCTTTCTATACTACTAACAATACTTTTTAAGTAATGGGAAAAGGAAAAAAAGTGCCCACCGACCAGCAGAAACTGATCATCGATGCTGTCCTGTCAGGAATACGACAGAATCAAGTTGCACGAGTATTTCAAGTTCACGAAACCACTGTATCCCGAATTTTGAAAAGATTCCGAAATTTTGGAGTTTTTGGAGTGTTGCCAAGATCAGGACGGCCACGGAAGACGACAGCAAGAGACGACGCACTGATTGTTCGCCATTTACGTCTCAATCCGCGTCTGACCGGAGAAGACATCAAGAAGGATATGGTCGCTGGAAACGTTGCCAGAGTCTCTGTTTCTACAGTCAAACATCGTCTAAGAGCTGCTGGGTTATTTGGAAGACGTCCTTGTAAGAAGCCAATGATTTCTGAGAAAAACAGAAAGGCTAGAGTTGAGTGGGCAAAAGACCATTTGAGCTGGACCGTCCACGACTGGAGGAAAATCCTTTTTTTCGATGAAAGTAAGTTTTGTTTGTTTGGTTCCGATGGCATTATGTATGTCAGAAGGCCAATCAACAGCCGGTTCAGTTCTAGGTACCAATTGCCCACGATGAAGCACGGTGGCGGTAGCGTCATGTTGTGGGGTTCGTTTAGTTACGACGGCGTTGGCCCATTGCACTGGATTCAGGGCAAAATGAATGCCAATGACTACAAGAATATTATTGTTAATGTTCTTGTACCATTTGCTGGTGCCAACATGCCGATTGGTTGGGTGTTTCAACAAGATAACGACCCGAAACACACTAGCCGTCTTGTTCGCGAATGTCTCCAGGATGAGGCTATCGATGTTCGGCCCAGTCAGTCTCCAGACCTCAACCCTATAGAGCACTTATGGGAAGAACTCGAGAGACGCGTTTCCGGCCATTACACATCCAATGCCGCGCAAAAATACGCGGTTTTACAAGAAGAGTGGAAAAAAATTCCGCGAGTCAAGTTGGAGAACTTGATTGAGAGCATGCCGAGAAGATGTAAAGCCGTCATTGATAATTTTGGTTATGCCACTAAGTATTAAGGTTTTAATAATGTTTTGATGTTCATTCCTTATCGATTTGAATTGTTACAACCGTTTACCATTATGTTTTTGAGATTGTGGAAAATGTGTTTTTTATAGTGTCTGAGAATAAATTTTTTTATTTTTTTTCTCTTTTGGTCTGATTTGAATTCGTTTTGACATAAGATGTAATAATGTTTGAAGTATTACCATTCAAAAAATCAGACCGATAGGTGAGGTTTGACAAGAGTTATGGCCGAAAATAAAAACTTTCTAAACTTTTGAACGCTACTGTAAGTTATTCCAGGCTCAACTTCGAGCTCCAACCATCCAACCAACACTCACGAACACAACATGGCAAGAGGGAGAGAGTGCAACCTTGAAGATTTTCACTCAAGGATCCCCGAGACCTCACGTCCAGTGGAAGTTCAATGACATTGACCTGCAGACTACTAGGGATGTTAGAATCGACACTAAGGTACGTTGAAGTTTGAGGTGAAGTGAGGTCATGTTCAGAAAAAAGCAGAATAATGGATGAAAACAACGAGAAGTTGAAAAAAAAGGCAACAAATGTTCTTCCATACTCAAAACCAAAAGTCCCATATTAAAAGGGCAGTAAAAGTCATTGAAAAACATATTTAAAAAATTGGTGAATAGCTACGAAACGATTGCAGAAATTCGCACGGAATAACTTTTTTCTTTAAAAAAAAGTGGATAGTTGTGTACTTATTTGAAGACTCGTTAGCTTCCGGACTATAATCCCGAGAATATTTTTAGTTATGACGATTTTTTTTTCAGGAAGACGGCTGGTCCACCCTGACCATCCACCAAATCTCCCCAGTCCATGCCGGGATGTACACGGTTGTCGCCGAGAACGAAGCCGGCGAAGCTGTCACAGGAGCCACCGTGCACGTACAACCGACCATCCAGCAGAATCAGACGTCTACCACTCTTGAGCATCACTTCCAGGAGGAGTTGGATGAGCGGATTGGACAGCCCATTCAGAAAACTGTCATTACAAAGAAGCAGAGCGAATTTGATGTTGGTGTGAAAAGGAGATGAGTTGTAGAAGAACGTTCAGGAGAGAAATCGTCACACGTACTCGCCAGTACAACCAGCACCGATAACTGATGAGAAGAGATGGGTTGAGGTGATTGAACAGCATTTTGAAGAACACCTCTCACAAGCCTCAATGTCACCGATTCCACAGACTCAAGAAAGAAGAAGGATTGAGACTCAACAGAGATGGGTTGATGTGAGTGCTCCTCATTTTTTGAAGTAGTGGGTAAAACCAAAAAAGGTTTAGGTAAGTTGTAGGCAACATCTCTTGCCATTGTTATATTATGTACAGTGGCGAACATAAAGATTTCCACTTTTGGTTTTTTCGTAATATCTCAGCCATAAGTTGACGATTGCTTTCAAATTTTCACAGATATTCATTCAAACATTTTTAAATTCAGTCAAATTAATAAATCGTTGATAAATCTGAAAATAAAACTATGATAACTATTTTCCCTAGACATGTCTGAAGTCGACTTTAAAGTTCTTCTGAACAGTTGTTGAGAGACTAAAACATCGGAAAAAATTGAAAGTTCATTGACTCAGTATTTTGAATCATAAAAACATCACATTTTCCAAACATGGACTCCAGAATCCAAATTCGTAGACTTAATCTATGTATATGAATACTTCTTATACAAAAGTTGTAGTTGTGTCACATAATAAATGTGGTGCTATTCTTAGTGACTAGAATCTTCACGAAAAATTTCCTTCAGACAATCGATGAGATCTGGTCACCGGAGCCGGTCGAGAGGCAAGTCAAGGAAACTAACATCAACCAAAGAGTTGACCATTACAGTGCTCATGTGAGTTTTTAAAAAATAAATACCGAAACGCTTCTCATGATGGAGAAAAATTAAATTACCCAAGATTTTGTAAGAAATTATGATATTCTCGAACCAAGACTATTCACAACAGATAATGTTTGTATAGTTTTGGAGATGCTGTTTTCCTGTTGTTGAGTATGAGATACTAATGAGCATAAAACTGAAAACCTGACATCGTTCGTATACTTTTGGACGGCTCGCTTCTTTCTTTCAGACTGTACACGAACCATCTCCGAAACCAACCTACCATGCTACAAGCAGTTCCGAGAGAACACAGACTATGAATGCTGCTGTGGGGAAATTTCGAGAATACACGTTACTGTATAAATTACAGGCTATCAGAAAAACACCACAACCAGAATCTCACAATGCCAGAACCACTCCAGCACCTACTAATGAATACGTGGCAGCGATTCGGAAGACCCCGGTGCCAGAATCCCATTCAGCCACTATGGTCAGAGCACCATCGGTGGAGAATGTTGCGGTGAGTTGAAACGTAGCGAGTATAGTTTTTGTGCGAGTATTTTCATGCTCACTCAGAGAAGTCAACTCTGATTGGATCCAGAGTTGTGTTTCCAATCTGGATGAAATATATTTCAAAACACTCGTGCTGACCAATGATTCATCGTGTTATTTGGGTTCGGCGAGAAAATAATTCTCCGGGACGTTATAATCATTTGAAGGATTTTATCGGATTGGATCCAGTGCCGTTAGATTGGATCCAATTAGCAGTTTAAAAAAAAATAAAAAATTGGCCTATAACCGTGATGACACATCATGATGATTCATTCTATAAAACTTTTGTTCATGATATATCTGTTAACTCAAGTTCCGAGTGCATCTGGAGCATTTAAAAGTAATCAAACAGGTAAACTCTGATTGGATCCAGAAAAAATCAGATTGGATTCCAGTTTTTCTCAAACTAGGTGTGGTTGGATCCAATCTGGATTGCTTTCTCTGAGCAACCTTACAACTGGAAATTTTTGTGTTATCGTAATTTATAAGGTTTCACTGTTTCGTTTTTCACAGTAGTTTTTATTAACAGGGAAATTTTACAGTGTTTAAGATATTTTTTGTAATTTCTCATTCGAAATTTTTTTTCAACTTTTTAGAATCTCTATTGCGGAAGTTATAGTTATTTTACTCTTTTTTCTGGTTTTTCTTCATGAATCAATAGTGTGTAAAAATATCAAAAATAACAAAATGACTACCTAATCTCTTCCAGAAAATCCGCCAGAGCCCGGTCCCGGAAGTCCACAGCTCAA
The DNA here is from genome assembly GCA_963978915.1 of Caenorhabditis parvicauda. Lineage (NCBI taxonomy): Eukaryota > Metazoa > Nematoda > Chromadorea > Rhabditida > Rhabditidae > Caenorhabditis > Caenorhabditis parvicauda. The sequence continues at coordinate 14,299,504 of OZ022250.1, read as the reverse complement.
CACTGACCAGGAGAACTACGTCTGTGGAGAATGTCGCGGTAGATAAACTCTATTGCAACTTTATAAATTCATGTTCAGAAAATCCGACAGAGCCCCGTACCTGAAATCCATAGCTCTACGTTGACCAGGAGATCTCCTTCTGTAGAGAATGTTGCGGTTAGTTTTATTCTAAATCTGTATTTTTATTCACTCTGAATAAGTTACACAAGCTTCACTGCTTATAACTGCTGCGGTCAGGAAAGTTAAGCAAAGCACACAGTTAACAAACTTTTTTCTCTGACTTTTTCTCGAAATTCATGATGGAAAGCTGGTTACGAAGGAAAGTTACATGACTTGCAACTCCAAAACTTTTCGTGGACCGGCATTGGACCGTAGATGGGCGACAGTCGTCCCGGACATGTGTCGCCCAATTACAGTCCAATGCCGGTCCATTTACGGTCCGATGCCGGTCCGGTCCATGTGTCGCCCGGTCCATGTGTCGCCCGGCTCATGTGTCGCCCATTTACGGTCCGTTGCCGGTCCGGTCCATGTGTCGCCCGGTCCATGTGTCGCCCAGTCCATGTGTCGCCCGGTCCATGTGTCGCCCGGTCCATGTGTCGCCCACTCATAGTCGCACTGTCCAATTCATTCACTGTGCAATATCAGTTTGATACATTATGTGGACACACATAACTTTTAAGCCCGAACTGAACCTAAGTGGACAAATATAGCCCAATGTTCATCAGTTCAAAAATAGTCCATGGTTGGAACTAACATGTGCGAACACACATTACATGCTATAGTTCGGCTTACAATCGTTTCTACTCCGAAGTGCAGAGAAGAAACGATCTAAAAAGTCGTCGAGCGCTAGATAGGTCATTGCAGCCACTCGCGGACATATCGCGGGTTTCGCCGATTAGATCATCCATGGGCCAGTCCATGTGTCGCCCATCTACAGTCCATGTGTCGCCCATCCGCAGTCCATGTGTCGCCCGGTCCAAGTGTCGCCCATCCGCAGTCCATGTGTCGCCCGGTCCATGTGTCGCCCGGTCCATGTGTCGCCCGATCCATGTGTCGCCCGGTCCATGTGTCGCCCAGTTCATGTGTCGCCCATTAACGATCCAATGCCGATCCAAATTTGACACGCAGCGCACTCTCCCCGCCACCGGTCCATGTGTCGCCCATCTACAGTCCATCTGTCGCCCGGTCCATCTGTCGCCCATTTACGGTCCAATGCCGGTAAACTTGAGTAAAATGGGAAAAAAGGATGAAAAACATATTGATGTGCGAAGTTATGGCGAACTTTCGTTCAATATAATTTGCGAGCAACGCGTCTAATCGATAACAATCACCTTTAGCTCGGTGTGCGATGTTTCAGCAAGGAATGTTAGAAGATTTAGATTGAGAAAAAACAACAAGGATACAACTGAACACGAGTGTTAGTAGCCATAGAATGTTGGTGTTAGTAGTTAGCTTGAGTCAGAGACGACTTTTGTTACAAAATTTAAAATTCAACGGATGTTTGAATTCCCGTTGCTCTATTTTTCCGTTGTTTGGTGATGAGTTCATAACCGTTTTCAAATTTTGTGAATTTGTTTGACAAGCATACGGTACGTGACTACGCTTCCAGAAAGCTTGAAGCTAGAATCTCATAAAACAACAGTTCTATTGAGTTTTGGGTGTATTGTCGTTTTTAGAAAGAAAAAAGATGGTTCTCCAGCTCCTAGCCAAACTACCCCAACAATTTTATTAACATCTCGTTTCAGAAAATCCGACAGAGCCCAGCAAGAGAAGTCTACAATTCTACCTTGACGAGGAGATCTCCGTCTGTCGAGAATGTCGCGGTTAGCAAGCCTTTCGAATCTCTGAACAAATTTTCCAATTCAGAAAATCCGCCAGAGCCCTGCTCCAGAAGTCTACAGCTCAACTATCACCAGAGGCTCGCCATCAGTGGAGAATGCTGCTGTTAGTTGTATGATTCTGATTCTTTGAGCATTTGGTGTTTTCAGAAGATCAGACAAAGTCCTGCTCCTGAAATTCATAGCTCAAGAATAACTGGAAGATCTACTGTGGAGAATGTTGGAGTGAGTTATTTAAAGAGAGAAAGAGAGAGAGAGAGAAAGTAGGGAAAAAGAGAAGAGGTGAAGAGGGTAGGAGACATTATCAACACCTTTCAGACCATCCGCCAGAGCCCTGCACCTGAAAAGTATAGTACCACCCTAACACGTCAGAGCCCATCGATTGAAAACATCGCGGTAAGATATTCACCATTACACCTTTCACATCAAGCTTTCCAGACAATCCAACCAGGTACAGAACGCGAGGTACACCACGCGAGCACAGTTGGTGGACAACCCGTGGCGAATATTGCTGTAAGTTTTCTCTTCTTCGGATGATTTATGAGACGTTTCACGAGAGAAACGACCCAAACCAGCCAAAAAGTGCGCTAGGCTCTCCGTGAACCGGTTCAGCTCCAAATTTTGAAAAGTGCCAAGTTCGTGCGAGTACTGTGAGACCCCGGTAGGACCTACTGAAACAGAACCGACATGTTTGGACACTGAAATCTACTCGTGTACAAAATTTCAACTGAAACGGACTATAGACAGCCTAGCGCACTTTTCGGTCGTTCCTCTTGCGAAGTGTCTCTTACGATTTTTCTTGCAGCAAGTTCACACCCCACAGAGACCAATCGCTCAGGATATTCAACGAAGTGAAACCAAAATCGATAGGATTCAGGTAACTCTTAAACATACTAAGCTTGACAGTTCTTTTTGGAAACTGAAGACATTATTTTTTGAGAAAATGTTTTTGAATAAGTTTACGATTCAGGATATTGTCATCCTACCACAAGAAGATATTGTGACGACGACAGTGAAACAGACGGTGGAGACTGTGCAAGATGTCGATGTTAGTGAAATTTTATTCATCTTCTATAACTCAACGAAATAATCAAATAACAGTATGAACAATTCATAAAAGTTTTATTAGGAAAAATACCCGCAACTCGAGTCTTAGTTTTTGTAATATTTAATTCCACGATTACGCATTATGAATAACAACATCATGACCACTTTCTATTCCAGACACATGAACAACATCAAGAACAGAAATACGAAACGACGAAGAGTGTGAAGGAAAGCGTTGAAGGAGAAGGATGGGTGCAGGTGCGTAATATCATATTCGTCAAAATTCTTCTGTGCTGAAATTCATGATGTGAATCTTGCTGTTACAGCATCAGCACCAGGACTTCATCAATCCACAGAACACTACAACCACTGTGAAGAAACTCGACATCGATGAGACTGAACGGATTCATCATCAGGTTTCAGAAAGCAACATCGTTATGAACACAAAATTTTAGAATCAGACGATCCCTTCAGCTCAGAAAACGGTAACTGAGCAGAAGCTTCTGGAAGAGACTGAGCGTCAGCAAAAGGAATCGAGAATCCCGGTCAGGACGCCAAAAACAACAAAGACGGTCACCGAGACTACCAGTGGTGAAGGTTGGGTGCAGGACGTTCATCAGGACTTCACAAAGGCTCCACATACTTCCCAGGTGACCGTGAAGAGATTGGATATTGACGAAGAGGAAAGGATCAAACGAGAGGTTAGAGAGAGAGAGAGAGAGAGAGAGAGAGAGAGAGAGAGAGAGAGAGAGAGAGAGAGAGAGAGAGAGAGAGAGAGAGAGAGAGAGAGAGAGAGATGAACATACATACTTTCAGACCCAAACTCAAAATCAAAACCTTCAAGAAACCCACAGAAGACAAGAAGATCAAACTGAAACCCTCGAAATCCAGAAATCACATATTCCTGTCAAGACCCAACCCAAGAAAACCGTGACGGAAACCACAACGACAGAAGGATGGGTTCAGCACCAACACGAAGATCAAACACACGCACTAACCACTACAACAAAGAAGCTGAACGTTGACCAGGAACAGTTCGAAGCAAGAAAGTATGAAGAAGAAGAAACGGCCGGCAGGCAGAGAGACAGTTTCGCCATGGCCTCTGAAGCTGAAGGATTCTGGACCGATGGAGCGTACACAGCTTCACCGACGCCGCCACCGGTTCCGGTGTTCCAGAAGAGCACTGCGGAGTCGAACATGCAGAGAATAGGTGAGATGGGGTATCATACTGCTAGGCACTGTACTCTGATCAGAGTTGCACTAAATTCCGACTTCCGACTTCCGTTTAACAAATTCTACTTCCGACTTCCGTCAAAAATTTTTTTTCGTGAAAAATGACGAAAAAACCGTGAAATCGTTTCTACTCAGAATTGACCTTCACCTGTTGAGAATGAGCGGAAATACAATATCTCTGAGTTTTTCCATCTTTTTTGCACTCCCGACTACCGTTGAAAAAAATTTACTACCGACTTTCAACTTCCGACTTCCGTTTTGAAAAATTTTACTTTTCCTGAATGCTGAACGCTGAACTCACCATGAATCTGACTTCAGGCTTATCAAGAACTACAACTGAACCAGAATTCATCAAGTCGTTCAAGAAAGAATATACAGTAGAAGAAAATGGCCGTTTAACCATTGAATGCGTCCTTGTCGGGAATCCAAGACCAAAGACGCGATTCTTCTTCAATGATCGGCAGATTACTTCAACCAATTCTGTCAAGGTATACTGTCCATACAAAGGAAATTAAGATTTCGTTCAGATCACTAATGTTAACGATACCTACTTGATTCAAATCAACAACGCGACGCTGGAACACGCCGGTTTCTACAAGATTATCGCGGAGGTTAGAGAGAGAGAGAGAGAGAGAGAGAGAGAGAGAGAGAGAGAGAGAGAGAGAGAGAGAGAGAGAGAGAGAGAGAAAATTTTCAGAATAAACGTGGCATCACAGAATCTTTGACGGTTGTTCATGTTAGACCAAGAGCATTGCAGTCGTATAGGAATGAACCTACGGAGCACACTACGGTGAGCTTTATGAAGAATTTCCTATAGAATGGTGATGTTGAAACTACCTTCCGTGAGATGTTGCCAGAACTGTGACAAAGAAAACATCTTCTAGGTCGAAGAAGAATTCGCAATGTTCGAATACGAACAGAAACGACCCTTGAAACACGAATCGACTAAACAGGAGACGCCACCACCAGCAAAACGACTACAGCAGACGCATAAAAGTGATGATGTTAGTTTTATTTAAAAATTTTTTCCATTTCGGGGTCTAATGAAGAATTCCTTTTCTTATGTTGCTGAAAATTTTCAAGCAAAACATTTCGAGTTTAGTTTTTTTTAGAATCGCTCGAAAATCGAATGAATACAGATTTTTTGTACATGGAATTTTTAGAACTTGATTTAACGGAGAAGAAAATAAGAACTGAATTAGAAAAGGGTTTTGTACGGAATTGACACCAGCAGATGACCCTCGCTAGGTTCATTGAACTCTATTTTGTTTACGAATCTTTTCTTGAAAAGTTAGAAAAATGGTAGTTTTTGCTTCTTGTGGAATTCATTTCATGATTATGTTCTTGTCCTGTACCCAAAGAGACAATATGAGAAGTTGGAGAAAAAGTTATATATCGCTACGCTCATTGTACACTCATGGTTAACATTCAGGAGCACCTTGAGCTCTACGAAATGGAGGGTCACAAGCCTACAGGACATCCACCTCATTTCACTCAAACTTTGATATCGACTGTGGCAGCTGCAGGAGAATCCACTAAATTTGAAGGAATCGTCACTGGTTGGCCAGCACCAACAGTTGAATGGACAGTCGATGGACACCCCATCAACACTTCTACAGGAGCATTGAGAGTGTCAAATATTGGTGGACGGGTGTCCCTTGCCTTTTCCAACTGTGAACCCAATCTCTCTGGAAAGTACATGTGCACTGCGAAGAATGCTAGTGGTGTTGCTACTAGCAGTGCACAGTTGGTTGTCAGACGTGAGTTGTTGTGTAATAGGGTATTATCGGGAGGATCTAGATATGTCGTTTGGGAAACTAGAAAAAATGTTCAAAATAAAAATCCTAGCAATCATAAAAGCCGTGATTTTTTAATCGGCCTGTTTCACATTAAAAAAAAGTGGGTCACTATAGTTTCTTCCAAATTCGAACGCATGATCGCTAAAAATATCTACTTTATATTAAAAAAAAAGATTTGATCAAAGTTTAAACTTTATTACCACAAAAATTTTTGCACCTCGTAAGGAAATAATTCTTGATTCGATGATTCAGTCTACTTTCTCGTATTAAGTCTACAAAAAGCTACTGTCCGTCATGTGATCTGCGTCTCTCGCTTCAAAAGGCTGTCTAACTCATTATCTCATAGTTAACACAAAATAAAATTTCAGCGAAAACCGTAGCACCAGACTTCATCCAACGACTTATCAGCGAGGAAGTCGAAGCTGGAGAAACATTGAAATGGTCTGTCAGAGTCACTGGAGATCCAATGCCGACGGTGAAATGGATGAGAGACGGATTCGAGATTCCGGATTGTGATGAAGTGCGCCTGCTGAATGTGGGTTCTTTATTTTTTCAAAGTTCGGAATACTACTGAAAAAAGTGAGAGAGAGAGAAGAAGAAGAAGAAGAAGAAGAAGAAGAAGAAGAAGAAGAAGAGAGAGAGAGAGAGAGAGAGAGAGAGAAAGAGAGAGAGAGAGAGAGAGAGAGAGAGAGAGAGATAGAAAGAGAAAAAGAGAGATGTTTTCAGGAAGGCAATGGAATCTACACTCTAGTCATTGTAAAAGTAGAACCTGCCGACAGTGGTCAATTCACCTGTGTCGCCGAAAACATTGCTGGTGAAGCTAGAAGTACTGCAGACCTCGTAGTACGATCTTCTGGAGCTGAGCCAGGAAACTATTTCCACGTCACAAAGGTAACTCAGGAGAAACAGGTTAGTACTACATATGCTTTCTTATACACTTTCGAGCATCAGCTTTGATAAATAATAAAAATAAATTGCCTCTTTAACATCAGAGTAAAATTCAGACTCACGGAGAAGAACCCATTCGTACAAGTACTTTCGCAGTGGAAACACCAAAACAAAGTGATTTCATTTAACTTTTGTAATAAGAATTTGTAGGAACTGCTTTTTAATAAATTATTAAGTTTCATGGGTTCCTTTTTTCATTATTTCTGTGGTCTTCATGATGTAGCAATTGACACTTTTTGAGTATGTTCGACCTGACCATCGCCTTATATTAGGTTGTCGATTAAGTCCCCGAATTTTTTGGGGTGTTTTCGAGTGCACATCCTGGCTTTCCTAGACAAAAAACAACCGCCCCCCTCCCACAGTGGATTGTTATTATCGAGTCTTCTCCTTGCTAGTAGTCTAAGTGAGTCTTCACTCAGTTTCATTGATTGGTAATGGTAACCCTGTTTTTCCGTGGAAATTTTCGCGTCTGTCATGTTTTGCTATTTCTTCACGTTTCTGACTCCAACCAAAATGGAGCCAGGGATGGTCTTCATTAAACGTACAACTAGAATCTCCTCTCTGCTGGTACAGTCAACAAATCGTACACTTAAATAAATGAAAAGAGCTACAACCTCGAACATGTCCCAAGGTCAGGTCGTCGGTCTGAGATGATTATTGACTAGCTACTTGAAGCCGTGGAGGCTGAGCCATGTGTGAGTACTCGTGAATTGGAGCACATATTTGGCTCCAACCATTCCACAATTGCTGAAAACCTTTGATCGAATCCGGAGGGTCGACATGCCGATGTCTCTGCTCACCTCTCAACGCCGTTTTCAATGGCATCATCATATCATCACTGGAAATAAGAAGAGGATAGTCCACTCTAATGTTGTACGGAAGAAAGCTTGTGTAAATGCCGATTCCCCTGCTCCAGACGTTCCCAAAGCTGATTTTCATGGCAAAAAAATGATGCTCTAAGTCTGATGGTCCGTTCGTGGTTTAGAGTATTGGAAGATCTCAAAGGCTAGTACTACTATAAACAGTGAACTCTATGTTCGTCAGCGACGAGCCCTCAAAGCTCATCTCATTTCTACTCGCGGAGCCGATGCAAAAATCTATCTTCAACACGACAACGCTCGACCCCACGTTGGCAAATTAACCAAGACTGAGCTACTCGGTTACGGTTGGATCGTCTTTTCCCACCCACCCGATAGTTTTGATCTAGCCCTATCTCATTTCTGTATGATCTTGGCCTCCAACGATATATAGATAGAAATAATTACGTTGATGTAGCCGAGGTCAAATCCGCGCTCCGCAACTTCTTCCAGTCATACGGCGAGACCTGGTATCGCCATGGCATTGAGAAGCTACCCCAACGTTGAGAACAAGTCATAGATAGTGATGGCCAATATATATAATATCACCATTGTGCACTGTTGAGATAATGATAAAAGAAATTTTCTACAAAAAAATTCGGATACTTAATCGACAACCTAATAGTTTTGAGAGTATGGTGAAAAATCAAAGCAAACGTTCCCTTTGAAAGCTTATTAAAACGACAGAAACAAATCGAGAAATAATAGAAAATGGATTGAAAAATTATGGTAAAAATCAGAGCGACTCGGATTTCAGAAAAAAAAAGAGTAAACATTTGTCGGTGGCAATTTTCAATTTCATAGGTATTTCCGTCGCATCCCGTTTTTGAAAATGGGATGCGATGGGATGCAATTTACTAACTGCCTACTGAAATTTTCCAAATCACGTACCATGGTGACAAGATTCCCAAACCACATGTGAGCCATTTCATGTGACAGAGTATGGATGATGTTCTTCCTTTGATTCGTTGAAGTCGATTCATCAGCCAGTAGCATGACTTCTCGAAAAGTGATAAGACCCCAGTTTTCCATTGCACCTGAATGATGTTCATGGTTGCATAGGGCAAAAACTAACAATTTGGAAAGTCTGGTATAGCGACGAAATCACACTTTGGGAGTGAATATGGATGATCGAACCAGTCACTGTAAAATTCTATTGCGCTGAAATCGAAAAATAAGTTGGTCTTCAAGGTGAATTACTGTTTTCCAAGCTTCAGAGAGAAATCACCAAGACGGAGTTCACGACCCTCGACCATGTAAACACGGACGTCAACTCCTGCTTCTGTTCGTGTCTGAAATGATGTTGCTGAACCATTTGAGTTTCATAAAACTATAAATTTTTCTGAATCCAAACGTTAAATTGTGTTTCCAATCGGAATGAAATATATTTCAAAATAATCGTTCTGACCAAAGATTCATCGTGTTATTTGGGTTCGACGAGAAAATAATTCTCCGGGGCATTATAGTTATTTGTAGTATTTTATCAGATTGAATCCAGTGCCGTCAGATTGGATCCAATTAGCAGTTTTTTGTTTGATGGAAAATGGCCCTATAACCATGATGACACATCATGATCATTTATTCCATAATACTCTTGTTCATTATCTCTCTGTTAACTCAAGTTTCCAGTACATCTGGAGCATTTAAAAGTAATCAGAAAAGTCAAATCTGATTGGATCCAGGAAAAATCAGATTGGCTTCCAGTTTTTCCCAAACTAGGTGTGGTTGGATCCAATATGAGTTGCTTTCTCTGAGAAAAGGTTCTTTGAGAAGACGTTCCTACTATCTATGTAACTAAAAACCGATCAAAGCCACAATTTCAAAAAAATTGTTATCGTTAGCAACCGAACCTACAACCCATCCACTGATTTATTAAATTTCACAGTTAACTTCACACTTTTGACATTTCCTAAACTTGTTGACGAACCTGAAGATACTCCAACTTGCCAACAACAAAAGCGATGATGTAAATTCAACGCTGATTCCAAAAAACTCAACCTCATGTCGCTAGCTTATCTGTGAGCTGAGTTACGAAAAATCTATATGACTACACCCTTCGAAATCAGATGCCAAGAATCAAAGGTTCTTTAAAATGTAGTTTTTCAGTTTTGAGGGACTTTTCCTTGATCAAAATTCAACGCTGATTCCAAAAAACTCAACCTCATGTCGCTAGCTCATCTGTGAGCTGAGTTACGAAAAATCGATATGACTACACCCTTCGAAATCAGATGCCAAGAATCAAAGGTTCTTCAAAATGTAGTTTTTCAGTTTTGCAGGACTTTTTCTTGATACAAACAAATTCATTGTTTACTCATTCGAAAATATACGGAAAAGTAAAAAAAAACATGGTGAAAACAGTGTTTTCTGAATGCTGATAAAAACCTTCCGTGCAGTTTCCAACATCTGTGCACATCATCATCTCGTGATTTCAATAATTCGATCAATTTTCTTTGAAATTTTCAAAACTTTTCTCCCATAAAAGCGGAAAAATCTGTCGGAAATCATGCAGTTTTCTGTCTTCTATTCCTTTCAATCAGCACAAGCCAGTCTGAGCGTAGCTACCAACATCTCTTCCCATTCCCGATGGTTGGTGTGACTTCTGTTCAATTCCAGGAATGAAGCTCCTCCTGCTCCTTTGTGCTCTGGTTGTTGTTTCTGCAGCTGTTGACGAGCTGACATTCAAATTTGTGTTCACCTACAAGGGACAAGAAGCAGACGTCAAATATCAGCTTTTCGAGGTTTCGTTTTTTGTGTG
>OZ022250.1:14226527-14284027 GCA_963978915.1 Caenorhabditis parvicauda | reverse complement strand
TGAAACTGACCATGTCGGTTAGTTGTGGTCGTCCTCCCTAATCAAGAGCAATTAAACTTTTGAAGTTCGGATGCATCAGGTATTACATGGTCATAACCTGGAAAAAATTAAAAGTAATCGTTGCAATTTTCTAATTCGTGGATCTGATAACTTGATAAAATGATTTTGTCGCATATGAAAAGTGATGAATTGATAAGTATGGTCATGAGCCAGTCACCACGAAATCGTGGAATTCAACTACACGCTTATAGACCCTCGTCCACACCTTTGGATGTATGCTTACTGCTCTTGATTAGATGTGAATTACGCTGAAGGTCAATTCCTGTTGAGATATCTTTATGGTATCTTTTAATTCCATCTTTTAAACTCGTTGTTCGAAGACATCTGAGATATCTTTATGGCATCTTTGAATGCCATTTTTTGCCATTTCCCGCTTTGAAATCAGGAACTCAACCCACTCTACCACGCCGAGAGAGAGAGAGAGGGAGAGAGAGAGAGAGAGAGAGAGAGAGAGAGAGAGAGAGAGAGAGAGAGAGAAAGAGAGAGAGAGAGAGAGAGAGAGAGAGAGAGAGAGAGAGAAGGAGAGAGAGAGAGAGAGAAGGAGAGAGAGAGAGAGAGAGAGAGAAAGTGAGAGAGAGAGAGAGAGAGAGAGAGAGAGAGAGAGAGAGAAAGAGAGAGAGAGAGAAAGAGACTCTGTAATTTCAATGTGGCATGCACACGGCATGATTGCGACCGGAAAATGGTCGCACATTCGGAGCGAAATAAAGACGTGTTCCTGCCTCAATCTAGACGTGTGCCTGTTCCAATCTAATCGCGTGCCAGCGACTAACAAGACGTGTACCTGCCTACATCGAGACGCGTGCATGCTCCAATCTAGACGCGTGCCTGCCCAAATCGTGACGTTTGCCTGCTCAAAAAAACAAGGAATCCTCTCTTACAAATTTATTACAAAATATGATAACAAACAATACGAAGACCGAAAACTTGTTCCATTCTGCTTCTGACGCGAGACACAAATTGTCAATGATGCTTGAGAGCAGGCTGATTGCGATTTAACTGTCGAACTGGTTGTGCTTCGCGTAATCTTCGACTCGTGTCTCGAAGAGAATTGCACGCATCCAGCTGCGCCGTTTGGCGCAAGTGCCATCGGAGAGAGAGAGAGAGATATCGTGACCACCCTGAAAATAAGATATCAATCAATTGTGTAAATCTTGTTTTTCGAAGTTCGGGAAGTATCAGTTAAGCGTAATCGCGATGTATTTTACCATCCCGTTTCGGCTTTCCGCCGAAATAAAATCACTACTTTTCTAAACTGCAGAGTACGATAGCAACATTTCGATGATTATTAATACTATCTTAGAACGTTTAGATGGTTTTTTTAAATGTATAAATTGCCAATTTGAGCATTTTATCGTAAGTACGAATTCGGTATGGACCAGAAATCTGGATCACGCTCCTGCAGAAATCGTGATTTTGAACAGTAAACAGTGAGGAATATTAGAGACAATCGTTGAATTTCGATTTGTCACTGACTGTACAGTGTGATATAATTATTTCCAGGATTATTCCTTCAATTTCAAGATTTCCGTAGGGCTTAAGGCAACTATAAAACTTGCAATAACATCTCTTCAAAATCCTTGAACAAGACTTTTCGAGTTCTCATAGGGGTTGTTCAGAAAATTGCTTACTAACAGTTTAGTTGAGTTCGGTAAAATATTCAAAAACTTACAGCGCTCTTATCAGCATCAACTTTCTTCACTCTGGCATCTCATTTGGCAAATCTGTCCCTCAGCTTCTTCTTCGTCTCCAACATCTTCTTTAGCATCTGAACGTTGTCTTGAACTTTTCCTCCAGCTGCTCTTTTCAACGTGCTGCTAGAGTCTTTTCGACCTGAAAAACTTCATCATGATTCAATTCTCGCCTTTTCCACTCTGAAAGAACAGATTTTCAAAGGTTTGAAGAACAATCTCGATAAAACAAAATAAAAATGAGAGAATTCATGACTTACTTACAACCGGTTGAACTTTGCACATTTCGTTGACGACATCCTCATCCAGTCCAGAACTTGACAGATTCCTTGACATCATCGTCAAATTCCCAACGTCGATAGTTTACTGAAACATAGAAAATTAAAACATGACAAAAGGATATAAACGGATGAACGGATAAACTGGAATGTCGATCTCAAAAAACCATTTTCAGTGAAGCTTATTTTTCGAAATTGAGTTATTTCGTGGTCAAAGTATTACAAGAATCAAAATCTAGTGTTATAACGCAGAAAAATAATACTTTAGTACTTTTGATGTTTTTTGAGTCGCAAAACAGTACAAAATTCAAAAGGAAATACGATATATACACCAAATTAGAAGAACTGGACGAAAAAAAAAGATGGGCGCTTTTCGAAAGTATTGTCTAAAGAGCGCACATTCGTATTATTGGCACAGTGCCGAGTTGGGCACGTGCATGACCAAAAGTGGAATGTGGCGTGCACCTGCCAGCCACATCCAAAACGGCACAATTACGCCCAAATTGTTCCTTGTTCTGGCACATGACTCATTCAAGCACAAAGTCGCCCAAAAGATGTCGTTTGCATGCCATATTGAAGGTTCTGTGCATGACCAAAAGTGGAATGTGGCGTGCACCTACCAGCCACATCCAAAACGGCACAATTACGCCCAAATTGTTCCTTTATCCTGCCACAAATCACGTTTTGGCACAAAAATGCCCATAAGATGTCGCGTGCATGCCACATTGAAATTACAGAGAGAGAGAGAAAAGTAAAATTCAGATCCCAAAACCCTTCTTCCTCTTATAGAACAGTCACCAGCCGCTGCCAAGCTACCGAGGAAAGGGCAATTGTTCTGTTGGGTCCAAACGTCTCCGTTGTATCATGACGCAAGAGTATGTTTCACTTTAAAAATTCCCGTAACTTCGTTCATAAAAATTATTTTTATCGAAAAAGGAATCATCAGAGTCACATGTTGTTTTTTTACTTGGAAGAGAAAGAGGAAGGAGGGGGGAGGTGCCAAAACTTGAGTGGTTGAGTGTCGTCCTGGACATCTGTCGCCCAATTAAAGTCCAATGCCGATCCAGTCCCTGTGTCGCCCATTTATGGTCCGATGCCGGTCCAAATACAATCCAATGCCGATCCAGTCCATTTGTCGCTCAGTCCAATGCCAGTGCAGTCCATCTGTCGACAGACCCATTTGTCGCTCAGTCCAATGCCAGTCCATCTTTCGCCAGACCCATTTGTCGCTCAGTCCAATGCCAGTCCATCTTTCGCCAGACCCATTTGTCGCTCAGTCCAATGCCAGTCCATCTTTCGCCAGACCCATTTGTCGCTCAGTCCAATGCCAGTCCATCTTTCGCCAGACCCATTTGTCGCTCAGTCCAATGCCAGTCCAGTCCATCTTCCGCCCAATCCATTTGTCGCCCATTCACGGTCCGATGCCGGTTTGCCGAAAGTTTTGGAGAAATGTTGATCGTCATTTCTGGTAAAATTCAGCCATCAAATTCAGTCTTACCATAAAAACGACAGAACGTCTTTTTGGACCAATTTCTAGGATTTTTCACAGAGGAGTTGACCACATTTTCAGGCAATTGCAATCAACGAAACTTGGATACAACGCTGTGACCACGGTCAGATGTTCACATCATATCACATGAACGACTCCCACATACCGTACTCTACAGTCTTCGCTGGTATCCCCGACAACTATTACAATCTGTTCTTCAAGAGTAGATACGCTTTTTACTATATCTACACTCACTTATCCAAGGACTTTGAGTGGTATTTGAAAGTATGATCTTTCTTGCTCTCTTTCTCTCTCTCTCCCCTCTCTCTCTCTCTCTCTCTCTCTCTCTTCCACTCTCAAAGTCTATCTCTTTTTCTTTCTCTCTCGCTCTCTCTCTCTCTCTCTCTCTCTCTCTCTCTCTCTCTCTCTCTCTCTCTCTCCCTCTCTCTCTCTCTCTCTCTCAAACAAATTTCCAGGCTGATGATGACACGTACGTCATAGTGGAACACTTGAAGAAATGTCTCTCAACCCTGGACCCTGATGTACCCTAGCTCTACGAAATGGAGGGTCACAAGCCTACATGTCATCCACCTCACTTCACCCAAACTCTGATATCGATTGTGGCAGCTGCAGGAGTGTGGGTTCTTTATTTTTTCAAAGTTCGGAATACTACTGAAAAAAAGTGTGAGAGAGAGAGAGAGAGAGAGAGAGAGGGAGAGAAGGAGAGAGAGAGAGAGATTTTTTTCATTTTTTTCCGTTCTCACATTTTTCAAAGTTTTAGTTATTTACCAGAAATAATCATGATGTAATCAGAACTGATCGTGACGTTTCGAAGCCTAATGCTTCTAACCACAAGACTACCGAATTATGATCAGAATTAGTAGAATTTATAGAAACTTACGTCTCAAACGATGAGCTCAACTCTATAGCATCACTGCCTTCGTAAGACGATTAGACATTTAAACGAAAACCATTTGAAGAATTCCAACAGTTGCTTGATACTATTCATTAAACTACATTCGAGATAAAAATCGTTGTCTAGTCTTGATAGTATCCAATGTCTGCTGTAGAGTTTTCTCAAGGGCTGCGATCTCTTTCTGTGAGAAGCTTGAGTCGTGATGGAAAAAGTTCTGAAACACCTATTCTCTCTCCCCCCTAGGCTGAACTCACATAAAATTCTTCAGCCGCCTCTTTCGTATAGAAATTCTGTCCAACGAACTTAACGCACATCTGGAAGAGTTCAGCATGAGTGCCTCCATACTTCTGAGCAAGGTCGTTTGCATGGATTTGGAAGTAGTTCCAGCCAAACTTCTGTCCGAGAAGGTTCTGTGATGCGCCGTCGAAGATCAAGTACAAGTCCTGCAGCTTGACGTGTTCATCTTCAACTGCGTGCTTGAACCATGTCTCGAGCAACTGTTCGTCTTCAACTTGTGATATAGCCAGAATCGCGTTTTGTTTGGACTGAAAATTATTGACTTTTGGAGAAATCAGTCTAAAAATTCAATTTCTAACATTCCAGTAACGCTAACACTAGTATTCCACATTTATAATTTATCTGTAGTTTTTTTTCTTCGAAACAATTCTTTACTGTCTTGAGCAGTCACTGTTTCAGTCAACAGAAGGTTGTCACTACGATTTAGACATTGTTTGATCGTAGCAATTCAAGTTAGTCTTATGATATTTAACAAAAGTGGAAACCGTCCCAGATCCGAACACTCACCTCCATAGTCAATGTGTCCACTAACTTCAGCATCACTTCAAAGTTACTTATCTTCTTAATAGCAGTGTTGAAAATTGTCTCTCTACGATCCGCGTTCAGAACCGTATTATTCTGGACAAAATCGTCAAACTCCTGGAGAACACGATCAACAGTCTCTTTGTGGTCATTTCTGGCGAGAACATCGTCGACTATTGCTATGAGAAGTCCTCCTGAACTTCTCATAAATTGGTATATGTAAAGTTCAAACCATCCGTCTTCTCACTCTTCCTGATGTCTTTGAACGATTTCACAATGAATTCTCGCAGCCTGAAGGATCTTTATCTACGTGGGAGGTCTTCAACCAACTTTTCGCTCTCCACAGCGTTCCCTATAAGAGTCTGCTCGAAGAATTTTAAACTCTGGTCAATCGCGTCCCAAACAACATTTTCTGTCTCGGTGGTCCCAAGGTCTTTGAGGAAGTTGAGATAGGACCAGTAGGGGTATTCGGAATTCTTAGTCTGAAAGGAGAAATTTTCGATTCTCCTGAGAAATACATTTTCGCGATGTTCCAAGTATGTTTCTCCATATTTGTATGTGTTCTGACCTATTGAATTCACTTTTAAGACTTTCTTATCTGTTTCTGTTCATTGTTATCTTTTCTACTTTCGAGTACTCTCACAACTCACCAGAGCATAAAGATCATTCACGAAGCCGAATCTATCAGTTGCTGGGAGGTCCTGCGAGACACAGCTCCTCATGACTTTCTCTAGCATTTCATCCGAATACTGCACTCTGTAGAACCCGCTTGTTTGGACGTTGAGCTGTAATTTTTGGATGAGGTTTGGGTAACTTCAAGGTAATCAAACCTTGAGTTCATCATTGATTGGAACATTCTCAACCAAGACCTCGGACTTTCTTGTATCGAGAAGAAACTTGAAATGGACTGTATGAGGTGCTGATAAAAGTGAGACTGTAACTGGCACCTGCAAAATTACAGTTACCATTTTGAGTTCGTCAATTTCGAAACTCCATTCATAGTAAAATCTACAAAGTCTTCGAGATCACTACAGAACAGTCAAGGCCACTAAATCTGTATGTTGAAAGGACGCTTTTGAAATTTCAGTATTTCAATAAAAGCAGGCCACCCACTAACCAACCTTTTTTTGAAACTTCAGTGTTTCAACAAAAGCAGGCCACCCACTAACCAGCCTGCTATTGAAATTTCAGTGTTTCAATAAAAGCAGGCCACCCACTAACCAAACTTCTTTTGAAATTTCAGTGTTTCAATAAAAGCAGGCCACCCACTAACCAGCCTGTTTTTTGAAATTTCAGTGTTTCAATAAAAGCAGGCCACCCACTAACCAACCTTCTTTTGAACTTTCAGTGTTTCAACAAAAGCAGGCCACCCACTAACCAGCCTGCTTTTTGAAATTTCAGTGTTTCAATAAAAGCAGGCCACCCACTAACCAACTTTCTTTTGAAATTTCAGTGTTTCAATAAAAGAAGGCCACCCACTAACCAGCCTGCTTTTGAAATTTCAGTGTTTCAATAAAAGCAGGCCACCCTCTAGCCAACCTGTTTTTTAAAATTTCAGTGTTTCAATAAAATCAGGCCACCCACTAACTTACCTGCCACAACGACTCATTATCTTGCTGTTCAGAATAGAGAAATCGTCGTTGTTCCAATTTTAATGTTCTGGTTGTTCCATTTACGACTTCTGATACTCTGATAATGGGGTATCCTGTCTGGGTGGTCCACTGTCTCAGCATGCTGTCCAGTTTCTGAATATCATGTTCAAACAGTTAATCAGATATCTGAAACGTGTTCTGAAACATTCTCAATCTCCCTGCACAAATCAGCAGCGACAGTGTTGCTGAACGCGTACTTCTTCATGTATCCTTGGATTGACTTCTGAAAAAGAAACGCTGTAGATTCGATAGAATCTACAAGGAATACCTGAAAAACGTCCTTTCCCAGGTAGTGATACAACATTCTGATGATACAGTTAGATTTGTCGTAGGTGATGTCGTCGTAGATATCGTCCAGCTCATTCGGGTTGTTGATTTCGACTTCAATTGGGTGAGAACTGACTAGAGAGTCTTTCTCCATTCCGGTGGCCCAGTTGTCTCTCAGGTACTGCAGCCACGCTTTCATTCCTGGATAGAGGGGGTCGACAAGAACAAACTCCATAAAACAGGCGAACCCTTCTTTCAGCCACAATTCGTTCCACCATTTCTGAAAAATGTCTTGATCAACTACTAGTAGTGATAAAACATGAAGGTTCATCGTCAGCTTATACTCTAAAAACAATGAGAGAAAGACCAAGACTTGCTTAATTACAATAGTCCAAATCTTCGCAGTCCACATGTAACCCCGTCGAACTGTTCACTTCCGACTTCCGACTTTTATGAAAAAATTTCACTTCCGACTTCCGTTTAACAAATTCTACTTCCGACTTCCGTTTCGAAAAATTTTACTTCCGTGCAACTCTGATAGGTAGTAATGTCTCATATGCGGTTTATTGGGTAGTACATCCTAACGCCCCTCGCAGGACAAGAGCTTGAGTACGTTAGAGTTTTTGATTCTTCTTTTGTTTTCACTTAAATTTAACAAGATGAAAATGCAAATATAATTTTGAGAATAGAGTAAAAAATCAAAACAAACGTTCTCTTCGGAAGCGTCTTGAAACGACAGAAACAAATCAAGAAATAATATAAAAAGGTTTGAAAGTTGATGGTAAAAATCAGAAAAACTCGGATTCCAGAAAAAAGGATGAAACTTAAATTTTCCCAACCCCACATACCATGGTGACAAGATTCCCAAACCACATGTGAGCCATTTCATGTGACAGAGTATGGATGATGTTCTTCCTTTGATTCGTTGAAGTCGATTCATCAGCCAGTAGCATGACTTCTCGAAAAGTGATAAGACCCCAGTTTTCCATTGCACCTGAATGATGTTCATGGTTGCATAGGGCAAAAACTAACAATTTGGAAAGTCTGGTATAGCGACGAAATCACACTTTGGGAGTGAATATGGATGATCGAACCAGTCACTGTAAAATTCTATTGCGCTGAAATCGAAAAATAAGTTAGTCTTCAAGGTGAATTACTGTTTTCCAAGCTTCAGAGAGAAATCACCAAGACGGAGTTCACGACCCTCGACCATGTAAACACGGACGTCAACTCCTGCTTCTGTTCGTGTCTGAAATGATGTTTCTGAACCATTTGAGTTTCATAAAACTATAAATTTTTCTGAATCCAAACGTTAAATTGTGTTTCCAATCGGAATGAAATATATTTCAAAATACTCGTTCTGACCAAAGATTCATCTTGTTATTTGGGTTCGACGAGAGAATAATTCTCCGTGGCATTATAGTTATTTTTAGGATTTTATCAGATTGAATCCAGTGCCGTCAGATTGGATCTAATTAGCAGTTTTTTGTTTGATGGAAAATGGCCCTATAACCATGATGACACATCATGATGATTCATTCCATAATACTTTTGTTCATGATCTCTCTGTTGACTCAAGTTTCGAGTACATCTGGAGCATTTAAAAGTAATCAGAAAAGTCAAATCTGATTGGATCCAGGAAAAATCAGATTGGATTCCAGTTTTTTTCCAAACTAGGTGTGGTTGGATCCAATATGAGTTGCCTTCTCTGAGAAAAGGTTCTTTGAGAAGACGTTCCTACTATCTATGTAACTAAAAACCGATCAAAGCCACAATTTCAAAAAAACTGTTATCGTTAGCAACCGAACCTACAACCCATCCACTGATTTATCAAACTTCACAGTTAATTTCACACTTTTGACATTTCCTAAACTTGTTGACGAACCTGAAGATACTTCAACTTGCCGACAACAAAAGCGATGATGTAGGTAGAGCAAACTGGGGTCCTCGCGAAGGTTACTTTCTTAGTTTCATTGTCTATGTCTTCTGATGAAATCTCATTCTGAACCTTGTTTTGAACCAGATGTGGATCATTCTCTATTACCATGTTTGACAGTGCTGTGAAGTCCTTCCCAACGATCAGTGAAATGTCAAAAGTAGTCTTGAATTCCGGCTCGTCCCAACATGGGAAGGCTCTTCTTGCTTCGACGCTCTGAAATGTCTTTATAATTTCTTAAAGATTACCAAAAAATACCTCAAACATAGTCGTCGCAATATACTGCTTATCACCGTTACTGTCAACATAACTACTACGATAGAACCCTCGCATGTTATCTAGAAGTTGACCCGTGAAGATGAAGTCGATGTCGATCTCAAAAGCATTGTTTTATTAGAGCAGAAGTTCGGAGTACTTCACCAGGACCCCAGAAGTCTTCCTTCGTCAGGGTCAGAATAGAAGTCTTCTCGTCAAGATTGTGCACGACATCTTTGTTTCCTTAAACTTCTCACCGTAAATAATCTCTCAAAGAATTGAAATTAATTCGGAATCATTTTTTTGGCATAAAAAGTTTTTTCAGTTCATTTTTTTATATTCCCAATTTTTGTATAAAAATAAATAATAAAAAGTAAATTAAATTGATTATCGATAGAATTCGATAAAAGCTGTAGCAAAGAATTGTAAAAAATGAAAATTTTGAACCTATTCTGATCTGATGAAACTTTAAATTGTTCGCATGCAGTTTGATCTGTTTCGTTCTCTCCCCAACATTCACTCTAATTGTCGTCTTTCCTTCGAATGTGAATCTGAAAATTGATAGTTGTACATTCCATATAATCTCCTTATGGTGCTGTCATCTTAACTTTTTGCATCGTCTAAAAGATAGTGAGCGAACTTCCAGTCTAGTTCCTTGTGAAAAAACTCAAGTTTAGAGGGTTTCGGGTAAATCTTGATGTATCTTTTTGTCCCCAGAATTTGAGGTCATGATGAACTTTCTCTGATAAACAAACAATGAAACTCTCCAAACTCAATTATCTCATCGTTCTGGGCTCTGAATAAGAAAAAAAGTCGATAAGGGGAATTGCCTTTGAACAGGCGACAGATAGACCGCGGATGGACCGCGGATGGACCAGCATTGGACTGTGAGTGGGCAACAGAGGGACAGATTTCCGACACGTCTATCGTCTAATCACGATTCAATTCCGGTCCACTCAAAGTTTTTGAGTAATGCTTCAGCAAAAAAAAAACAGTGAAACACGGCTTCCATGTGAAATTCATAAAAACTGACGTTTCGAACGATGGCGCCAACTCGATTCTATAATTGATAGGTATTACTGTCTTGGGTAGCCGATCCGACATCTGAAAGAAAACTTGTTCAATCGGTCTCAGGAATTTCAACAACTGATAAAAATTCGGAACTCGAGGCAACAAAGAAGGGACAATGACGCCTCCAGGCTTCTTATCTAGAACCCAGGAGTTTGAATGGTGACATAAAAAAGACTGTTGTACGAACTTTATCAGTGCTTTTTGTATTGGAGGAACCCCTTTGGCTCAAGAACAACTGGAACATGTGATAAGAAAAAAAGAGAGAGAGAGAGAGAGAGAGAGAGAGAGAGAGAGAGAGAGAGAGAGAGAGAGAGAGAGAGAGAGAGAGAGAGAGAGAGAGAGAGAGAGAGAAAGAGAGTGAGAGAGAGAGAGAGAGAGAGAGAGAGAGAGAGAGAGAGAGAGAGAGAAAGAGGTAATCAATAAACATGGTTAAGACGAAAACTTTATTCAAAATAATTAAATAATTAAGCAGTTGAGTAACCTTCAGCACCACCTCCAGCAGCAGCTCCAAGTCCAGAGGATCTTGGTGGGCATGGACAGTAAGCAGCATCGGCTCCTGGTCCTCCATCAGCTCCTGGTGCTCCAGCTTCACCGTCTCCTCCTGGGGCTCCTGGGTTTCCAGCTGGTCCAGGTGGTCCGGCTGGTCCAGCAGGTCCTGGTCCACTTCCGGCTCCATCCACTCCTGCTGGCCCTGGTGGTCCAGGTGGTCCATCTGGTCCAGCTGGTCCTGGCGAGCTGGTGGACTTGGTGCCAGGGGCTCCGTCTGGTCCTGGCTGTCCATCAGCTCCTGGGTTTCCATCTGGTCCTGGGGGTCCTGGTGGTCCTGGTGGGCCAGCTGGAGCATCACCACCTCCAGTTCCATCAGCTCCTGGGTTTCCGTCAGGTCCGGCTGGTCCAGCTTCTCCGTCAGGTCCTGGTGGTCCTGGGGGTCCCGCTGGGCAAGCGATGCACCCACTTGGTGCAGATTGTGCAGCTGCTTCTCCTGCAGATCCAGGTTCTCCGTCAGTTCCAGCATCTCCTGGTTCTCCAGGCTCTCCTGGTTGACCTGGTGGTCCTGGTGGTCCTGCTGGACAGCCGGTAGCCTGTGGTCCGCATTGACATCCTCCTCCGGAAGCAGCACTTCCTTCGTAGTTGGCCAAAGCAGCTTCAGCTGAATTCAAAAATTCACTACAGTTCTAACAAATCCATGCACCCAGACGAGCCTATAGTGAATGGAACCTAATGTTATGAATCTATAACTCACGTGTTAGGTACTGTCTCTTGTTCCTTCTGGCGATGTCGCGGAATCCAGAATACTCGGTTCTTCCGTTGTTAACCATGTCTCCCCAGGCTTCGTCGGCAAACTTCTGGAAGAAACCAACTTGTTGAAATAGAGGAAAAACGAAGATTGTACTGTTTTTTCATACACACGAATGTTGGATTTTTTAAAGATTGATTTGATCACCTTGAACTGATCAAGATCCATCCTGATCTCGTCCTCAAAGTTACTGATGTCGTACATCATGGTGACAAAGAAGAGTGTGGAGGTGAGAGCCGTGAAGAAAGAGATGGTAGTCACCACATTCAGAAGAACCCTAGTGAAGCTCATCTCCAAGTAGATGTCAATTACACAACAAGGTGATCTTTTATATCCCTCGTCTTATCATTTATTACTAATTCGCTTCTTGTAGAACTGGTATCAGTGACTGTGACATGAAGATGTAGTAGTTGCAGATATGACATCAGACACCAATAAAATAGCATTGGAATGATGGTTTACTACAGTCAGAAAGGGATATAAAGCAGTTTTTATCACATCTTCTTAGCTCTCAGTACTCATTAGAAAGACAGGACTTCAAAACTCTCAATAAAACATCAAGTTTAAAAAATAGCGTTCTGGAAAAATAAGATTTTATAACAGATCGAGAAATCAATGGTTAAAAATCTGAAACGTCCCATTCGAACAAATTTTTCTTTTTCATTCGAACAAAATTAAAACTACTTCAGATGACGTTCTCACCAATCTCAGAATGTTGTCATAGAATTCTAGACTATGAACTTGAAACATAAAAATAGTACCAAGCTGCAAGATAACTTATCAACTTGGTGGTTTAGACATGGGAAAACGTTGAAAAAACAGGTAAAGTAACTGCAGAGATGATGTAATCTGATAAAAATTCGAGTCGGTCAAAAGTTTATGACCAGCGGTGGAATTATTTGGGGATTTTCGGGTGAAAATTATAACTCTCTAACTTCTGAAAGGAAGAAAGTGTTACACATACAGTAGCGTTCAAAAGTTTAGAAAGTTTTTATTTTCGGCCATAACTCTTGTCAAACCTCACCTATCGGTCTGATTTTTTGAATGGTAATACTTCAAACATTATTACATCTTATGTCAAAACGAATTCAAATCAGACCAAAAGAGAAAAAAAATAAAACAATTTATTCTCAGACACTATAAAAAACACATTTTCCACAAACTCAAAAACATAATGGTAAACGGTTGTAACAATTCAAATCGATAAGGAATGAACATCAAAACATTATTAAAACCTTAATACTTAGTGGCATAACCAAAATTATCAATGACGGCTTTACATCTTCTCGGCATGCTCTCAATCAAGTTCTCCAACTTGACTCGCGGAATTTTTTTCCACTCTTCTTGTAAAACCGCGTATTTTTGCGCGGCATTGGATGTGTAATGGCCGGAAACGCGTCTCTCGAGTTCTTCCCATAAGTGCTCTATAGGGTTGAGGTCTGGAGACTGACTGGGCCACGGAAGAACATCGATAGCCTCATCCTGGAGACATTCGCGAACAAGACGGCTAGTGTGTTTCGGGTCGTTATCTTGTTGAAACACCCAACCAATCGGCATGTTGGCACCAGCAAATGGTACAAGAACATTAACAATAATATCCTTGTAGTCATTGGCATTCATTTTGCCCTGAATCCAGTGCAATGGGCCAACGCCGTCGTAACTAAACGAACCCCACAACATGACGCTACCGCCACCGTGCTTCATCGTGGGCAATTGGTACCTAGAACTGAACCGGCTGTTGATTGGCCTTCTGACATACTTAATGCCATCGGAACCAAACAAACAAAACTTACTTTCATCGGAAAAAAGGATTTTCCTCCAGTCGTGGACGGTCCAGCTCAAATGGTCTTTTGCCCACTCAACTCTAGCCTTTCTGTTTTTCTCAGAAATCATTGGCTTCTTACAAGGACGTCTTCCAAATAACCCAGCAGCTCTTAGACGACGTTTGACTGTAGAAACAGAGACTCTGGCAACGTTTCCAGCGACCATATCCTTCTTGATGTCTTCTCCGGTCAGACGCGGATTGAGACGTGAATGGCGAACAATCAGTGCGTCGTCTCTTGCTGTCGTCTTCCGTGGCCGTCCTGATCTTGGCAACACTCCAAAAACTCCAAACTTTCGGAATCTTTTCAAAATTCGGGATACAGTGGTTTCGTGAACTTGAAATACTCGTGCAACTTGATTCTGTCGTATTCCTGACAGGACAGCATCGATGATCAGTTTCTGCTGGTAGGTGGGCACTTCTTTTCCTTTTCCCATTACTTAAAAAGTATTGTTAGTAGTATAGAAAGAAAAAAGTACAAAAAATCGGGAAAAAACCTTCAAAAAAAATTAAAAAAAGAAAGTGAAAAATCAGTTCAAAAGTCGCGGTTTCGTAAAAACGCTGTAGATCAAAATGTAGCTACAGTAATCCTGATTTTTTTCAAAATTAGATTTCTCATGAGTTGATGTGTTCTCCGACAAAAAATCATGTCGATTGGTTAAGTTTGACAAGAGTTATGACCAAAAATAAAAACTTTCTAAACTTTTGAACGCTACTGTATATCGCTAGAAGCATGGCCGTTTTCAAATGCGCTCTAATCTCAATTTTGCAGAATGAGTACGGTAGGAGTCGGGACTCTCACAACGAACAGTTAGATCTTTGTGGATTTAAATTACTATTCTTACTTTCAGTCCATTGAAATTAAAGGCTCATCACTTAAATCGTTTTGTGTTTCGAGGCGAAACTGCTACAGTACTAAGTACCCGATTTACGGAGGCCAGATTTTTTTTACAGGTAAAGGACTATGTGTGTTATATGTTGAAAAATATAAAAAAAATCAAAAATTTATTAACGAAATATAAATCAGGTAGCTCTTTCATTACGCTCCATGTGTTCTCTCTTCTCCAGTCTTTTGGCCCAGTGACAGTCAAGATCATATGGTTTGTCGTCCACCTGTAACAAAAAATATTCACAGTTACAGTCCCGTCCATAAATGTACGAACGGCACAAAAATGGTATCGTTCGTATTCTTATGGCCGATACGTACTTTCACCACTCTGTAATAAAAATGTTCACACATAAGGACCGGTCCATAAGTATACGAACGGTTCGTGAATTAGTACCGTTCATATTTTTCTGGACAAACTTCCACTTACAAGGTAAAATTCTCCATTGGGCAGTGGGCGATTGCACGATGTGCAAGTAAAACAACGTGGATGCCAGTGGCGATCCAGGGCTAGGAGGCAGGTGTCCACCAACGTTTCCATGCACCCAGAACATTTTGGGTTGTACTTCTGGGCGAAGCACTGGACACAGTACGCGTGGTTGTCAGCAGCCTGAATGGAAAGTTCTTATGATTTTGGTAGACTACTTGAATTTAGTGGAATTGACCGAATTCGTTCAGAGTTACATTTCGAGAGTGATAACAAAATAGGACACTTTATGTCAGCTTCTGATGTTTTAAAAAGTTTACTTCGTTCAACCTTGAAACATGGGCATCCTATAGACGGATAGTAAGTATCCCACAGGCTGACAATAGACATCCCATAGGCCGACAATGGGCACTCATACGCCGACCATGGGCATCACGTAGGCTGACAAGAAAGGCATCCGCTAGGCGACAATGGCCAATAGTTGGCATCTTATAGGCCGCCAATAGGCATCCCAAAGGCTGACAATCAACTACACCAGAATCGTAACTTTTCCCCAGTCCACCAACCTGGAAGGTCTGTTTGATCGGTCTCTTGCAAGAAGTGCAGACAAAATGATCAGGGTGCCACAAACGGTTCATAGCAACAACAGCCTGAAGAAGATCCCTTCATCTCTTCATTCTACACTCTCAATACCTCATCCCCAATGGAAGAATGGCAATGTCCGCACATTCTACGGTCGATACTTCGGTCCATAGTAGAATTGATAGACGATTTGATGAAAAACACAACAAAATGAGGGGAGTGATGATCTCATGGCTCGTGGAAACATCACGTTCACGTTTGGGAAATTGGGTCAACGTGCTTGTGGTACAGTAATCAGAACACTTTCAATGAAGCTGGGTACTGTATGGACTACATTATCATACTTGTAGTCTCAATTTGATGAAAACAAAGAAACTTATCATAAGTTGTTTCGGGGACGTAAACATTCGACCTTCTCGCTTGGTTTCATATCTTGTCGATTGTGGTCATTGTGTTTCTCATTCTCTCTCTCTCTCTCTCTCTCTCTCTCTCTCTCTCTCTCTCTCTCACTCTCACTCTCACTCTCACTCTCTCTCTCTCTCTCTCTCTCTCTCTCTCTCTCTCTCTCTCACTCTCACTCTCACTCTCACTCTCACTCTCACTCACTCTCTCTCTTTCTCTCTCTCTCTCACTCTCTCTCTCTCTCTCTCTCTCTCTCTCTCTCTCTCTCTCTTTCACTCTCTCATTCTCTCTCTCTCTCTCTATCTCCCTCTTGATGTTTCCTTTCTTTTTTTTGTTTTTTATGTTGTTTACTCTTTCAACTTATGATGAACCCATAACCCAAGCAACAACTGTCCCCCATCGATTTTCATTTCTCGTTGGTTTTTTCTTCACTGGAAAACCCCCTTTGCCACTGGCACGTACTTGGCACCAGATGCTATGAATGTTCATTGGTTTCTGCCAATTGGCGTCCTTCTCTCTCGTGACTCGCTAACTGTTTACTTCGAAAGGTTCCTTTTATGTTTCTTGTCGAGAGTCATTTCGACCAACCATTTCACTTGTTTTGATTCTGACAATGTTCTTTTCTAGTCTCTATGGAGTCGTCATCAACGATCTTGCTGGTCCTTTGCAGATGTCACATATTGTCAAACAAAAACTTCGAGTTTTTCGAAAATCCTATCAAATTGAGATTCAATTTGAATCTGATTTCATAGTCCTTTAACTAAATTTGAAACCATGAATTCCCTACAGTAGTTTTCTATAGAATAAGATTCAAACAGTTATGAATGTTGATCTTCGAGACTTTTATGTAGTATCGTCTGATAATGATAGGCCGAGAAACTGAAAAGCAAGTTATCCTTTCTAAAAACACATTTTATAACGTAAAAATTAGGTTTGCTGAAATATATTCTTTCCTGTGGATAAAAAAAATTGCTTTATCATCACTTACAACTTCTTTAAAAATCGGAGTTCGTTTCCTTTTCCCGACGATAGACTCTCGAAACTGTTCAGTGAATTTTGATCGAACTGTGATTCTTTATTTTCCTTATCTCGGTCTGTCCTTTGACAACTTCTCTCGACATTTCAACTTCAACTTTATTCAGAACTGAAGATGGCATCCTGTCCAATTCCAACAATTCGACGATGCTCATGTGAAAGTGGTAAGTCAGCTAAAAGATAACATGATTTATTCAAAGATCTCGCACTCGACAGCTGTTAGCTGAAAAAACTCAAGATGAAACGATTGCTCTTTGCATTCACTCATTGTGACCTATTTCTGTCTCACAAGGTTATTCATATTAATTCACGTGTTCCACAAATTTATCCACGTCACACCTCATTTCGATTAGATTCAACACTCACTTACTATGCTCAGTACAATGAGATGGAAAAACTGGATTAACAAAACTAGACTGGTGGCTTCGTTCCATAGTAGTTCGAAAGGTTTTGAGATGAATGGAAAGAGAGAGAAGGAGAGAGAGAGAGAGAGAGAGAGAGAGAGAGAGAGAGAGAGAGAGAGAGAAAGAGAGAGAGAGAGAAAGAGAAGAGAGAGAGAGAGAGAGAGAGAGAGAGAGAGAGAGAGAGAGAGAGAGAGAGAGAGAGAGAGAGAGAGAGAGAGAGAGAGAGAGAGAGAGAGAGAGAAAGAGAGAGAGAGAGAAAGAGAGGAAAACTGAAATACGAGCCAACAGAAGATTAATACGAGATTAGTAGAAAAAAAGAAATTTTAAAGCGCGTTTAAGTCCTAAAGTGGCGAGAATTCAGAAGAGAGGCAAAAAGACCAAGTGAATGCAGGAAGAGTAGAGAGAGCACGTGCTTGCGTTGCAAAAAAGACTCGCAGAACCAGACTCGAGATCTCCGCAATCAATTCTCTAGAAAATGCCCTTTTTTCTCGCGTTTGTCTCGCCCGAAGGGTGTCCCCTCGGTGTCTTATCAACTTTAGTTTAACGAACTAGACTGACGATGACCAATTTCATATTGTCAGTGATCTTTAAAAACGCTCCCGTTTCGTCATTTTCACTCAGTTTTCTTTCAAAGCACAGTTTTACCCTATTTAAATGTCTTTTACAGGTGGAAATCGATCAAAAATGTCCCCCCTCATCTTGCATAAACCTTCAAAGGTACTGGATGAATCTCACTTGCCCAAACAGCTGATGGTTCAACACCACCATGACGATGGACTGTATATGAGGAATATATCAGCGACGGTTCGTTTTCAAAAAAAGAATCAAATAAATAAAAGTAGAAAATAGCATGCAACCTACAGTAACCTTCTTGATCTACTTATCGATTGAACTTTGAACTTTCTTTTTTTCTTCCGTTTTTACCTATTTCTTTCCGTTTCTCAACTGTTCGCTTCATTTTTGTCTATCCGTGGTGAAACATAGAAATAATGTTTACATTCCAACATTTGCCCATGTTCGAAACAAAACATTCGACTTTGAACTGTTCGCTCGACTCCCATGCACTGTTTTTGTACTTTGTGAGTCAATGGGAAGCCCTTTTTTCTTTTTTGTTAAGCCATCAGATTAGTTTTTCTAAAACATCTTTTGAAGCCTCAAATCTTTTCAGTCTCACTTTTACACTGAATTTGTTCTGACTCAGCGTCTACCGCTCCTTTCCACTCCTATTCGCGTGAAACTATGCACTGATGGCGATTTTTAACAAATGTTGTTTAGTATGAATGGAGTAACTTTAGTGCGCAAAAAAGTTAGATAAATTAAAATTAAAACACCCTCTTTGAAACGAACTTGCACATTTTCGGCTCTTTTTCATACGGGTTCCCTCTTTTGCGAATGTAATTCGATTACATTGCTCTGCGTATTCATCACGTTCATTCGTTTGTTTTCATTGGACAAGCCACAGAAAAACACGTCGTGTTCTTCCTAATTACTGAAGTGTTAAAGAAAATTACATATTAATAAGATTCACTACAGACATAGAACTCACAGACAGACACTTTATGTCATTTCCATTTTTACTTGTGAACATTTGAACAAAAAGGATTCCATTCGTCGTTGTTTTCAAAAGAATTCGTTTGTTTTTGTTCGATTTTCTGCTCATTAACTCGCTCAGACATTCAAGCAAACGTTTTTCATTCACTTTTTGTTGTCTCAATCTTGTGTTCGAGTTAAGTGTCTTCATAAACGTATTTTCTGAGTATCTGTGAACATTCTTCTCATTCTCGGTCGACTTCTGAGACATACGCTTGCTCAGAAAAAATCCAGTCAAAAAAGTTTATCCTATGTATTTCCATGTCCTGTTGTTCACGGACTTCATCCATTAGTAAGATCTCTTCAGCAGTCATCTTCCGAACTTTTGCCGATGAGATAGTCATCTAACTATGCCTTTTCTGGTAATCGCAACTGAACACGCTTTGTTGAAAAGTTTCGCAGAACTCAATTGCCTGACACATGTGAGGTATCACTTTCAGAAATACCATAACATTCTCTGTAATTTCAATGTCGCGGAAACGCTGCCTTTTAGCGTCCGGAAAATGGCTGCACATTTGTGGACAGAAAGATACGCGTGCCGGCTACTATAGAGACTTGTACCAGGATAGACGGAATATTTTTTTTGGTTTACGGTGATTTTCACACCACCCCTCTTGTGCAAATCGAGTAACTCTTCTTGAAATCCTCAAGAAAATCATTTTTTTCTTTTGCAAACAAAACTAATGTCACCTTGTAAGAGAGTGTTTGCGGTTCTACTATCGAAAGCTTTCCCAACTTGAGCCATTCTCGGCAGAAGAACATTTTTAGGGTGATAGCGTTGTGGAGAAGGAAGGAAAGGAAAAGCTATAAGCAAAGGCCAAGTTTCTCTTCTAAAAGCAGCTATTATTTCAGAGAAAATAGAATCTCACCTTGCCGATCTTGCTCTGAATCCGTCAAGATTTAGAATAAGTGGCAACTTGATGATCCCTGATTCAAATTCAAGCCTGCTTTCCATCCGCTGCTTGTAGCGTTGTGTCATTAAAAAGTTTTTCTCGTAACCAGTGTGCCGACTTAACGTTTTTGGTATAGAAATATCACTCAGGAAAATGAAAAACTCACCAATGATGCACGTTTTCGTGCTTTTCTACAATCAGAGCTTTATTCATTTTAACGAATCTTGCCAGCAACTGCTCGACATACACTTCTGAGAAAGTAGTGCACTTGGTCTTCGACCTGTAAATGTTCTCGTGAAAACAGCGTTGAAATATTAATTGAGAAACCTGGTACAATTGCAGCGTTGTATTGAAGTTCTCAATGTTTTCCAACATTTGGCGCACTTGTGTGTCACACCTTCCCTGATTTGCTTGCTGGCAGATCTCCGACATCGCGATACTTCTTTTTCGCTGATATCAGACCCAGCCAGATTCGCCTTCAGTTCTTTCCGCTGAGTCTGGTAGTAGGCAGCTACCAAGGCTTTCCATAATACCATAACTTCTCTCTTTCGGTGTTCAACATGTCCTTGCACTTCTTAAAATCATACATTTACGTTTTAACCATTGAGAGTAGCTTAACATTTTTGCAAATAGCGTGGTTGTCAGAATATTACCTTCATTAGTCTTGTCTGCACTTGCTGAAATCTCTTCAGTTCCCATGTTTTCAGGAACGGGATCGTCATCAGCTCGGCTTTCCTTCGTTGTAGGGCCATAACGTTTACCGACATTTGGGATCTCGGTGCCGGTAACTGGAATTTTTGTTTTTTCTTCATGTTTTAGTTTAATACTATGAAAAAAATATTTAAAATCTCACCACGCCAACAGTTTCGTTTGTGAACACCCAGGCCTACGTTGCATACGCAATTCGGCCTTTTGCGTGGTGGCGTCATGGCTGCTGAGAGAGTTCCTCGTGGGCAAATCAAATAAACTCTTTGATCAAAAAAATTAAAATAAAATAAAGTTTGAGATTTTTATGCACCATTTGCAGTTACAGCGCGCCAGTTTCAAAATTTATTTTCCTGCTATCAACGTGGCAGCACAAGATGGCATTTGGCGTTCTTGTGCCAGCTACACCGTTGATGGCACAAAAACGCCCTTATTATGCGCGTATCCTGCGACAAGTCACAAAGTAGCTCATAAAATGCTGCGTTTCCGCGACATTGAAATTACAGAGATTGGTATTTCAGAGTTTTCAATTTTAAATTCTTAAAGTTTAAAAGTTTAAAATTTAAAATATAAGTTTTTAACATCATTTTTTGTTATTTTTTTCAAAAATCCTTTTGATACACAAGTATTTTTGAACCTGATTCCAATTTTAAACTGTGAATATGTTTTTTTCCATCACCGTATATTTCGAAGAATTTTTTTCTTTGAAACCCTAAAATTTCGATTTCTTTGACCAAGAGTCAGAACACGAACCGTGCCTCTCTTTACGATGCAGCTGGTGACCGCTGTCTGTCTGTAAGCCACGCCTCCATTTTCCCACGCCAACCGTCCTGCCCTCCTACCCCACCATTCCTCCATATTCTAGCTCCGTTGGCTACTAACATGGCGTCTGCTGCGGTCCTCTACCCCGTTGGTGTTCCCCTCCACCCAGAAGATGGTCTCATCATTGTTAAGAGCTCCATCGAGGTATAATTTTGGTTACTGTAGAGGTTACTGTAGGTTGCATAGATTGAGAAATTGACGATTCGTATGTGTTGGGAGTGTTTCTTTCTTGGAAAAATTGAGAGAATTTATGGTAAAAAATTATGAGAAATTTTCTATGGTTTGAACTTCGAATTAATATTCTTTCAACCCTAGAAAAGGCAAAAAAAATGAAATTGGTATTGTCAATATGTACTAACTTAACTTTCGATAATTTTAACAGTGGACATGGTGTTAATTTTGAGTTAATGGTTTTTACCCGAGAAAAGTGAAAAAAAGGAATTTGATATTATCATTGTTAGAATTAATTTTTCTCCTCTCAGGACCTCGTCCATGAAGTTCAAGAAACGACGTCGGTGATGAAGCAGTTGGGAACACCATCAACACTCCCGGAAACCAGGGTACGTTCTATTTGTCCATTATCGGCGAAAAACATCCAATCTCGTTGTTCAGGTGTTGGTTCTATACACGGGCGGAACAATCGGAATGAGAAGCACGGATGGAGGTTTGTTTTACCTTCAACACGACGTTCTCTGAACACATAGTGCTTAATTCCCTAGTTATCAGCCCGAAAACAAAAACATTACAAAGAGCAGCCTGTCACAAATTATCAAAAGTCGAGATAAGATTGCATTGTTACGGGTTGTACGCGACTTCATTGTGTCGGGAGATAAGGAGTTCCAGGTGGACAGAGTGGACTAGGTGCAAATTGATAGTGTTGTAGTGGTTGAGATCAATTTTTATCATAGAGAACTACACACTGCGGCAAACACAGTTAAAAGATGTAAGCAAAGCACATCGATCAAATTTCAGCTACTGTAGTTCAAAATTTTTTACTTTTCCTACTTTTTTCATCCCAGATTCACAAATCGTACGTAAAAATGTTTGAAGTAGGTAAAACTGTCGTTGAAAACAGTCCGCAACATTCATTATGTCAAGTGAAACATTTATTAAAGTGCAGACACTTTCGAAAATGAAAGCGGAAGTCGGCAACGCGGTTGCGATGCGGTTATATTATTCTCCAAGTGTGGAAAGTAGATCATGTATAACATTCAAAATTCCAAACAATCATTCCTAAAAAAAATAGAGTATTGAAAGTACTTTTCCACTAAGCTTTCTGCACGCTGTATTCTCTCTCTCTCTATCTATTTTCTGTTTAATCGTGTTTAACCAAGAACTTAGTGTCATGTGAATGATACACATGTGGGCACACAAGCCTCCACTTCTGTGTCCAGAACGATCTCTGGACAAAACAAAGGAAAAAGAGCACACGTGAAAGACACATGTCGTCTGCTCCCCGTTAACATTTACGATTCTTCTGAAGTGTTTCGAAGAATTGGTAGGATAGAAGTGAAAGTAGCCTGTGTTCGTTGCATAGTTACAGTAGGCGAAAGTTGGAACACGATCGACGTTCTGTAAGAGGTTAAGGAGATGTTTTCTGAGAGTGCACACCTAGGCACAGGCATAAGAATGACAATATAACCGCTTCGCAACCGCTTTGCCGACCTCCGCTTTTATTTTCGAAAGTGTTTGTACTTTAATAAATGTTTCACTTGATATAGTGAACGTTGCGGACTGTTCTCAACGATAGTTTTTAATACTTCAAACATTTATCCGTTACGATTCGTGAATCTGGGATGAAAAAAAAGTAGGAAAAGTAAAAAAATTTTGAACTACAGTAACTGAAATTTGATCTATTATATCGATTTGCTTTGCTTACCTTTTTCAACTGCGTTTGCCGCAGTGTGGAGTGACTGGGAAAACCATATCTTCTGAATATTTTAGAAAATCAATTTATTTTTTTAGTGATGATTTGTATAGACCTACTTTCACCAAGGTTGAACTCGAGAAAAAGTCACTAGAAATTTGTGTTTCTTTTACCTTTCGTTTGGAAGTTTAGTTTGAGACTTTCAGTAATATATATATATAAACTCTGAAAGTAAAGATTTCCTCATTTTCTTTTAAAATTTTTATTTTGCTTTTCTTAATCAGAGGTGCAAATTTTTTGGACAGACAAACTAACGAAATATTTTTGGATTCATAATCGGACCTATGGTTCACGATATAAGGTAAAACTTTTCAGTCAATTCGAGGTTACTCAAAACTGATAGTCTGTAAAGTTCATCGTAAAGTGTGAAAAAATTAAACTTCCAAATTTTACTCAAAAATTCACGTTCTGAAAATTATCTACATTTCCCATCTATACTGAAAAGACACAATGGAAGTTGTTCCCATTGAACTCATCGAATCCATTTCACTTTTCACATAAACGAATGAGCCAAAGGTCGACGAGGGTAACTTGGGTGCACTAGGTCGTAACCATCAACTTTCCGACCTCTACACGGTCAGAGGAAGTTTAGTATTTGATCTATGTCTGTGTGTGCCTTCTTTCCTCCCAACGACGAAACGTTTTGGTAGGATCGTAAAACAAACGACTGTACGTGCCAGTCTGCGGAAACACGTGGTTTATGAGGGATCATTGTCATACGAAGTATACTGTAGAACACTAAAGGCAGACTTTACTACTTACATACAGTATGAGGATAGTGTTCAGGGAAGGAATCAATTAATTATGGAAGGATAGGAGTAGTTTATAAAAGTACAAGAAATATTTGTGAAATTATCAAATGTTCAGATAGTTTTTTTTCCAAAATTTATTTTTGACAACTGAACCGTAGCCATATTCAAGGTTCAACAAGTTGCAAGCAAAGTGTTTCTTAAATCTGTTAATTTGGGTAAATTTTCTGTAGTTATCTTCTCGGAAGTAAAAACTCATTTTTCATAATTATGTTTAACACATTCCCAGCATAATTTATTAAAAATATTCAATTTATAATAATAGTTTCAATTTTTATTTTGCGAGATTTAATGATTTTATTTACAATAGCTATAAAATTGGGAAAAAAGTCAATAAAAGAAGTTTATAATTGAATGTGCCATTTTTCAACCTAAAAATATGAACTTTCAGTGTACTGCCCGGTAGCAGGTTACCTGCCTGAAGTACTCCGTGACATTCCACCACTAAACGACAGAGCCTACGTTGATCAACACTATGGTAACGTCTCGGTCAGACCCTATTCACTACCGCCTGTCCGTCACATGAAGAAGAGGGTTGTCTATTGGGTAAGATTCACTTTTGAATTTTATTCGAATTGAATTGAAAAAGTTCCGTTTGAGAATCGATTTTTCCTAAATCTGTTCAAAATATATTGCAAAATGCCTAATTCAGAAAACAGATTTTAGGCGAAAATAGCCGTTGTTGGTGTTCCTGGTACCATTTATTTCTAAAAACCGAATATCTTTGTATTTTTACAGTTTCTTTGTGAAAGAGTAAACTACAGGTCAATGAAATTATGAAAAATTCAGCATGAAAAAGATTTTTGAAGCGTTTTTTTCTCAAGAAAACTGAGAATGAGAATACATGAGCTAGATCTTAACGATCCTAACCATTAACACTCTCCAGATTGTCGAATACGACCCACTGCTCGACTCTTGCGATATGACCTTCGACGACTGGATCAGAATCGCGACAGATATCAAGAAGGCCTATCACAACTATGATGGTTTTGTGGTCCTTCACGGTACTGACACGTTGGCCTACACTGCAAGCGCCCTCTCATTCATGATGGAGAGTCTCGGCAAGCCGGTGATCATCACAGGAAGTCAGGTAAGCGTATGGCCAAGTGAAACAATTGACGAGAATTCTCAGATCCCCGTCGCAGAAGTTCGATCTGACGGTATGGAGAATCTAGTTGGAGCACTCATCACAGCAGGAAACTTTGACATTCCAGAGGTGAGGGCTGTTTCTGACAGTTCGAAATTTTTTTTAAATCATGCGAAATACTCACTGATTTATCCAAACTTAACATTAGAGGTTTTAATGAAGATTGAAGACGAAATTCAACATTCACCTAGTTGAAGAACTGTAGTGCTACATAACTTGGTTCTCTACTTGTGTTTCAAAACTTTCGTAAGTCAGGAAAGCAAGGTTTTTTTTCTAGGAGAATTCGCGTTCACGGTTTTCTTGTCGAAATGGGTCTTTCTCCAGACTCGTGAAGTTTCTTAACACAAAAATGGCTTCGTGGTGTTTGAAACATTCCTCCTTTCGTCTATGATCAACTTATTTCCCACATTTTCCAGGTTTGCGTTTACTTCAACAACAAGCTCATGAGGGGAAACCGTACGATCAAACTCGACAACTCGGCACTCGAAGCTTTCGACAGCCCGAATCTCCCACCGATTGCCAACATGGCGATCAATATCAAGGGTAATTTTTCAATGAAACCGTTGAACGTTAAATTAACTTTGTCTCTACTTTCAACGAAACTTTCTGTTAAATTTGTCAAATTTTTTGATTTTTTTGTTGAGAAAAATGCTATAATAATCAAGACTAAAACAAAAAGTATTTAAAGTAGTCGTTTTCATCTTTCCATTTGAACGGAACTATTGACTGATATGAATCCGATCGTTTTCAGTCAACTACGACTCAATTTTCCGAAGCGACAACATTGCCGCCTTCACAGTGCAAGAAAACATGTGCAGAAACGTTGGCATGTTGAGGATCTTCCCCTCAATGTCCGTGGAATCGGTCAGAGCCTTCTTGCAACCACCAACACAGGGAGTCATCCTTCAAACGTTTGGATCCGGAAATATGCCCTCTAGAAGATTGGATATTATTGAAGCGCTCAAGGTAAATTTGATTTGAACTCACAAAATTCAGAAAAAGTAAAAAATGTTCGAAATTCTGTTATTATTCTGGATATTCAAGTAAAACTGCCAAAGTTCTGGGAAAGATTGAGATTTTCTCAAGATTAGAAGTACTCAATTACTATAGAATTTTTGAAATATCGTCCTTTATCTTACATTTATCTCAATAACTCGAATGTATTCGTTGATAAAAAATAATGTCAAAAATTTTGTTGTCAAAAATGTACTTCTAGATTGGATACATTAAAAATGATCTATTAAAACCAATCGGATTCTTAGATTTTTGCTATTAAAACAACGATGAAATTATCACTGACTAACTTCCAGGAAGCGATCAACAGAGGCATCATGATCATCAACTGTTCCCAATGTCTTAAAGGCCAAGTCGACGTCAACTACGCCACCGGGAAAATTCTGTACGACATTGGAGTTATCCCAGGATCGGACATGACGTCAGAAGCAGCCATGGCCAAGTTGTGCTATGTCCTTGGCAAAGAAGACTGGGACGCAAAGACCAAACGAATGATGCTTCAAACGAACTTGAGAGGAGAAATGACCATTACCAACAAGGGAGAGCTCAGAGAGCTTGATATTAGTGAGTTTACGAAGTTTGACTCAATTTTTTGAAAAGTATTGAATCATGTGTCAAAAATTTTTTGACTTTGCGGTCTTGCAGCGCTGTGCGGGTTCAAATTTTCGAAAATGTTAAAGCTCTGTTTGGAAGAACTTTGACCCGCCTATTCGTCAAGAAAAGAAGAACCTACTCCCTTTAATGGTAGCAAAGTTATTAGAACTCAAATTATAGCGATTTCGCCACCACGATTTGAGCGTAGCGAAAATTTTTTGGTTAGCGATCTCAAATTTTTTTAAATCATCGTTATGAGTGGTTGCATTACCTTTTCGGGGGGTATGACACATGAAATATTTTTCCTTCCATATCCGGACCCCTGGTATATGATGGTGGTTCTCACTTTCAAGCCAAAATGAACGTAACTGAACCTAAATGGACCAGCCTGTGGCGCACTGGTCCTAATCCCGCAGATTTTTTTAATGGTAAAATTGAAATTAATGAATTTTGACAGAAAAATAAGATTAGCATGAAACATATAATAAGAATAAGTAATTTGACTGTATTACTGGAACTGGATTCGATTTTCCGAAAATTTTCTTATCGAAATGCACTGGGTGATTGAAAACGATTGTGTTTATCATCTAAAACATGAGAATTTTTGGAATTATCAGTTTCTACTGCACTAAATTGAATGAAATTAGTAAAAAAAATTACAATCAATTGGTTCATTATAAAAATGAAAATTTTTTCAGTCCCACACATTGCCAAGAGTCTCCGTGTCTCGTCTGCTCACGAAGTCCAACTGCTCCGTGACATTATCCTGCCGCCACTCTTCTGTAACGCAGCCAAGACCAATAACCCGGTGATGCTTGAATCACTTAAAGCAGCCGGAGTCAATTTCTCCACGCCGGACTACAACCTGAGAACAGCCCTCCACGTGGCAGCTTCGAATGGAAACCTAGAAGCGGTCAACTACCTGCTGAAGATTGGAACTAATGTTCACTCCAAGTGAGTTTTTGATCGATTTGAAAGATTTTGCCGCTAAAATATACGAAAATCAACGAGAACATTTATTTCCGGATAAGTGCAGTGAATTCATAATTTTCGTCATTTTCGACCATCGCTCTCGTGCTAATTATCAGCGAATTTGAATAACAACTACGCCAACTGGTCGAGCAGAGGACAGCGTTTTAAAAAAATAGTTTTGGCGGTGAAAATGCCTCAATTACAATTTTTCTAAAGTTGGCCCCGTACACTAATATTCTCAAATTATAAATTAATTCAAAAGGTCAAAGAAACACGAATTTTCGATAAAATTTTTTTTCACATTTTTTTTCAGAGACATGTTCGGATACAATGCACTGGTGTGCGCAGTAAAAGCAAAGGCGATTGACTGCGTTGAAGCGATCAGAAATGCCGGAGGATCAATTGACACGTACGCGACTAAAATAGGTAATTTTTAATTTTCTCAAAACTAAATTCCTTGAACCGAACACAGTCGTACCACACATAGCTTCCTCTACCTGTAAAAAAGTCAGGCCTCCGTAAATCGGGTAATTAGTACCGTAGCAGTTTCGCCTTGAAATACAAGAACGATTTACATAATGAGCCTTTAATTTCAGAATGGACTGAGAGTAAGAATAATAGTTTGAATCCACAAAGATCTAACTGTTCGTTGTGAGAGTCCCGACCGTACTCATTCTGCAAAATTGAGATTAGAGCGCGTTTGAAAACGGCCATGCTTCTGGCGATATATGTGTACCATACGATTTTTATGATCTGATTTTTACGATTTGAGTTAAACAGGTTTCTCTTTCGAAAGAAGCAGATACATTCGGGCTCGTTGTCTTCTGTCACTGAGCCGTAGAACGCTTACTGTGTATCAGTGCCAGTCATTCAAAAAGTAGGCTGAACGACCAAAGCAGGTCGATCAACATCAAATGCAAAATTATTTTAGCGAGAACTTGAAAGCTACTTTTCCGACACTCAATCATGAAAGCATGTTTAACGATTCATTAATAAGCTTGTCACTGTTTGTAGTTAACAATTGTTCGCTCAGTCGCTTTGAGTGTGTACTCCTTGTCAGTGATTCTGCTGATTTCCTTGATGAAAAACACAGTAGTGTTGGATCCGACAGGGAAGTCTTCTTCTTGGAATTTGATACGAAGTTCCTTGGCTGAGCCGGCCGCATTGTAGCGCACAAGGATGTATGGTTCGTAGAAGTGGTTGAAAGGTCCATCTCCATCATCACGGACTATAATGCTCTGTGCGGATCCATCGGATGTGATCACTTTGGAAAGTGTGTCGTCGAAAATCAGGTCTTCCTGAAAGAAGGGTATCATATGAGAAATGATCAATATCATACGATGACGGCAGATTTTTCGAGTGCTCTTTTCACTACTGTTAAACCTTATTGCTTCCACCACCCGGTG
Source organism: Caenorhabditis parvicauda (assembly GCA_963978915.1). Classification (NCBI taxonomy): domain Eukaryota; kingdom Metazoa; phylum Nematoda; class Chromadorea; order Rhabditida; family Rhabditidae; genus Caenorhabditis; species Caenorhabditis parvicauda. The sequence continues at coordinate 14,254,862 of OZ022250.1, read as the reverse complement.
CAGCAAGCTCAATTTTTAACTTTTTTTCATTTTAACTTTGCAAACAGAGCTGGGCAAAAAGTGATTTGGGTGACCCATAAGCCTGAATCCCTGCGTCTCCAAAATTAATCTCAACCCAACACACCGATGGTGTATAGCTTACAAGCCTCGTAATTAAACAGTGCTGATGCTGTTGGTTACTTTTGAACAATGCTAAGGATAGATGTCAGAACCGACGTATCTCAACGTTACCGTAACAGCTAGTTCGACTGGTGGTGGATTAAGGAATGTTATCTCAAGGGCAGGAACGACACTCACTTCATTATTCCACAAGTAACACGTCACCAGTTTAAAATTACCTCGAAAATCTGATAAGTGTAGTTGAATCGATCATCCTTGTAGTACAGGGTGAAGTTGAAGGTGAAATAGTCGTATCCATCACCAGCAGTAGCGAACGCAATCCCAGCCAAAGCGATCAGAAGAATGAGCGACTTCATATCTGAACCAGAAGTGTTAGTTCAGTGAAGGAAGAAGTGGCTGGTATACTCTGCACAATGATACGGTTCCTTTTATGCAAGAAAGTCTCCTAAATCGAATCAAAAACTTCCTTAGATTATGCTGATTTTGTTCCACTTGCACTATACACACATGATCTCGTCTTCAATTTTGCAAACAGAAGAATTGTTGAAAATATACATAGAATTTGCAGAAAAGGAGAACTGTGTTGAAACAAAATGTTTTATGGAAACCAACAGCAATAAAAACACGGTTTAAAATTAGCTTCTACAGAGGGATAGGCAAAATAGAAAATATAAATAAGAAACCAGTTTGACCTAGCTTTTTAGAGAGTTCTAGAGTTTTGACAATAACACGCATTCCATGTTCGCTGTTCTAAGGGGAAACGCTCGGTGTCAGTATGGATCCAAACGGAGTTCAAAAAATAACCAATTTCGACATCGTTTAAAGCTATACAGACACCGTTTTAATCTACACTGGCACCGCTTGCACCCACACAGATACCGTTTTCAAAAACGGTATCCGTATGAATTCATATAGGCTCCGATTTCTTGCTGTTTATAATCATCTGTAATATAACGCGCTAAAATTTTAGATGAAACAATTTACTATCATTGGTTCGAGCGCTTTCCTCTTTCCCATATGAAAAATAAGAGATAGTAAAAAAAAAACATGGCTTTCACGTAAAATTTATTAAATAAGAGTTCACTACATTGATTAGATGTTTAAAAATCGGGGCCTTCATTAATTGCGTGTAAAGTAATACAAGTTAATCTTCGCCACGCTCGGTCTGCTATAATTTTGACGATAATGCGTCAAAAAGCTTCAAACGATGTTTTCCAACCAAACCATTCTTTATTTCGCGCGTTGAAGCGATGAGAAACGCCGGAATATTCATCGACTCTAATATAGGTTTTTTTCCACAAAAATTATTTCAAACCCAATCGGACCACACTATTTTTTTTGCAAATTTTTACCTTATGATTTTATATTATTATTACAGTTGAGTTAAAATGCCCTCGCTCTCCAAAAAATCCGTGGATTTTTCAAGGCTTTCAACAAATGTTTACCTCAGAGTTTGAGATTATGATTTTAATCATGCAAACATATGTTTAATGATTTATTGAGTGGTTTTCACTGTTTATAGTTGACAACTGTTCGCTCCGTCTTTTTGAGTGTATATTCATTGGCAGTGATGTTGGAAATTTCCTTAATGAACGGCACACTAGTGTTGGAGCCGACAGAGAAGTCTTCTTCTTGGAATTTGATACGAAGTTCCTTGGCTGAGCCGGCCGCATTATAGCGCACGAGGATGTATGGTTCGTAGAAGTGGTTAAAAGGTCCATCTCCATAATCACGGACTCTGATGCTCTGTGCGATGCCATCGGATGTTATCACATCGGAAAGGTCATCGTCGTGAGTGTTCCTTTTCTAAATTGAGTTTTTCATAAGAAAAGTGATCTTTTTTGTATGATAGCGCCTGATTTTGGAAAGGAGATAAGTTTTCTTCTCGATTTTTCTCTCGAAAAGTTATATTTTCAAAACTTAGTGGATTTTTACTTCCAACTCGTAATCAATCAGTGCTGATGTGATGTTGGTTATTCTTGAGCATTGCTAAGGATTGATGTTAAAACAGACTTATTTCGATAACCACTTAATACGAAAAAGTGTACTGAATCGTTTCTATCAAGAATCATTTCCTTAAGGAAAGCTTACAAGGTGGAAAATTTTTTGTGATAATCAAGTTTAAACTTTGATCAAATCTTAGCATTGTACCTAACTAGTGCTTTGAACCTTACCTAACAGCCTAAAATTTGATCAAGTTTAAACTTTGATCAAATCTCAGCATTGTACCTAAATAGTGCTTTGAACCTTACCTAAGCCTAAAATTTGATGTGTCGACAAAGATAAATTAAAAAATGATTCTTGGTTCAAACGATTCAGTCAAAGCGATCAGCGACGATAATGCGTCAAAAATTTTTTTTGCAAATTTTTACTTTAGGATTTGAGATTGGCACTGGTGCATTTAGGCTTAGGATTGGCCAAAATGGCTCGATTTGGGGGGTCGACCTGACATACTACGTTATGATTACAGTTGAGTTTAAATGTCTTCTCTCTCTCCGAAAATATCCTTCGATTCATTTGAATCAGCCGTAGCTTTTTCAAGACTTTCAACAATTTTTAACGTGTTTTGATTTATCACTCCGATTTGTATAAAACTGTGTACCACTAGTTCAAGACGAAATAATGTGAAAAAGTTCAAACATTTATCATTGAGAATGTTGTCACTGTTTATAGTGAACGATTGTTCGCTCCGTCTCTTTGAGTGTATATTCATCGTCAGTGATATCGGAAATGTCTCTCCTGAACGTCACAGTAGTGTTGTAGCCGACAGGGAAGTCTTCTTCTTGGAACTTGATACGAAGTTCCTTTTCTGTGCCGGCTGCATCGTAGCGTACAATGATGTATGGTTCGTAGAAGTTGTTAAAAGGTCCATCTCCATCATCACGGACTGTAACGCTCTGTGCGGTGCCCGTGGATGTGAGCACATCGGAAAGTTTGTCGTCGTGAAGTAGATCTTCCTGAATGACGGTTTTAATATGAGAAATGATTGATTCTGAATGATAGCGACTGCTTGTGAAAGGGAAATATGTTTTCTGCTTCATTTTCTTTCGAAAAATATGTTGTTCTTTTTTTTCGATTTTCAAACCATCAGATAGGGAAATGTTCTTTCATTTGGCTCAAAGTTACTTGAACGCGGAATCTCTAAAACTACATGGAGCCTTAGTGCTTCCTATACCCGGTGTGGCAAAGTCACCTTTAAACTTGTAACTCGCAGCAGTACAAACTACCAAGCTTGTTCATGTGCCTTGTCACTTTTGAACATCGCTAGTGATAGATGTTAAAACCGACTTATTTCAACAACCCGGTCACAGCTAGGTCGACTGGTTGTGGTTCGAGGAATGAAATCATCTCAAGGGCAGGAACGACACCCACTTCATCATTTCACAAGTAACACGTCACTAGTTTGAAATCACCTCGAAAAACTGATAAGTGTAGTTGAATCGACGATCCTTGTAGTACAGGGTGAAGTTGAAGGTGAAATAGTCGTACCCATCACCAGCAGTAGCGAACGCAATCCCAGCCAAAGCGATCAGAAGAATGAGCGACTTCATATCTGAACCAGAAGTGTTAGTTCAGTGAGAGAAGAAGAGGCTGGTATACTTTGCACAATAATACGGCTCCTTTTATGCGAGAAAGTCTCCTAAATCGAATCAAAAACTTCCTAAGATTGTTCTGATTTTGTTCCACGTTCACTATACACACATTTGATTCTGCAAGGAGAAGAATTGTTGGCGAGTTAGTTGCAGAGATGGGAATTTTGATGAAATAGAATATTTTCATAAATAGCCAATAGAAACAAAAACATGGATTGACAGAGGAGCTTATACAGAAGGAGCAAAATAGGAATTATGAATTTTTAAAAACCAGTTTAGAAAATTCAGTTATAATAGAATGTTTCGATGAATAATCAACAGTAATAAAATGATGGTTTAATAGGAACTGAAATAAGCGAAAAATTTTATCAAAAAACCTACGGACGTCACTGAACTTAAATGAGGGCACACTGGTCACGCCCCCTAATCACGGTTCCCGCGCGTTCTTCTATTTGGATTCATGAGAATAGTCGACAGTAAAAATGTTTCCAGGAGTCGAATTGTGCCTCGCAGCTGCCCAAGGAGACATTGAATCGCTGAAGTGCTTCGAGGCTGCGGGTTGTAACATGACCGAAGTTGACTATGACCACAGGACTGCACTTCATATTGTAAGTTCAGCTTTCTCTTTCTCTCTATCTCTCTCTCTCTCTCTCTCTCTCTCTCTCTCTCTCTCTCTCTCTCTCTCTCTCTCTTTCTCTCTCAATTTCTATTACTCTCTCTTTCTTTCTTTTTCTCGTGTGCCCTGTTTGTGCCACGTTTTTAGACTGATCAATTTTAGGCTGTCACCCACAACAAGTCCGACGTCGTAATCTATCTTCTCGGTGCAGGACTCGACGCAAATGCAATCGATAACTTTGGCATCACTCCACTCATGGAAGCGAGAAGAAGAAAATATCAGGTAAAGCATATTACAAGATTGCTGCTGTAATTTTTTTTTAACATGGACGCGTGTCTCTGATTAAAAAAAAATAACCGAAAAATTTGAAGAATTTTGATTGAAAAATAAAAAAACTGAAGTTTTCTATTGAAATAATCCGAAAAATTCGCAATTTTCGATTGAACAAATAACTTTTAAAAATTATAAATTTTTGAAAATTCTTAAATAACAAAATTTTTGAAATTTCAGAATATCGAACAGCTGATGACACTGAACATTGCCTCCAACAACGTCAACCCACACCATCACCCTCACCACACTCCAGGAAAGTTGAACGAGGAGAAGAGAGAAGAAGACCCTCTTCATCTGGAGTAAAACACAAGAAAACGTGGTAGTAGTAGTCGCGCCTTCACAATTGCATAATATGTACAGTAGCGTTCAAAAGTTTAGAAAGTTTTTATTTTCGGCCATAACTCTCGTCAAACCTCACCTATCGGTCTGATTTTTTGAATGGTAATACTTCAAACATTATTACATCTTATGTCAAAACGAATTCAAATCAGACCAAAAGAGAAAAAAAATAAAAAAAATTTATTCTCAGACACTATAAAAAACACATTTTCCACAAACTCAAAAACATAATGGTAAACGGTTGTAACAATTCAAATCGATAAGGAATGAACATCAAAACATTATTAAAACCTTAATACTTAGTGGCATAACCAAAATTATCAATGACGGCTTTACATCTTCTCGGCATGCTCTCAATCAAGTTCTCCAACTTGACTCGCGGAATTTTTTTCCACTCTTCTTGTAAAACCGCGTATTTTTGCGCGGCATTGGATGTGTAATGGCCGGAAACGCGTCTCTCGAGTTCTTCCCATAAGTGCTCTATAGGGTTGAGGTCTGGAGACTGACTGGGCCACGGAAGAACATCGATAGCCTCATCCTGGAGACATTCGCGAACAAGACGGCTAGTGTGTTTCGGGTCGTTATCTTGTTGAAACACCCAACCAATCGGCATGTTGGCACCAGCAAATGGTACAAGAACATTAACAATAATATCCTTGTAGTCATTGGCATTCATTTTGCCCTGAATCCAGTGCAATGGGCCAACGCCGTCGTAACTAAACGAACCCCACAACATGACGCTACCGCCACCGTGCTTCATCGTGGGCAATTGGTACCTAGAACTGAACCGGCTGTTGATTGGCCTTCTGACATACTTAATGCCATCGGAACCAAACAAACAAAACTTACTTTCATCGGAAAAAAGGATTTTCCTCCAGTCGTGGACGGTCCAGCTCAAATGGTCTTTTGTCCACTCAACTCTAGCCTTTCTGTTTTTCTCAGAAATCACTGGCTTCTTACAAGGACGTCTTCCAAATAACCCAGCAGCTCTTAGACGACGTTTGACTGTAGAAACAGAGACTCTGGCAACGTTTCCAGCGACCATATCCTTCTTGATGTCTTCTCCGGTCAGACGCGGATTGAGACGTGAATGGCGAACAATCAGTGCGTCGTCTCTTGCTGTCGTCTTCCGTGGCCGTCCTGATCTTGGCAACACTCCAAAAACTCCAAACTTTCGGAATCTTTTCAAAATTCGGGATACAGTGGTTTCGTGAACTTGAAATACTCGTGCAACTTGATTCTGTCGTATTCCTGACAGGACAGCATCGATGATCAGTTTCTGCTGGTCGGTGGGCACTTTTTTCCTTTTCCCATTACTTAAAAAGTATTGTTAGTAGTATAGAAAGAAAAAAGTACAAAAAATCGGGAAAAAACCTTCAAAAAAAATAAAAAAAAAGAAAGTGAAAAATCAGTTCAAAAGTCGCGGTTTCGTAAAAACGCTGTAGATCAAAATGTAGCTACAGTAATCCTGATTTTTTTCAAAATTAGATTTCTCATGAGTTGATGTGTTCTCCGACAAAAAATCATGTCGATTGGTTAAGTTTGACAAGAGTTATGACCAAAAATAAAAACTTTCTAAACTTTTGAACGCTACTGTACCTATGAGTATAACATTCCACTAACAAAATTAGGATTTTACAATGTCGTCGTACTCACTTTCCCATCATGTGCCTTACCAACCCTGTTTGACTCACTTTAAGATCCCTAGGATCATCCCCCACCTCCCGAGCACCGAAACGCCTTGTGAATGAACTTTTAGATATTCAAAAGCTTGAATCTTGATGAAAATCACATGGGTAACAAGCGGTTCCTCCGACTCTAAAAGGATTGTATGAGAGTATTGAAAATTGAGATGGATGAGAGAGAGAGGGAATTGGAAATTGGTATTTTATCTGCTTCCGGAGTTTTAAATACAGTATCCTGAACCAGAATGATTTTTGGCTCTGTCATAAAAGTCCTTTCCCTGATGTGATATTGAAATTTTCTCACATTGTATTATCTGAGGAAGTTCTTGGGTTTGGTTCTGAAGAGTCGAGAACCCTCTCCTCATCTGGCGAACTATCCCTTTCCAGACGTTTCCAAACAAGGTGAGAGAAAGTGAAACCCAAAGTTATCTCCATGACTTACAACGAGAAGCTAAATCAGCCTACATGTAAGCTCACAAGGTGCGGATCTTTTTGTCATGAATTTGAGGTGTCGATAACAATAACTCGTGAATAGAAAAGATTCATGAACATGATTCAGTTCACTTTTCTCCAACACTCCATGTGACTGTGAGACGTCTTTAGGACTACATTCTTCTGACTATGCACTTCTAACGAAAGAGTGATCTGAATCATGAATCATTTTCTTACATTTAAGCTTACAAGGTGCGAAATTTTTTGTGATTATTAATTTCAAACTTTGATCAAATCATAGCTTTGTACCTAACTAGTGCTTCAAACCTCACCTATGCCTAAAATTTGAGGTGTCGACAAAGATAAATGAAAAAAGATTTATGATTCATCTTCATCATACAGTCTTCTTTTTCGTATTGAATGACTACTCTAAAAACAAAATGCTGTACTTGTTTACAACATGTGCTGAAGATATCTACAGCGCATGTACATCATACGCTGCAGATAACTTACGGCACATGTGCTGTAAGAAATCGCTTTATGTACAGCATGTGCCGTAAGAAATCTATCTATGTACAGCATGTGTCGTAAGAAATCTCTCTATGTACAGTATGTGCCGTAAGAAATCTATCTATGTACAGTATGTGCCGTAAGAAATCTATCTATGTACAGCATGTGGCGTAAGAAATCTCTCTATGTACAACATCTGCCGTAAGTTGTCTACAGCGTATGCTATAGATGCGCTGTAGCACATGTTGTACACAAGTACAGCATTTTGTTTTTTAGAGTATGAGCATACTTGTGAGAACACAAAACCAAAATTTGAGCTCCATGTGGTTGTGAGTCCCCCTCCCGTTCGAGGCTGCGCCGTGGCGCCATTGCGTCTTTCGAAAATCGGTCTCGGCCACTCGATTGATACGTCAAAATAAACTGAATGCGGCCAAAGAATGTATCAGTTTCGTTGAGGAAAAATCGAGTATTTGATGAACGCGCTGTCTCTCCTTCTCTATCTGTTTGATCATTGACTCATTTCTGGAAGTGAGGTGGATAAGGATAGACTAGAGTTACTATATGTATCCTTAATGAGTCATATTGTACTTCTAGGGTAGGAGTTTGTCTACTGCTCACACTGCTGTGATGTTTCAGTTGAAAGAGCCTAGAATTGTTGACATCTCTTCTGGTTGTGAAAGGCATGAGTCGTATCGGAAACACTAAAAGTAGCTTGGAGCGTTGTCAGGAAAGTACAATGGACAAGGGAACACCATCCATCTATAGTCATGTTGGTAGTATAATTTCCTTCTTCTTTTGAAACTCAACACTCGACTCACACCTGGACCTTCCCCGGCAACCTAATACTTTGTTTCCAGTGAATTTAAATGATTGTCGGTAATTCCTGTGCTCCTGGTCAACAGATGAAACGTATCCTCTGGAAGAAAAATCGCCGTTGTAAGATTCATTCGCAAAACGAATATGTACAAAACTGATTATTCTTATATAATTATTAAATATTAAATTAATTATATAAGTGACTAATTGGAACCAGTGGTGATTGACAGGGACTAGCTCAGGACTAAATTTTGGTAAGAGTTGCACCGGGGGTGGGTTACGGTATTATATGATACAAACATAGAGGAAAGAAGCTCGGGATTTCGTGATAGGTTGGGGGTTAACATTAGGTTCTTAAGCGACGCCAGCGCTCAGAGAAGATCCAGTCGATCTCCTTCTCATTCTCATAATTTCCTCCTTGATCTCTCCTTTGACTTCCAACTGGTCACGGAATAGCACAGACTCATCGGGGAGCTGAGAGATGTTTTCCTTTTCTTCCGCGCGGTGCCATGCGGCAGTTCTGGAAGACGGAAATTGGAAAATAATACTACTCGCTCTTCTCCGGCTAGGTCGAGTACCACCTCGCAACATGTTTTTTTTCTAACTTCTCAGGAACAAATCTTCAAAAGAACACATCACATGAGTTAGAGTTTTTACATTGTTACTACACGTAGCTTCGCTCAAAAATTACCTGTAGACTTTGGTATGAACCAGTGGAGCGACCTTTCCGTACGAGTAGAACTTCTCGAACAATTCGCGGTACCAGTACTCCTCTGTCGTCTCTGGCGTCCGGTCTGGGAAGCGTTCAGCACGACGGGAGAAGACAGAATCGGAGATGAGCGTGTCACAATAACGGATCAGAATGTCTCCAAGGTCTGTTTTTCCTGAATTAGCGGAAGTGATACTTTTCAATGAAGGCTGTGGAAAAGTTTCACTTCACGGAAAGAAACGAAATTTCATAATTCAAGCAGTACCTTACTTTTCTATCCGCTGCTGATAGATTACTTATCATTGAGAAAGTTCAGACTCTAATCAAAAAAGAATCGACCCCCCAAATCAAGCCATTTTGGCCATGCCTAAGCCTAAATGCACCAGTGCCAAGCATCTGTCAGACAACAGAAAACTCTATGCTTTCTGAAGAAGTCGACTAGCTACATCTATGGTTACACAGCTCTCAAATCCTCACGATAAGTATCAGAAAGGACTATGAATAAAAAATTTGAATTTCCTACATTCAACCATATTTGAATTCAATGTTCGGTTTTTGATCACCATTCATAATGAATAAAAGATTCGTTCTGAACCTCAACCTACCTAAAGCTTCAGCAAATCCTTCTTTGCTTCTCCAGAGAACCTCTTCTGGCAGCCATCCTTGAAAGGCGCTTCTCAAAATGTACTTCTCCAGTTTCATCGGGATCAGCTTGTAGGTTGGTGGGAGACGAGCCACCAAGTCAATGAATCTTTTATCCAAGAATGGGACTCTGATTTCAAGGCCGTGACAAGAAGTCGATCTATCGCATCGGAGCACGTCGTACTGATGGAGATGCTCCATGCGTCTCAAGATCTCTTTATGAAGATGGAACGCGTTTGGTGCGCGTTGCATGTATGCATAGCTTCCGAACAATTCATCGGCTCCTTCGCCTGTAAGAATGATGATAGTAAGGGCTGCGTTCAGAAGAATACGAACGTTTCAACTCTTCAGTGATGAAACAAATTCAAAACTTTAAAAAATGAATTCCCACTCTCACATTTTTCTAATCGTGATATGTGTTTCGTTCAATTTTGACGACTCGAAGTTTTTTCAAATGTCGCTTTGCCCGTGATATATCAACTCTCTATCTCTCTCTCTCTCTCTCTCTCTCTCTCTCTCTCTCTCTCTCTCTCTCTCTCTCTCTCTCTCTCTATCTCTCTATCTCTCACTCTCACACACTATCTCTCTCTCCTAACGCAAGAACGAAGTCTCCCACTTCATGAAGATGTGTCTCTCCTCAAAAAAAATCTCGGCTAGACAAGATTTCCCACACGAAGCAAACAGTCCGTCTCAATCTTTTCTGTTTACTCATGTAATTTAGACTAGTTGTGCCGTTTTTTTTCAACACTCAAATGTTGATATCAAAGGAACGTGATTTTTGCAGAGAGAAAGATCGTTCATAGTTTACCTGAGAGCAGAACCTTGACGTCGGAGTGCTTGGCGATGTACTTGCACAGCAGGAAATGCGCGATTCCACAACGAATGATCAGAGGGTCGAACGTCTCCAATGCGTAGACGACTTCTGAAGTGAGGAACTATTTACTTTTGACCTTGTTTTAGCATTCATTTGTTGATTACATGTAACATCGTACTTTTTCTGAAGGCTGACGATTCCTATCAAATTATTCCCAAGACAGTCTATTTAGAAAGATAATATTGAAGCCAATCTTCTGAGAACAATATCAAAAATTTAGTAGTGTATTTTCTCATGCAAGGTTTTACCTGGAACAATATCGATACAATCCTGTGGAGTGATGACCAAAACTTCATGAGGAATGTCCAGGTATTCTGCGACCCTCTTGGCGTTCTCGAGATCTGGAGAGTCTTCGAATCCTACGGAGAATGCTATTGGCTTCTGGAATTCCTTCATGAATCTCGGTTATCGGGAGAAAAAGCGACTCACATTTGCAAGAAACTTGGTGGCGATTGATGCGATCAGCGACGAATCGAGTCCTCCAGAAAGCATGAATCCGAACTTTCTGTTGCCCATCAGGCGTTTCTCAACAGCCTTGACTAGAATCTCTCTGACTAGGGTCTGAGTGTTCTCAATGCTCAGGAATCGATCAGCAACAGATGGGACAGCATAATACTGTTGGATTTGGAAATTTCTTGTCTTTCCGTTGAGTGGAAGTGTACCACAGCTGCCTGGAGGGAAGTAGTGGACACGGTCGCAAAGATCCTCGACACACTTCATTTCGGAACCGATGACGATTGATCCTGGAAAAATGGTGTTGAATAATTTTTCACTTCCACTATTCAGGTTATTTTGGGTCCTATTTCTCACGAACATAGACTAGAAACTAATCATAGAATCAATTTTCAAAAGATAGTAGTGAAAAAATTGAATGTACAATAATTTCATTTTTAAGTGCTCTGCTATAAAAACTTTCGAGAGTCAATTTAAGAGAAATTGTTATTAGGATCTATGTATCGTAAAGCTTTATGATAATTTTTCTGATCGTCTGAATCAGTCAGCAGCTTACCATTAGAGTTGTATCCGTAGAACAATGGTCTGACACCGATAGGATCCCTGGCAACATAAACATTGTTGGCGTCAGCCATAATGAAGGCGAAGACTCCATCCAGCTCTGCGCAGGCCTCTTTCAGATTGTAACCTGTAACGTCAATGGAATTGTTGTTTTTTGTCTTATTATTCAGACTTTATTTGTTTAAATTTCGAGTGGCCATGTTTACTGTAAGATACCTAAAACACGTTACGCGTCATTGAGGACCTGTGGGAAAAATATCAAAACAGTCATGTTTGTTTCTTAATTTCTGGGTGAGAGATCGAGAAAGAACTTGAGAGAGAGAGAGAAAGAAGGAGAGAGAGAGAGAGAGAGAGAGAGAGAGAGAGAGAGAGAGAGAGAGAGAGAGAGAGAGAGAGAGAGAGAAAGAGAGAGAGAGAGAGAGAGAGAGAGAGAGAGAGAGAGAGAGAGAGAGAGAGAGAGATAGAGAGAGATAGAGAGAGAGAGAGAGAGAGAGAGAGAGAGAGAGAGAGAGAGAGAGAGAGAGAGAGAGAGAGAGACTCACCACTCTTGATGAATGATGCAATGATTCCAGCACAGTCAGATCCTCCGTTCTTCATTTCAACATTAAGTCCTTCCTGTATTAAAAATGAATATTTACAGTAACAAATCTACCGTACCTTGAGTTCCTTGTGATTATAAATCTCCCCATTGCAAACGACCGAAAGTCCAGCTCCGTGAATAGGCTGAGCGCTCGGCGTGTCTCCTGGCTACAATGAAAAGTGTAACGGAGATAAAAATCCAGTCCAAATGGGTTCTAAAATGAAATTGCAAAAGTTTCTTACACTAAACTGTTGGAAGTGTCGCTCTGGAGGACGATAAAAAAGAGCAGTGAAAGAATGAGATCAATGGAACCAACTTCAGTCTAGTTATCACAATGGGTAAAAAATAGCGAAATAGGGTTAATTACCGATGCTCCAGGGACTTGTGTTCTCGAATGATAAAAGTAGTAGCGTTCCCAAATTTGAATGAAATAATGAAAAAACACATTTTGTGGAATTGAACTTGTTTTATCTTCATAAAAGATGGTGAACCGAAAAATTTCAAATCCATAAACTTGTCAACGGTGTATAGTGAATGAAATATTTTCATTTTTTAATGATTTTTTTCATAATGAAATTAAAATTGTGCAAGCTAGTTTGCGAACAGAACTAAGAGGTTTGGTTTACAAAAAAACATTGGCGCTTCTTACATTGAACTTTTGAAAAAACTCCGATCTCTTAACAGTTTAATATGACCATAACAAGTGAACTTGACTGATCCCAATAAAACTCACCATAACTATAGCCAGCCTATGAAATCCGAGATGAACTCCGGGTTGGACCTGCTCAAGAACAGTCAGATCGGGTCCACGACCGACGATCCTCATGAATGCCTCTTGGTGGATGGCGGATGGTGTTTCGCCAAGGATACCCCAGATACCGCACATCCTGAAGTTGGATTGTTAAAATATCTTCCGCAGAGATACAGAAAGGTTCAGATCACACAGTGAACTTTAAGAAAAGGCCAATCTGTTCAGAGAAAAGTCGAATTGTTATTCAATGATATGGAGGAAGAGAAGGAAATACGAGAACTGATCGCCGGCAGCCGATATTTAAGAAGAACTCCATGGCTGCCGCAATGAGGACTAGTTGGTGATGAAGCCCCCACCCGCAAAGCACACCCTAGTCGTATCATCATTATACGCAAACAAAAGCGCAAGGTTGAAGGAGTTGACTCCAACTTGTTAGAAAAAACTGCATGAGACTTTGTGCTTAATGTACATGTGATGTGGTTGGATGTGTTGAAAAGTTACAGCTGATGCAGTGATCCGATACGTGGGTCGCGGGTTGTGATGATGCCCTCTTGACACACGTAGCACGGAGGCGGGATGGCTCCTCGCTGGCTGGCTCGCACAAATACAACCCCTTTTCAGAGTGTGTGTGTGAGAGACGGTCTCTCTGCCTTTATTATATCCCTTACTACCAGAATGTTGCACAAGGATACTGGTGAGTTGATAAGAATAGCCTACACAACCGGTCTACCTTTTATTTTCTCATATTTGTTAACTGCACTTGCGCAAATTGTTTAACTTACGCCACAGAACGTAACGAACCGGTAACGTTGGCGCAGACGAGTTAATCTGAGCCTCACTTGAGATTGGGTATAAATCGACCTTGCGGGTTGGAACGCTAGCTCGGGAGTGGAGGAAGTGCGAGAGCTCGCAGAGTGCGATGATTTAAAGTTAGTTCGAAGAAACCTTGGATAGTACGAGTCGAGGTTGAACAACTAAAATGACAAGAACAGTCATTACCTGTTCTGTTCAGTTAGATCCAACCATTATGTCTGATGTTCAGTCGCACTTCTTTTTTTAATTAGTTCACCGACATTGCAAAGACTCAAACTTTCACAAAACTAGTTTTTCTAACCTTACCTAAGCTCATAAGGAAAGGTAAACTATTGTTGGCTGCAGATTGCAGATAGAAACTGTGTAAAGTAAAGAATATTTGACAAAATTGTTCGATTTCTGTTCAGTCTTTCAAAATATACTCCTAGTCGAAATTTTCTCAATTTTAGATTGTGGAAAAACATTGGAATTTTACGCCTTAAAGCTTTCTTGTTCAAAGTAAGGACATCAACTGTTGCTTTTTCATTGAAACATAAAATTCAAAACTGTTTCCAGAATGTTTCTTTTCGAAAAAACATAGTGATTTGAATCTCACTACCACAGTAACCAGACTACAGTACTCATATTTGAAACAAGATTCACGCTGAATACTCAGCGAGACCACGCTGAACACGCTACTACAGTAACCAGATTACAGTAGTCACATTGTTTATCGCAAGAAGAGTGTTCTGTTTGTGTTTTGCTCCTGGAATTATGCCAAGCTTAAGGCCGTCGCCGCACTGTCATTGTCCAGCTTGTGCATACTTATTGATCATTTCTTAACATTGATTATTTCTACCTTAATTCACACTGTTTTCACGCATTGTGAATTGAAACTATGAAAGTTCTTCTATCTACTGTTGAAAACAAGTTTCATATCAAATCCTACTTACTTCTTCAGATACTTCAGAGAACTAATAACATCCTGCTGTGTACATGTTCCAGACTAGTAGTCTGATAGACTCAAGTCCTAAAGTCATAATATTTTGATATATTGTTTTTAATACTGTCCAGTCACTTGATTCGATGAGAAATATTTTGAGACATAGAGTGAGAGAAAAAAAAGAGAGAGAGAGAGAGAGAGAGAGAGAGAGAGAGACTCACCACTCTTGATGAATGATGCAATGATTCCAGCACAGTGAAATCAAAATACTGGAAAGGTTTTTGAATTATTCAGTTTATGTTAAGTTCGTAGGTCAGAAACATCCATCATTTGGAGGAGTTCATAAAGTTGTCGACGGTACAACTTTCTCTCTCTCTCTCTCTCTCTCTCTCTCTCTCTCTCTCTCTCTCTCTCTCTCTCTCTCTCTCTCTCTCCAATCCAGTCTCAACTACTAGCATCACCGTTCGTAAACTTTCGGGCTGTACATCGTAGTGGGATGCTCTTTGTGAGCATGGACAATGTCTACGTCACACGCAAGCCCTGTCATCCGTGCCCTTTTTTGTGGTCAGTACGTAAGATGCGCGCGGGCGATACACACAAGGCATCAAGTGTTGCGTCTTCCTCTTCCGCCACTGACCGTTCGTTTCGTCATGCGTGCTCGAAAAAGGGAATGGAGAGTTTGGGATAGGATTCATTTCATGAGATTCTCAGTACTAAGCGTAATCGAGCTTTACTAAATTCTGCTAGTCCTTACAACAGAAAGAGTACCGTTAAGTCAAGTGACTCCACCTAATAACTACCAATTTGTATAGTTTTTGAGATTCGGAAGTGTGTGTTATGATAGATTTCGTTAGGCTTTCAGTATTAAGCGTTTTCGAGCACTGCGAAGGTGGTGCTGGTCCTCACAACAGTAGAAAGTACTGATAACTCAAGTGACGCTACCTAATATCTACCAATTTGTATAGTTTTTGAAATTCGAAAGTGTGTGTTATGATAGATTTCGTTAGGCTTTCAGTACTGAGCTTGTTCAAGCACTGCTAAGGTGCCTGCTATTCCTTACAACAGTAAAAAGTAATGATAACTCTACCTAGTAACTTTACCAACTTACAAAGTTTCTGAAATTCAAAAGTGTGTGATGTGATGGATTTCATTTGATTTTCAGTACTTCACTTATTAAGGCACTTCCGAGGTGCTTAAGGTGACCCACAAATCTGATGTTAAAAGATATAAATGAGATTTTTTGTGAGATTCGAGAAGTCAGATGTTAGTTCTAAGCACATTCGGTAGCAACGCACTGTCAAAAGTTTTATCACCAAGTTTTTCGAGTCATTTTCTTATCAGGATTGCTAAATAGTTCTGGTATCCGAGGAAGTTTTCTGGCTGGTGGGTAAAAGACAACAAAATTTCAAAATTATCTTATTGTGAAAAAACAGAAAATTAAGTAAATGTTAACGATACATTTTTCCTACAACTTTAATATTTTTGTTATTTCCTTAATATGCTGAAGTCTGATTCTAGCTGTGAATCTTTGGATTCTATAACTATCAAATCAGTTTGAAGTGGCTTTTTAAAAATTTAATTTTTTTTTCGCGTTTTTCAAGGTCAGAGCCATGCTGATCCCGAAAATAGAGATGGGTAAGAGAAAAAGAGCCACCGAACAGATCCGGTTCTTTCCGCGTGGGGTACCGCGCGCTTCCTTCCGCATTTCGACGCAACAGCTGAGGTTCATTTGGTTGTTTGAAGAAGATCAAAATCTTGACCTGTATAGACAACTGGCTACAGACAATTGAAAAAGAAGGAGACGACAGTCAATATTTGACAGGTCTTCTTGTACTATACCGCTTTTAGTACTTTGTGTTGAGCAGGGAGAGTTATGGATTAGAGAATGCCATTTTTTGACTTTCGAACATTGTGAGTAAGCTTATCGAAGAACGCTGATGCGTTCAGAAGTATATGAACGATTCAGCAAATTGTTTGAAGACAATTCAGAAATGTTGCAAAAATGAGAAGAATGGGAAAATGAGATTAGGACAGAAAAAATAGAAAAAAAAAGAGAGAGAGAGAGAGAGAGAGAGAGAGAGAGAGAGAGAGCGAGAGAAACAAAGACTACACCTGGGATAGTTTTTCCTCCAAAAGCGTTTTCATTGTTTACAATAGTTCGTGAGAGGACTTAATTTGCTTTAATGTACTTATCGGGAGCAGCTTTAAGGGACGTGACCAAGACTATAGTTATAAAAGATACCAGACCGAAGCCCCCGTAACTAACACTATGGTCTCATTCACTAGAAGCAACGGAAAAGAGGAAAAAGAATCTTTGGAGAAGATCGGTGAGTAGCTGTGAATTGTGTCCACCTCCTCTTTTATATACCGTTTGTTTATGTGGTCACTTCTGTAATCTTGACACTTTTGTACAGATAGATAGTGCAGTTCATTGTTCGTGTAGGGAGAAGGGACCGTGAGTAATAGTAGTGATATCATGGTTGGAGATAGTATTTGCACATAGAACAAAATGGTAATATAAAAGAGAGTCTTTTAAACTCACTTGAATCGATCTTTTTAATCTCAGATTTTGTGTTATCCGATTTCATCATAGTGGTCTACAAATATCATCACGCCCATGCAGCCCATCATTTTTGGTTATAAACACGATTTCATCCCTTTCAATTGTGATTTGGCCATAGTTTTCACCTAAATTACAAAAACTACATTCTGTTTGAGTTCGATATCTCTCTCTCTCTTTTTCTCTCTCTCTCTCTCTCTCTCTCTCTCTCTCTCTCTCTCTCTCTCTCTCTCTCTCTCTGTCTTTCTTTATTTCCAAATTTCTTCCTCTCACTATGTCTCTTTCTTTTTTTCTCTCAATTTCTCTCTCTCGCTCTCTCTCGCTCTCTCTTTCTCTCTCTCTCTATCTCTCTCTCTCTCTCTCTCTCTCTCTCTCTCTCTCTCTCTCTCGCTCTCTCTCGCTCTCTTTCTCTCTCTCTCTCTCTCTCTCTCTCTCTCTCTCTAACTCTTCTTCTCATTCTCTCACTACTCTCACCACTTAAAAACTTGCTGAATCGTTCATATACTTTCAAACGTTTCAACTTCTCTTGATATGCTCACCGTCGCAAGTAGATAATCTCAAAAAATTTTTCACTCACATTTCAAACATCAAGATTAGTTTTCAAACAATCATATTATTAATTGACAAATCCTCCGCCCACTTTGCCCCGCCCCCTTTTTCGTGAGGCAAATTTTTGGGTGGAGCTTTTTCATTTCTAAAGTGCACATTCACCTCTGTAGAGAGAGAGTGGGATGAGGGTCCTCACGTCAGAATTTTTATTTTCACGTGATCCATCTTTTTTCGGCTTGAATTAAGGAAGGGGTTGTGCAAAATGGCTAGCAGTTAACGGGATTCAAACTCGCATGAAGAGAGTACAAATCAGACGCTTTAACCACTCGGTCATCGCTGCAGAGGAAGGAAGAGAGAAAAAGAGAGGAAGGAAGAGAGGAAGGAAGAGAGAAAAAGAGAGGAAGGAAGAGAGAAAAAGAGAGGAAGGAAGAGAGAGAGAGAGAGAGAGAGAGAGAGAGAGAGAGAGAGAGAGAGAGAGAGAGAGAGAGAGAGAGAGAGAGGAAGGAAGGAAGGAAGAGAGAGGAAGGAAGAGAGAGAGAGAGAGAGAGAGAGAGAGAGAGAGAGAGAGAGAGGGGGGGGGGGTAGAGAAAAGGGTCCCGAGCGTAGCGAGGCCAAGTCTGCTTGTGTTGTCTAACCGATAAAAATTTCACGTAGGAGATGTAAACGGAGACTTCAGCAGGTCCTCAATAACTCGAGTAAATTCTACCTGTTGAGAGGTAGGCTACAGAAATTCAGAGCAGAGATTCGCCCTTTTTCATCAGAATGATTCGATTCACTTGAGTTACAAGAGTACTCGATTTCACATTAGAATTACCGGTTCGAGGAAGATCTCGATGCAACTCCGATGAAGTTCTACCAGCACCTACCATTAGACAGCCATGCGGGAACCAGATCCGAGTTCCGTGTGAAAATCTTTTTGCTTGCGTGAAAATTATCTGATAGGCAAATATGATAGAACATTCTTCACTTTGAACATTCACACCTCGTGCCGTGGTCTTACTTTCCGAATCCATTTAGTCCATGTCTTCTGAAAAGAATTCACTGAGACACCTTCGTGTTCTTGTCAAATGAAAAAAATTGACGTCGCTTCGCTCAGAAAAACGTTACTCCTATCTGAATATCATCAAACAGCTAAGAAAACAATGTTCTTCAAGGTTTCTATCTTCTGAGAACAGTGATGTTGAAAAGAAGCGCAACCTCGCTTCGCTCAAGTGTGTAGTGTCAGAAAAGTTTAAGCAGTCCTACTTTACGCTGGTAATGAATTCATCTGAGTTGAGAAAAGTGTTAGTCTCTATCTTCTGAGAAAAGTAACGTTAACAGCTTAACCTCGCTTCGCTCAAGTTAAAACTTTCTGATTTTACTGATCTAAATTCATCATCTATGTCTTCTGAAAAAAAACCCATCAAGTGAACTTTATGATCATGTAAAGCGATAGTGAAACTTAACTACTTTTCTATTTGAACTGATCTTAATTCGTTTTTTTTCTGAAAAAAATTTGAAAAAGCAACATATCGGAGTTTAAATTATGTTGACTACCGTATAGACATCAAATCGAGCTCAATGTGTATTTCCAAAATGTAGAGAAAACATTGATCTACCATATTTATGATGATCTTTGATCTATTACAGTAATCCTAGTGACTACAAAATTGAAAAAAAATATTTGATAATTATGGAAAGTAAGACTCTTCGTGAAGATTCAAATATTTTGAACCAACTTGCGCAGTAAGATCAACAAAAATGACGAAAAGTTCAAAATAGTCTTACTGTCGTGTACTTTGCCACTATTCAACTCTGTTTCTGATCACTACCATCGTTACCAGTTCCTTATGTTTATTCAAAACTGATGCAAACGTTAATAAATAGCACAGAGAGGTTAAGCGGAAGGTTAAGCACTCTCTGCGTCTCCGCGCGCTAACGCATACTTTGCCGTGCGCCAACGCTACCGGTACACTTATCAGTAACTGAAACACAAATATCATGTCTGTCTTGGAGTAAGTATAAAAGTAACATGGAAGAGTTCATTCCGCAGTCTTGCAGCTTTCTTTTCCGTTTTTCAAAAAGTAACACTGTCGAGTAATTTTCATACTTTACAGTACTACAATTTGTATGTTCTATCTGGAGGTAGGCTAGTACTCTCGAAACTTCCATCTGAATTCTCTTGATCCATAAATAATACCCTTTTTATCTGAAAAAGTTTTATTAAAAAGTTAAGTTTGTGAATGTTTTAAACAGCCTTTTTAAATGGCTAGAACTACTTTCCACTATCGTACTCTGTTCATGAGAAAGATACAGACCCGATTTTTTAGACCTAAATATTTTCAAAATCAAATTTCAGACCAACTTCTTCGGTCGATGTCTTCAATCCATCCAGTATGTGATGGTCTCCCGACGACTCCATCTAGACCATCTTCCTACCGTTGGTTTCCGTCATGGCGTTTTGTGACCGCCATCATGCTTTGCTTCTGTTTTGCTTGGTTAGTTGAGAATCAAAGATTGAAGAGATTCGTGAAAAAATTTGTCAAAAAACCTTGTATTTGTTGACAAGATCAAATGATTCAGGAAGTTTTGAAATTTTCAGAAAAGATTGTCATGAATAGTTTTAACCTCTAGAGTTTGTTCAATGGCAAACTTTCAGGAATTAAATTAAAAGATTTTTTCTTGTTTTTTTGTACACACTTTTTTAACGTTTTGAAAAAAAATCAGACAGCTCTTGCAATTTTTCAATTTTTGTCCAAGCATTGAGTTTTCCAGAAAAACATTGCATTGAAAAAAAAATTCAGCGTTCATCTGATGAACAGCAACCTTGGTATGGCCATTGTCTGCATGGTTGAGGCTCCAAACAGTACTAACATGACGTCAGAAGAATTGGGAGCCCCAAAACTCAGTTGGACTCCAGAAGATGAGGGTTACCTGTTTTCCGCCTTTAATGCTGGTCTCTTGGTCATGTTGGTCACTGGAAGTCTTGCTGATAAATTCAACGCGAAGTACATGATTTTGGTCAGTATAGCGATTGCTTCTATAGCAAACATCACATTACCTTGGATGGCTCCGTATAGGTTGGTTTCTAGTTCTTACTACACATGGTGTCGGAAATGTCTTGGTGTTATTTTAAGTTAAGCTGATTATAGACTCTAATGATCTTTCCATTTTCACAGCCTCAGGTACTTTTTCACTCCGGATGGGCAAGAGCTCTGGTACTTGTTGTGACTGATTATGTCAGATTGATCAGTGATGTATGAGCATCAAGACTTATTTCGTGTCGGAACCAAACTAGTAGAATAAGGACTTTTTTGAAACTAGCTCGAAGTAGACCAAAATTATGCTTTTAGAGAAGCATTTGAAATACAAGTGTTAGTTAAGAGTTAATTTTCTATTCGATTTTCAACTGATTATACTTTTTCAGCGTCTGGTGGGCGATCTTCAGTCGTTTCCTTGTCGGATTCGCTGATGCCCTTCTCCAACCCGCAATGAACTCTCTGATCACCCGTTGGTTCCCAACTTCTGAACGTAGCTACGCACTTGGTCTCGCTACTGGTGGACGACAGATCGGAACCTTGGTGATCAACCCAGCTGCTGGATACCTATGCTCGCAGAGTGCTATATTTGGAGGGTGGCCTGCTATATTCTATCTTTCTGGTGTCATTGGAATCATCTTCATCATCAGTTATATCTTCCTAGGTTTGTTAGAGATGTCAGGGTCTTAATTTACTGAAATAGGAACATTCTGTTCGGAGTTGGTTAGCTCGGGAAGAAACTTTGTGCAAACATTAAATTCCAAAAATCGGAGTTCTTCCCGAGAAACTTCACCATATTTCTGGTGAAACTATGTTTCAAAACTAGGACTGTCTCAATTTAAAAGGGGATTTTGAAATCCTGAATGAAGAAAAAAAAGCAATATCTCAAGGAGCATGTTCTATCTTTCCCAAGAACAATCATTTCCAGGAGCCGACAAGCCATCCAAGCAATCGTGCATCACTGATGCTGAGCTGAAGTTCATCACCTCCTCCAACCAGAACGAAGACGTTGGAAAGAAGAGGACTGAACGTCAGGTACCATGGAAGCGAATTCTGACCTCTGGCGCTGTCTGGGCTTCTGTCATCTCGCTCGTCTGCCATGAATTCCCACTGATGACGATGATCATGTTCTTGCCAAGGTTTGATATAGAAGAACCAATCAGAAAGGAATAGTGATATTCCAGTTACCTTCACGATGTCCATCACTACGACCCAGCGCAAAACGGTATTCTCTCAGCTCTACCGACTCTTTCACTGTGGTTCGCGAAGATTGGTTCAAGTTACGCAAACACTTGGCTCCAGAAGAACACCACATGGAAAAAAGACACAATTTGCAAGGTGAACTTTGCGATAAAGCGCGTTTACAGTTGAACATTGAATTCGGTCAAAAATGCTTAGGCTTAATGGACTTTTCTGAACTTGGAAGAAAAAAGAAGTGGAAATAATGGAGAATGCAAACTGAAATTTTTTGATAACAAAAATGATCCCAATATTTCATTAATTTTAATTCTGAAGATCACAACTTTTGTCAGAATTTCACAAAAAACAACATTCAAAATTGCCAAAAGCACATGTCTGGGGGCAGATCCAAACTTACCTGATACGTTCAGACCCTAAACTCCATCGGCTCGGTTGGACTCGGAATCTTCCTTCTCGCCGCAACCTTCTTGGATTCTTCCCATGCCTGGATGGCAGTGTTCTTCCTGTGCTTGAGCATGGCTTCTGCCGGTCTTCATACTCCTGGATGTCAACTGGCCCTTGTCTCTGTTGCTCCCGCTTATTCTGGAGCTGTCACTGGCTTCACATTCTTCTTTGTTGCCGTGTCTGGAATCATCCATCCGATTTTGACCAAGATGATCGTTAAGGTGGGTTTTTCCATAGTCAACTTTATCCATTGTGAATGTTGAGTTGAATATTCTTCAATGACCATTAGCAATAGTCGTTTCAAGGTATTGAAGTTTGACAAAATCCGTTTAAACCTACACCGGTCCGGACAATCAAGTTTTTACTATAAGAACTTTGAGTATTTTTGTCGGAGCGTAGATCTCTCTTGATCTAACTCCTCATTTTCTTCTGGTTTTCTGTAAAATTCTGGTGTTTAATCTCTGGGAAGATAATCTGTGAAATTTCTCACAAGCATGATGAGCTCTCGATAGAGTTGAAAACAATTCTTCTGGGATGTATAGGTGATAGGTCAGAATTATTGCTTCATTCACAACTTTACCGCCTTTTTTCCAGAACCAAACAGCTGCCGAGTGGAATCTTGTCTTCTACATATCAGCCGCGATCGCTATTTCTCCAATCGTCATCTTCAACGTTTGGGGATCCACTGAGGTTTGTGATTTTCTTCAGAACCCTGAATAAAAAACAAATTCCAGGTCCAATGGTGGGCGAAGAGCGAAGCCCAGATCCAAGCCAATCATCCATCGAAAGTCAAGAAGCTCTCGAAATCGTCCGTCAAGACCGTCGAAAGTACTGTAGAAGATGTCCCACCAGTCTAAGATTGTCCCAAACTGTCCCAAACTGTCCCATTGTTATTTCAAGTGATCTCATCCAACCAAAACCACCGTCCCCACTGTTCCTTGTAGATATTAGAAATGTGATGATAGTATTTTCAATTGTCACTTACGGGTTTTATTTTTATTGATATTTAATAAATTGATTCGCACTGATTTGAATTCATAGTTTCTCCAGAAATGCAGTATCGAAGCCCTTTTCAACAGTCAACTTTCGTCTGTTCCAGTTTCTAAAGTTTATGCATGATTCGAGTATCCTCACAACATATTAGGTTGTCGATTAAATCCCGAATTTTTGGGGTGTTTTTGAGTACACATCCTGGCTTTCCTAGACCACAACCTCCTCCCTCCTTCACTGGATTATTATCGACAAGTCTTCCCCTTGCTAGTAGTCTGAGTGAGTATTCACTCAGTTTCATTGATTGGAAATGGTAACCCTGTTTTTCCGCGGACATTTTCGCGTCCGTCATGTTTTGCTATTTCTTCACTTTTCTGACTCCAACCAAAAGGAGGCCAGGGATGGTTTTCATTAAACGTACGACTAGAATCTACTCTCTGCCGGTACATTCAACAAATTGTACACATAAATAAATGAAAAGAGCTACAACCTCGAACATGTCCCAAGGTCAGGTCGTCGGTCTGAGATGATTATTGACTAGCTAGTGTCTATCTAAGTTTGAATAATGAGTTAGTTTCAACAAGATTTTTGCGAGAGTTAATAAAATACGATAAGTTCTTTCCCGAAAGATAATTTTTTCATATCTTTCTATCTATCATATCTATCATTTTCTGGAAAAAAAGACAAACATTTATTTTCTAGGAACAAATGAACATTCAAATTGTGGAGCAGCCTTAAAGACTCCCGTGTCATTGATGACAGTTGTTTCCGGAAGGCGACCATGAGGTTTCAGATCATAGTTGAGGAGAAAATTTCCCAGAATCTGTAAGAACATTTTTGTGCGTTTGTAGTTTTCGAGTAATAGTTTTCAAAAAAACATAACTAAAATAAGTCATTACTACTCTGAAAACAAAATGCTGTACTTGTGTACAACATGTGCTACAAAGCATGTACAGCATACGCTGTAGATAACTTACGGCAGATGTTATACGTAGAGAGATTTCTTACGGCACATGCTGTACCTAGAGAGATTTCTTACGGCACTTGCTGTACATAGAAAGATTTTTTACGGCACATGCTGTACATAGAGAGATTTCTTACGGCACATGCTGTACATAGAGAGATTCTTTACAGCACTTGCTGTACATAGAGAGATTTCTTACGGCACTTGCTGTACATAGAGAGATTTCTTACGGCACATGCTGTACAGGGTGCACCAAAATTACTTGCACAACTTCTAGATAGCCTATATCAAAAAGTAAAAGTCAGAAAACCGTATAAGCTGACAAATAGTTTATTTATGATCATAAAAACAATTATCAACTAGTCTTGTTGAATATGACTTTCTTCGTTGGCGATGACAGCACAAAGTCGCCCTGGGTAGGCATCGATGGTTGCACGCAGGTAGTCTTCCGACAAATCGTCCCATTACGTGACAATGGTCTTCTTCAGGCCCTTGAAACTTGGATGAAGTTTAGTCTTGCTTTTGTTATGCAAGACCCTCAAGATGGCATGGTCAACTGGATTCAGGTCTGGCCACGACAGTAGCCATTGATCCGTGAGATGAGCGCAGCCAAATGAGTCTCGTACCCTTGTTGCGACGTTTTGGCTGTTTGAACTGGCGCACCGTCTTGCTGGAACACCCAGTAATGTTCATTGAAGTGATTTTGAGTCCAAAAAAGATGTTTCTACGTTAAAATCATAGAAATTGGGATTACTGTGTTGATTTTGACACAATTGTCGACAAAAAACAATGATAACTTGTCATCGGCACAAGCTGTTCCGGAAATGATCCCGCTAGCAGGTCGAAGGCTTGATGGATGGAGTTGTTTCTTGTCAAAAGTTTCTACGAACGTCTGAGCAACAGCTCGGTGGTTTTGAGACTTCATTTCAGCTTTCATCGCCATTAGCTTCTCATCAGAGAACACTGTCATCGAGTGTTCATAGGGCGCGTGCGCTGGAAGAGCTATCTTGGTATTACGAGCCTTTTCTCGGTTATATCATCTTTGTGAATAGATGTTTTTTTTGATACGACAACAAACCAGCTTAAGCTTGTCTTTGACTGTTGTTTCCATCAAATTCTGATTGATTTTCATATCGATTGCCATCTTTTTGATGATCCGAGTGGATTTCACCGTATCCTAGCTTTCGCAGCTCTAATCCGCTCCGGAATGATGACTTTTGGTATTTTTCTAAGCAAACGTTTACAAAAAGACAAACTGAACTTGTTTACATCAAAATTTGAATTATTAACAGTTCATTCTGGAATTCCGAGCCGTTTGATGATGCCGCATAGGTGGACTCCCGCCTGCGACTGGGATAGCTTTGTGAGTTTGAGGGCACTATCGCCCTAGAACTGGACCGATTGATCTAGAACTCAGCAAGAAAGTGAAGAACAATATGACAAATAGAAGTTTTAAGAATGCATAGGTAAGGAGTGCTTAAACAAGAAGCTGTATGAGGTCAAACTTTTGTGCAAGTAATTTTGGTGCACCCTGTACATAGCGAGAGATTTTTACGGCACATGCCGTACATAGAGATATTCTTTACGGCACATGCTGTACGTAGAGAGATTTCTTACGGCACTTGCTGTACATAGAGATATTCTTTACGGCACATGCTGTACGTAGAGAGATTTCTTATGGCAATTGCTGTACATAGAGAGATTTTTTACGGCACATGCTGTACATAGAGAGATTCTTTACGGCACTTGCTGTACACAGAGAGATTCTTTACGGCACGCATATGTGCTGTTATCTACAGAGTATGCTGTACATGCGCTGTATCTACAGCACATGTTGTACACAAGTACAACATTTTGTTTTTAGAGTATCACTAAAAATACATTTTGTTGATTTGGCGAAGATTTTTTATGTTCTGTCACGAATCGCTTAACTACATTTTCGATATCAATACTGGTCAGTCTCCTCGAAAAGTTCTACAGTAACTTTCAAAAATATTTGTTATTCATGGTGACATGGAATAAATGGAAAAAATAGCAATAGAGGACTGCAAAGCGGTCTCCCGGAGCGACTGCCTCCGCCCCGCAATAAATTTTTGTGTTGATTCAAGTAGGTTAATACCTAAACAAGCGTAACCGACTCCTCTTGACAGACTCAACTCACCAGATACAACTCAGCACGAGCCAAGGCCTCTCCTAAACAAGCTCTCTTCCCCATCCCAAAAGGTAGAACTCGATCCGTCAGATGCTCGTCTTTCAAGTATCGAGTAGGATCAAACTGAACATATTTCTGCTGGTACGCTTCAATTTTCCTCGGTTACCTTGTCACTATCAACGAAGAATTCGTTGTCAGCCATGATGACAGAGATCTGTGCGGTTATCGGAACCCCTGCCGGAATACGGTACTCTTCGATTATCTGCTCCTGAATTACACTTTCTTCCTGTTTCAGTGTACATAGAGTTTAGGCTCAAAGGGTAGAACTCAACGAGAATCCAATACTATCAGATAGAATGCAACAAAAATTGCGTAAAAGATGATGTAAATTTTGTTTTCAAGATGCTCTCAATCGTTTTCAATAGTATTGCATTTGTTGATCTTTCACGAAATTCCTGAACCATATAAGTGAGTTATGTTTTTTTAGAACCTTGAAGTTTAAATTGAATGCATCTTACTCAAACTTAAACTCGTTAGGAATCTTGTGAAATGAAAAAAGTGTAGAAAATTCTTGCAGAATTAAACTCACTTTCACAGTTCTTCTGAAAAAATTGAGGTTAACTAGTGAAGCGTGGCGTTGAGTCTCCTTAAAACAATATTCATGAAGTTTCAATGTCTTATATTTTTACATGGATTGTAGCGTTCAGGAGTGGCGTTGCAGCTCTGTCCGCTAGTCCAAGATGTCTCTCGCCATTGGTTACTTCCAATACTTCTTGGTAAATCTTCTCGATGTACTGAAACTGGGAGATTTTCGGATCGATTGCGAAGTTTTTACCTCCGGATTTTTCAACAACAAAGCTGCTGCCCAGGTCAATGTGGATGTCGTTGTTTCTTGTCCGGCACCCCACAAGTCTACTAGATCGATGATCAGATGGTCGACGGTGAAGGTCGTCTCGACACCAGCCTCTTTGTCTTCTTCCATTTTCCGGAAGTACGCATCGGTGAAGTCTTTCGCATCTTCAGATGGATTGCGGTTTCCATTGCGGATTTGATCCATTCTAAATATGATTTTTCTCTTCAACGTTCTGTGTGATATGTGAAAAGGTGAAAATTGGACTGGGCGACAGATGGACCAGTGGCAGGGAGAATAAGACCGTAGGCCGACTGTCGCCCATTTAAGGTTCGATGCCGATTACAAGTTTCCTTCCCACCTCTTGACTCTTGTTCAATTTGACCTGCAAAGCAATTTCGAACAAGGCTTTATGAAACATTTTACTGAATTTGTCAGAATACGGACACCTACCGGACCTTTTTTCGCCCTATGTCTGTCTGACATGTGAAAAACATTTCGGACATAATATTTTTAAAACATCAATGTTCTATTATTATTATCATTATTCTTATGTCTTTCGTGAGCTTGTTCCCCAAATCCTTCCAATACAGCCTAATATTATGTAAACTCCAATTTTTCTTGTTACCTTCTATCCACTTTCTTCTTGATGAAATTTTTCGCGTACACGTCTGGTTCTTGTATTCTCTTGAATCTGAAGATGGTCACCATCAAATTCTCTCATAGATTTTCCAACCTCCAATTCAACAACGGTGATTCCATGAGCCAAAATGGTGCGAGAGCGTCAAAGATTGACAAGTTCTCAATCTGTTTCTCAAACATCTTTTTCATCTCCCAGAATTCTTTACTGTCCTGAGTAT
>OZ022250.1:14187168-14226327 GCA_963978915.1 Caenorhabditis parvicauda | reverse complement strand
GCGATTTGTTGAGAAAGTAGGTTGTTACGTAATAAACAACGTATAGAGCAGTGAAAATCTGGATGAACATCTTGATGAACAAGAAGAATGAGAAGTGAATGTTGACAGTCGTAATCTTGTCTTAAATAGTGGGAAAAATTCAAAAAGCACATCACGATGTTGTGGTTTCTGTTCAATTGTCAGAAGGACGTGTTCGTTTTTCGAACTTTCAATCTTTAACTTCATAACAAGTTCCATTCGCTCATTTTTTTGATATCTTCTTTCCTTTGCTGGGACGAACACTTCACTGTATCTGGTGTAACTACAGTTTTCACAGTGTGTATTTTGCGTGTTGTCCACAGTTTGCTTCAAACAAAAACATAGAGACCAATTGTATTTTCTAATTCTAAGATAACATTTTTCTTATTTTTCGGAAGAATTCAATTTTAGTTTTTGTGCCTGATATTTTAGATGATTGACTTGGACAATATCAGTTTTTTCATTGAATTCTCGACATCCTATTCTTCCTCATAAAACTCATCGATTTTACCGGTAGTGCATTTTGTTCGGAGGAAACGTCGATATCCCATTTTTGTCGAATTTCCAAAAGGAAACTCTAGAAACTAAATACCGTTGATATGAAGTTCATAGGTCGTTGATATCTACAGCACATTAACGTCATAGGCCGTAGATATCAGCAGCCGATGAAGTTCATATCAACAGCCGATGAACTTCATAAATTTTCATCAACGACCTATGAACTTCATATCAACAGCAGATGAACTTCATATCAACAGCCGATGAACTTCATAGAGATTCTATCAACAGCACATTTTTAAGTGAAAAAAATATTATTAAACAATGTGACCTCCCTTCATTGGGAGATGGTCACCGGAGACACCGCCGGTAGGCCGTGACAAAAATCTTAGGATCTACATCCTGTTCGATAGATAAGACTTCGAACTTGCTTGATGAAATGCATGATCTTTATGTATGTTATCGTGCGCCGACCTTCTGCGGGTTTCGCCTAACTAACGTGTTTAGCGACTTCTGTGAGGTGTATGTAGTTTTTGACAACATTACTGGGGTTTTCCACCATTCTCTTTCACATGGAACAACTCAAATGACACAAAAAGTGATTACAAACGGAGAAAATTTGGTATATAAAATTAATCGACCATTATTCAACAAAAAAAAGCGATGTGCATACTTGTAAGGTGGTTAAATATAATTAATTGAGCGACAAACACTTCTATTTCTTTACACAATGGAAAAACCTAGAAGAAATATTTTCGAGACTCATGAACCTGAACTTTCATCGAGAAAAAAAATTTTTTTAGACTTTTTCGATGACAAGCGGCACCTAAAAACATAAGAAACGTATAAAAAATATCCGTATTCCGATTAGATAGTGAATCTATCATCACATGAAGTACCACCTTCAGTGTTTATTAATGTCTGTTACTTCAAATGATGAATTCGTTATAATCGAAAACCCTGTTAGTATTGACAGCAAATCAACAGCACATGAACTTCATATCTACAGCACATGAACTTCATAATCTGCTATCAACGGCTTATGAACTTCATATCAACAGCCGATGAAGTTCATATCAACAGCTGATGAAGTTCATATCAACAGCCGATGAAGTTCCTATCAACAGCCAATGAACTTCATAAATTTTTATCAACGGCCTATGAACTTCATAAATTTTTATCAACGGCCTATGAACTTCATAAATTTTTATCAACGGCCTATGAACTTCATAAATTTATATCAACGACCTATGAACTTCATAAGTTTATATCAACGACCTATGAACTTCATAAACTACTATCAACGACCTATGAACTTCATAAACTGCTATCAACGACCTATGAACTTCATATCAACGGTATTTAGTTTCTAGAGAAGTTATTTAGAAATATTAACCACATATTTTTTTGAATTTCAGCTTACTCGATCAGTGTGAGTTATAAACAGTGAAAAAGTTTATTCATGGAGTAAAATGGAACAAGAAATCTGAAAAATGCAGAGTCAGAAAGTATCTTCTTCGGTTGGGACAGTTATTTTAATAACTTCATTCATGGAGAATAAGTTTCATCACGTTAGTAGCGATGAGCCGCTACGAACATAAAAACGTTTAATGAGAATATTCAGATCTATCTCAATCAATCTTTCAAATTGTGTTCGATCGTGTTTTAGGAAGTTTTTTGTAAAACAATGGGTCACTAACAACAGAAAACAATAGTTATAAACTGACACCGATAAATACTGCTCTAAGCGAAGTATTAGGTTGATGCACTCAAAATTTCCGATTTGTGCGAAACTGTTCAACAGAAAATAAATTCGTTGGTTGAGCAAACTATTATATGAAATTTTCACCTTATCTGCCCACAGTATTCTGGCAGCAACTGGGCTTACTGATTCACTCACCGTACCACGCGAGCTGCTTGGAAGCAAAATAGGTCTTTAACCATGCATTTTCCTCTGTTCTCGAAGTGTTTCTCGTCTAGAACTTGTTGTGTGTCCGAGAGAAGCCAGAAGTCACTAGGTTCGAGGTAGGGCTGAAAGAAGACGTGTGTAACAATGAGCCATCCAAACAATGTCAGCTTTTTTTCACGTTTTAACATACATGAGGGTGGACGTTGTCGTGAAGACCGTGAAGACGACTTCGTAGCCAAGGAATGGATTGGGCGCGAGTCTTCAATTTTCTTGGCTAGCAAGTCTAGACATTCCTCGTGATCGTCGTACCTTTGAATAGCGGCTTCCAGTGGATGGATCAAAATGAGTTGCGTTTGTGGAATCTGTGTGGGTGCAAATGACGGGGCGTTGTGGGAACTAGATTGATCGTAGTAGGTTGTGGTACTGCGACTGATAAGCAGGAGGGGCAAGTTGTTTATATTGTAAAGCACAATGGTTATTGTCGCGGTCAACCGCAGATCAAAGATCGAATATCAAAATCGGAAATTTTGAGTGCATCAACCTAATATAAAAGTGTCAGATGAAGCAGCGAGGGGGGGGGGGGCGACCAATAAGCAGTGAGCACAAACCCCGCCTCTTCGTGAATCCCGCATCGCCGTAGATCAAATTACAGTTACTGTGGTTAAACAAGCTTTTTCTCAAACGTTTTTTTTTCAAAATTCATGATGAAAAGCCGGTTACGAAGGAAAATAACATGATTTGCAGATTTTTGATAGAAATTGGCGGAACAAATTCGCTTGTTAAAATGAGAAAAATAGGACAAAGGAATAAAAAGATTTTTTGAAAAATATTGATGCGAGAGAAATACATATGAATGAAAAACTTTAGCACAGGATAATCACAAGACGGCTTTGATAGCTTCAACAAATTCGTTATCGCATGGAATCATCAGTTTATTGAGCTCCATGTTCTCTTCAAACCGAACTTTTGCCGTCTGTAATGAAAAATGAATTTCACAGTCAACAAAATACTAACATGCAATGCTGGAAGGAGCATGACCATTGTCGCGATGCGAACAGCGGGATCCCTGGATTTCTTGATGTTCGTAACATAGAAGATCAACTCCTTCATCATGATCTCCCTGTTCTTCTTTGTAATTTGTCTCAACTTGTCACTCAGACCTTCTATTGCTAAATTTAGATTTTACCGTGAATTTTGGAGACAAATCTTACTTAAATCCCAGAAAATCAGAGAAGTTATTGCGTAGAACTCGTACTGATCAATTTTTTCGCGGATTAATGGCTTGATCAAGTATCGCTGGTAAGTGATGAACGTTGGAGTGAATATTCTGAAATTTATTTTGAAAAGAGAAGAGAGAGAGAAAAAGAGAGAGGGAGAGAGAGAGAGAGAGAGAGAGAGAGAGAGAGAGAGAGAGAGAGAGAGAGGGAGAGAGAAAGAGAGAGAGAGAGAGAGAGAGAGAGAGAGAGAGAGAGAGAGAGAGAGAGAGAGAGAGAGAGAGGAGAGAGAAAGAGAAAGAGAAAGAGAGAGAGAGAGAGAGAGAGAGAGAGAGAGAGAGAGAGAAAGTGTGTGAGAGAGAGAAAGTGTGTGTGTGTGTGAGAGAGAGAGAGAGAGAGAGAGAGAGAGAGAGAGAGAGAGAGAGAGAGAGAGAGAGAGAGAGAGAGAGAGATAACTCTAACTCACCTAATCATATCGTCCTCAGAAAACTTCATGTGGCTAAAATATTTGAGATCTTTTGCTCCATCTAAAGTGAAGAAGTCCCCGTTGGACATGATAACAACTTCCGGATTACCTGTGAATGAATAGAACGTTCGAAAAGGCGTATGATACCTGTACTGGCTGCTTTTATCGACGATTCCATGAACAAAAACGAAGTTAGAAAATTTTTCAGGAAGCGAAGCTAAAATCTGGTATCAAGAATGGAAAACAACCTTCAAAAAATGACTTGAAATGTTTTTGAAAACGAATTTTCAGCTCACCTGATCTTCGTTGGAAAAATTTTCATAATCCGGGAAGAATTTGCCCAGAAACTTTTCCGTGATCGGTATCTCTCTCAAAAGATTGAATATTGATTCTCTTAAAGTGATGAGTTTAGGCGAACGGTGCTGAAAAAAGCTGTTCCTGGGTTTTTCGACCAGCTAACGGAACCTGAGTGTTGTATGCATGCAGACGTGCTGTTTCCAGTTGTTTATAATGTTCTTCTATATGGAACAAGGTCGGAATGGCTCTACGTGCAAAACTGGAAGGAGATGGCTGAAATTTTTTCGTCTCAATGATATGACATCTGACATATGTATTTGATTGACCATTTTTTCGCGAATACTTAATGTAAGAGCACATAGCTTTCACTACCTGTAAAAAAGTCTGGCCTCCGTAAATCAGGTACTTAGTACCGTAGCAGTTTCGCTTTGATATACAAGAACGATTTACGTAATGAGCCTTTAATTTCAGAATGGACTGAAAGTAATAATAATAATTTAAATCCACAAATATCTAATTGTTCGTTGTGAGAGTTCCGACTCTACCGTACTCATTCTGCAAAATTGAGATTAGAGAGCTTTTGAAAACGGCCATGCTTCTAGCGATATATGTATGTGCCACATAGCTTCCTCTACCTGTAAAAAAATCTGGCCTCCGTAAATCGGTTACTTAGTACTGTAGCAGTTTCGCCTTGAAACACAGGAACGATTAAGTGATGCGCCTTTAATTTCAATGAACTGTAAGTAAGAATAATAAATTAAATCCACAAAGATCTAACTGTTCGTTGTGAGAGTTACCGTACTCATTCTGCAAAATTGAGATTAGAGCGCGTTTGAAAACGGCCATGCTTCTAGCGATATACATGTGTGTGCCTCGGCAAAAGCATAAGCCTACCAGCGGAGCGCACTTACTTCATTATTTTTTTTGGCTGATATTTGAACCTAATTACCGCGTTTTCTAATCTCTATAAACGTTGTGGATTGTTTCCTAGATTAGTTTCAGCTACTTCGAACATTTTTCCGTTACGATTTGTGAATCTGGGATGAGAAAAGTCAGGAAAAACAACATTTTTTGAACTATACTAACTGAAATTTGATCTACTCTATCGATTGTCTTTGCTTAAACTTTTCAACTGTGTTTGGCGCAGTGTGCGAACTAAAGAAATTCTCGATTTTCGCCTTGTTTCTCAATTGTCCAGATTTTTCTGCAAAATTTTAAACATTCGCAGTTGTCAAAAAAGAAGTTAGACCTGGAAATGTCTTTAATCTGTTCTCAAAGTGTTTCTGTTTTAAAACAACCATGACAAAATTATGATTCAAAGTTCATTATGAAAGTTACAGTGCACATATATCGCTAGAAGCATGGCCGTTTTCATACGCGCTCTAATCTCAACTTTGCAGAATGAGTACGGTAGGGTCGGAACTCTCACAACGAACAGTTAGATCTTCGTAGATTTAAATTATTATTCTTACTTTCAGTCCATTGAAATTGAAAGCTCATTACGTAAATCGTTCTTGTATTTCAAGGCGAAACTGCTACGGTACTAAGTACCCGATTTACGGAGGCCAGGCTTTTTTACAGGTAGAGGAAGCTATGTGCAGTGCCCACCATTATTTTTTTCCACCTAAATGAAATGTAATTAGTTTTTAGATGTGACAATATTTTCCCAGCAACAATATTTCATAACAGCTACACGATAAGCATTTATTTCTACTGAAAAAAACCCGAAAATATTGCAACATGACGTCCGCGACTCAAGTGAACTAGGAATACCAATGTTTTTATACCACTTCAGTTCTTTTCTTTCTAGTCACGACTGTATCGAAAGCTCTCGCTTGAAAATTCTTACCACAGGTTTTGGTTTTGGGGTTCTCTTAGGAGGGTACTGTTCAAAAACTTACGAATTCAGATGAATCCGAATTATCTTTCCGTTGCTTGGGCTGTACAACTGAAAAGTGCGATAAAGTGAGAGACTTGAATGAAAATCTCACTGTTTGGATTCATTCCGACTTTTATACACTTTGTGAATCTACAGGCTTTGCACATGTTTCTTACAGCTGAAAATTCTTGTTCGCCAAAATCTTCACACAAAAACTCACTCGAGTCAATGAGACACTTCGACGCTGCCCTGCACAGAAACCTCTTTCCCATGGACACGCTGCGGCGGAAAAACGCCGCACAAGCTCTGAAACCAGGGAAATTATCATGGAAATGGTTTAGTTGTTAACCTGCACACTTCTGTACCGAAATGGTTCCCATGACTGCATTCACCGCAAACTAAACACGTTTTTTGCTTGGATGAAACAGCATTCATTCGTCTGAAAATGTGACAATCAGAAAAAGAGAAAGAGAGGGGAGAGAGAGAAAAAAATGAAAGAGAGAAAGAGAGAGAGAGAGAGAGAGAGAGAGAGAGAGAGAGAGAGAGAAGAGGGAGAGAGAGAGAGAGATTGACACATGTATAACTACTGACCGGAAAGAGCCTCCGTTTTGTTTGTCTTGTTCTGTTTTTCTCTTCTCTCTTCTGACTGACTAGACATTTTATGTTTTGGCAAAATCAATAAAATTCATGTATTTTTGTTTACGGAAAATGTCTTTTTTTAAAAATATTTCTCACCTTAATCTCTATATACCACTATAATCGAACGAATTTTTAAATTATTTCAGGTATCTGTGGGGCGCGAAACGGACCAGGCGCTGCCACCGTTTCGCGCCCTGTGTTCGCCCCAGAAAAATTTTGGAGATACATATAATAATAATATTGCTAGAAATGTTACGAAAAGTCTGAGTGTTGCGAGTATAAAATCAGAAAAAAACTACAAAATTCGAAGAGCAGAGGATGGAAAATCAACGAATGTATGTACAGTACTGTTCATAATCTTAGTCGCATTTGACTTTTTCGTCATAATTCTTTTCAAACTCAGTGAATCGATCTGAACTGCTCAGAGACAGTTTTGGAGTACATTACACGTTTATGGTACAAGTTTCGTCATGATTCACAAAGAATGAACATATTTTTGGAATTGAAACGAAAAACATGAATAATTGAAAAAATTTAGTTCATGCTTCAAAGTCACATAACTTACTAAAGTCAGTGCTAAATGTTCCAGACCAGTTATGAAATGCTTGAATATGTTGTCTCAACTCTTTTCGTGTCAGTCTTAGCCTAACATCTTTTTGGCCTAGAGCACAGGAGGTTTACAAAGACCAGCACCTTGAAGATCTGCCATGTTTTTAGAAAACGAGTGATCTGCAATGAATATCGTGGTTCAAATTTGCCACAAATCACTCCACAGCTTTTTACAGTATTGAGGTACATTTTTCAAATATTGAAATAGTGTTAGACAAATCATAGAGTTCACACGACATAGTTGAATCCAGGAACCCAGATTGCGCACCCTGTGTTCGGCGGCATTTTTCTCTGAAATGTCATACTCAATGACAATATTCTAGAATTTTTATGAGCGTATATTTGTGACACATAAATTTTCGTAATAATCCATAATCACGAGCACACTGCAAGACCCGAATCTCCAGAAACAGGAAGTACTGTCTTGCATGTTGTAGTGCTCCAGTCATCTGAACATGTCGGAACGTGTCACATAACGACTGGAGTTCTGGAATCACGTGAACACAGTGGAATAATGTTTTTTCATCTGGAATATTCAAAAAATAAACTGAATACGACGAAAAGCATCTGTATCCAACCCTGAAGTATGGAGAGGGTAACGGTATGGTCTATGAGTTATATTTGGACGGTTATATTTTGCTATTAAGACTTTTGGGTATGTTTATGGCGAGTCAATAGAATTAAAAATTATGTGAGACCAATATTATAAAACAAAAACTCATGAATGTTGCCTTCGGATACGAGATTTCAGAGGAAAACGCCGCCGAACACAGGGTGCGCAATCTGGGTTCCTGGATTCAACGATGTCGTGTGAACTCTATGATTTGTCCAACACCATTTCAATATTTGAAAAATGTACCTCGATACTGTAAAAAGCTGTGGAGTGATTTGTGGCAAATTTGAACCACGATATTCATTGCAGATCACTCGTTTTCTAAAAACTTGGCAGATCTTCAAGGTGCTGGTCTTTGTAAACCTCCTGTGCTCTAGGCCAAAAAGATGTCAGGCTAAGACTGACACGAAAAGAGTTGAGACAACATATTCAAGCATTTCATAACTGGTCTGGAACATCTAGCACTGACTTTAGTAAGTTATGTGACTTTGAAGCATGAATTAAATTTTTTCAATTATTCATGTTTTTCGTTTCAATTCCAAAAATATGTTCATTCTTTGTGAATCATGACGAAACTTGTACCATAAACGTGTAATGTACTCCAAAACTGTCTCTGATCAGTTCAGATCGATTCATTGAGTTTGAAAAAAATTATGACGAAAAAGTCAAATGCGACTAAGATTATGAACAGTACTGTAGATACTGAGCACATGGGTCATCAACGTAGCTGATAAGCCAATGGACAGATCAACGTAAAACGAGGCATAAAAAACATTTGAGTGGAATGCGGACTGGAAGGCGGAAAGCGAGCGGACACTTTTCCAAGTTTTTTTCGCTCTTTGAAGACCTTGCGTGCAGCTGTGTTTTTGTTCTCCAGCTATCTCATTGGAAAAATTAATATAAAACTTTCCAAAAAAATGATGGAAAGGCTTGAAATGTTTATACATTTTCAAACTTCTTCACTTAAGGTTCCTAATTTTCATAAGTGTAAGTAACCTACAGCCTTCCTAAGTGAAACGGAGTTAACCACAACTAACGAAAATGAAGAAACAAGAGATCGATTTTTTTACTGGTACGAGACAACAGAGTAAGTCTTATCAGTTCGGTGATGATAAAACAACATTGCTGGAAAGGACAATTTTTAACCATCTTTCGTGACATCTGCAACGACGATTCCGGAGTAGTTTTCGGAAAAAATGTCAATTTCTTGAGTTTCTCATCATCAACCTTCTGGTTTTCGAGTTAGAACACTAACGAAAATGGTTTATCATGATGTACAGGAGAGAGAGAGAGAGAGAGAGAGAGAGAGAGAGAGAAAGAGAGAGAGAGAGAATAGCTTTCCCGTTGTATTCGTCTTTGAAGACTACTCGAGCGAGAAACAGGAACGACAGAAGGAAATCGAGAATCGACAGTCAAGAGATCAAAAGTTTATGTACAAGAGGAAATTTGTCATAAAACAGCTTTAACGGCGTCAATTATTTCGTTGTCACCTGGGACCATCAATCTGTTCAGCTCCATATCTTCTTCGTACTGTCTTTTGGCTCTCTAAACAAAAGTTTGGAGTTCAGAGTCACGCAGAAGATTTGTCTTTTGTCTGTATAATCATATACAATAAGGACTAGTAAGGCTTCAGCACACTGGTCCATTCAGGATCAAGTACACGCTTTTTGGCTCGAAAGATGTACCTAACATCGTGTATCAGGGATCCGAACATGAAGGAATAATAATATCCCATGTGTTGAAACTTACATGCAACGCTGGCAGCATCATAATCATGTTCGAAATGCGAATCGCTGCATCTTTCGACTTTCTGACTTTTGTTACGTAGAACACCAGCTCCTTCATTATAAGTTCTCTGTTTTTCTTGGCAAGAGCTCTCAGGTCATCCGTAATGCCTTCAATCGCTGTAAAATACTGCTTCGAAGACTTTATATAAATCAGAGAATAATTGAGGAAAAACTTACATGAGTCCCAGAAGAGTAGATAGACTATTGCGTAGAACTCGTACTGATCGATATCTTCTCGGATCATTGGATTCAGAAAATCTCTTTTGTAGGAAAGAAAGGAGGGAGAGAAGATTCTGAATATCATTTTTAGAAATAGAGAAAGGGAGAGAGAGAGAGAGAAAAGGAGAGAGAGAGAGAGTGAAATTGTCTCACTTGATCATTTCTTCTTCAGAAAATTTCATTTCACTGACGTTTTTCATGTCTTTTATGCAGTCTTCTAACGTCAGAAAGTCCCCGTTCGGCATGATACAAGTGTCAGGAGTGCCTAAAAAGATATTTTGATAGTTGAACATATGTCCTGAACCTAACTGAGCCGCTCTTCTCGCCGCATCAATGTAAATGAACGAAGTTATGAAGTTTTTACGAAAACAATTCTGAATTCATAGTGATAAATTTTTAGAAGTAGTAGAATGCCAAGAGAATCATAAGTATCGTTGTTTTTGGAAAATCAGCTTTTTTCAGGAGGCAGAATAGATCATTTCTGTTTAAATGAAATTTCATTATTTCCATCCCTCATTTTCAGAATACTTTTTTCTATTTCTGTTTTTTTAATCGAGTAATGTGGGACACTTGTTAAAGCTCTTCAGACAAAAATCTCCAACCCTTTTTGGATAGCAACTACTTTTTGTGGAACAGACTTAATGAATAAGTTCATACCTGAATTTCTTCTGGAAATTCTTCATAATCAGGAAAGAAGAGTCCGACGAATTTTTTCAAAACGGAAACTTCTTTGAGAAAATATAACGAAGATTCTCTGAGACTGACCAACTTAGGAGAATCAAACTGAAAAATTCTTCTTTTTTTTACAAATAAATTTTTCACTACATTATCGTCACGCAGCTCTTTGCAAGCTCGTAACCTAGCCGCATCCATTTTCCGATACTGCTGATCCATGATGATCAAGTTTGGGATCATTTTTGGATCAGGAGGGCTGATTAAATCTGGCTGTAAACTGAACTAAAACACTTATTCAATGTCAAACTCACAATTTCACATGAATCTGCTTTAGGAATGACTTTTTTCCTTCTTGGTTTGACCCCTGCAAAATTATCCCTTCTAACAATCATATTCGGTTCTTTACTTTTTCTTCATGTTAGTGGAGGCTGTGAAAACAAATTTTGTGCAGACCTGGGTTTTGAAAACGCAGGTGAACGAACTTAAGTAAATAAATAAGTGCGGACGAAAATTGGACAAAATCGTCTGACCTGCCATAAATTAACTAACGGAATAAAAGTTAAAATCTTGATTTCTTGGTATAATTAATCGAAAATCCTGTTAAAACTTTTCTGAATCGATAATTCAACAGCCACCGGTTCACTTTTAAGTATTTCAACATGAATGTCACAAAAATAAAAAATTAAATATCGACACAATTAACAGAACTTTCTTGAAATTAGCAATGATTCAAATTTTGAATGCCTCTGTGTTAAAATAACTCACCTTTCGGGTTCATGCCTGTTTTCATACACTTTTCGAATCTGCAACCTTTACACATATTTCTCACTTCTGAAAAATCTCATTCTGTCGATATAAAGAACAAAACTCACTCGAGTCAGTGGGACACTTTGACTTCGCCCTACACATAAATTTCTTTCTCGAGGTAATACTGCGGCGGAAAAACGCCGCGCAAGCTCTGAAGTTGGCTTTATATGTAGGTCAAGATTGTTCAATAGTACCTGCAAGCTTCCACACCAAAATGGCCTCCATCACTGGTGTCACCGCAAATCAAACATATCTGTTCCTTAGACGATGTTGCACGCATTTAATTAGATCTAAAAGTGACCGAGTGAGAGGAGAGATGGAGAAAAAGATGAAGAGAGAGAGAGAGAGAGAGAGAGAGAGAGAGAGAGAGAGAGAGAGAGAAAGTGAGAGGAAATATCATCGACAATTTTGAATAATGATGACAGAATATACGATTGAAAGTGAGAGTTTAATAAGTCGTTAATCCTGAATTAATTGAACCGTTTCGGAAAAACATCCAAAAGTAACATGTTTGTACACTCCAATGAGTGAGAAAAATCAATAAAAATTTTTATTTGTTCAAGTCCCATCGATGTGTATGCTTTTTTTGAATGTTTCAAAAAATATTTTACATGTATTTTCACAATTTAACAAATGAAAGAATTTGATTGCGATAGATCTGGCCACTCGAAAAATAAGCCTTATTTTCGAAAAAAAACTTTTTTTGATCATTATATACTCAAAGGTATTGATAACATATTCGTTGCTCGTACGAGATGTATTTCCACAACTCGAAGAAGAAAGGAAATTATAACACCGAAGAGACATGACTAACATTCAAGATTTTCTGCCATTGCACGTATTCTTTGGTTGTCATGGCATTCTGAATTGGTTAGGCTAGAATTATGTTCAACACCTGCTTATGTATATATATTTCAAAAACATCATTCATTGAGAAAAAAGATTGGTTAGAGAATAAAAGTGCGGACGAGTGAGAGATAAGACGAGAGAGGAGAGAGAAAAATGTAACATGACAGGTTCATTTCCTGTTCTCATACATGGTATTGAATTTTCTATACAAAAATCTTTTTTTTTGTATTTTTTGAAACCTCGAAGAATCAAACTAATGCGCGAGCAAAAGTTTCCAAACAATTTCTATGTTTCAACTCTTGCCAAATTAGAGTGATTTTTCTTACGATCCTTCAGCGAAAAATGGAATATTCAAGTGGATTGTATTCAAAGTTCCTAAGTTTTTGCTCGCGTTTCGAGTTTTCTTTATGTTTTTTATTTGCCGTTGTATTTTTTCTAGCTCAAAAATTCAAAAAAACGTATGTACAAATAGGAGAGACACACACACAGAGAGAGAGAGAGAGAGAGAGAGAGAGAGAGAGAGAGAGAGAGAGAGAAAGAGAGAGAGAGAGAGAGAGAGAGAGAGAGAGAGAGAGAGAGAGAGAGAGAGAGAGAGAGAGAGAGAGAGAGAGATAAATAGAGAGAGAAAAAGATAGATAGAGAGAGAGAGAAAGAGAGAGAAAGAAAGAGAGAGAGAGAGAGAGAGAGAGAGAGAGAGAGAGAGAGAGAGAGAGAGAGAGAGAGAGAGAGAGAGAGAGAGAGAGAGAGAGAGAAGCAGTGATTGAGAGAGAGAAGGGCAGTGATAAGGAGAGAGAAGGGCAGAGAGAAGAATTTGGAGTAAGGAATAAGAGATTACACTGCTTGATTACACAGTTGAACAAGAAAAATCAATAACACTTCTTTATTTGCTCTTTCAATCTTCAACATCACAATTACTCGAGCTGGTGAAAAAGTGTCCAGATGAAAATACCGCTTTTGAAAAAATAGTGTCTGACAACTATAGTAGAAGAATCATCGTGAGGACGATTTTTATCGGACAATCATAAATTTCTTATCAGTAACATCTCGCGAACCATAGAACAGATATTATGAGAAAATGAGTCTAGTACTGTCTGTTCCATGTTAAACACAACATCATCATTCTACCAGATTGAACCAAAGTTCCGACGTCTTTCCTTCTGATTCTATTCAAAAGACAGTTCACATAAGTAGTTGGTAACACGATTACTCTGAAACAATTTCCATCCTATGGGAATTTGATTAATATTTGTTTTCCGTTTCTTGATAAAGAAAAAATTGTAGATATTGGAAAGGCAATAGAATCATGACAGTAAGATAATTTAAAAGTCTGAAAACTAAAACAATAATTCACTAAAGTTAGCAGCTTTATGAATGTGAAAACTATAATAATTCTTAATTAAAATTAGCAACAAAATTGCAGCGAATTTCTGCAATAATTCTTCAATAATTCGACCTTGCTATACAACAAGAAGAAAATGTCAATATTCCTTCAAAGTTTAGGTACATAACGAAATTCGTCATAAAACGACTTTGCAAGCGTCCAGGAGGTCGTTGTCTTTTGGCACTAGAATCCTGTTGAGTTCTATATACATAATATCACCATTGTGCACTGTTGAGATAATGATAAAAGAAATTTTCTACAAAAAATTCGGATACTTAATCGACAACCTAATAAAAACCAACTTACCGTAAGCCAGAGACAAAGCAATATGATCATTAGCGAATAAAATGTAATGAAGCCTTTTTCATTGCCGATATGCTTTCTTTTGTGGGGCTTCTTTCAGTGACTACGATGCAGTCATCAAGAGATCACAAAATGAAGGAAGACTACAGACTACTCTATGACCATTCAGAGGGTATGGAAAAGTTAAAGGATAGTCATGGCTCTCATTCTAGACTAGAAAAGAATCACGTCTTGTCTGGCGAGGAGATTCGCCCATTAGTTGTGTCTGTTTTACCCTTCAAAGGGCTGTTGGTTGACTGATATTCGAATAACTAGACAGAATCAACTTACATGCAGTGCAGGCAGAATAATAATCGTTGAAATACGAATCGACGGATCTTTGGACTTTCTGACTTTTGTAACGTAGAAGATCAACTCTTTCATGATAATCTCCTTTTTCCTTGGCAAGACCTCTCAGATCGTCACTAATACCTTCTATTGTTGTAAAACGAGAAATGTTCAAGCGCTTCATGGGAAAATCTTACATGAATCCCAAAAGATGAGCGCTACTATTGAGTAGAACTCGGCTTGGTCAACATTTACTTGAGTCATAGGATCAGTTAAATCCCGTTTGGTGTTACTGTAAAGATACTTAAATACCATTAAAAATATTTAAAAATGTAAATTGAAAAGTTTGAGTACAAATAAGTCGCGAACTTTTGTAGTATTAGAAATTTTGGAGAGAGTTCAGAGGTGCACATGGATGGCAGCCATTGCCTCCCTCCTGGGCTCTATGTAGAGCAGGTTTCCAGAAACAGTTGACACACAGACACTCATGATGATGTCTTTATTTAAATAGGACCCATTTTCAGGATGTTCTATCAATTATAAAAAAGTTTAGACCCTGGAACGACATGTATCATTTTTTCCGATTCCGCAAATTTTGATTTTCAAGAGAAAAATTCCTTCCATTTTTGACACTCATCAGTTTAACTTCTATCTTTAGTGGTCATAACTTTGTAGATTATCATATCAAAAGTTCAGATCGTTTCGTGAAGTTGGATGAGAAATATGGCAGAAAACAAAAATCGGCATAAGATTTTGTCCGATACTGTACATTGAACTCTGCTGATAAGATTCAAAATAAGCTATTTTTGACTATTGAGAGCGGTTCAAACTATTGTCGGAAATTTTCAACACTAATGACAGAATAAACGATCGAAAATGAAAGTAGACAGCAGGTGTTTAATCCTGGATAAAACGACCATTCGAATCGTTCAGAGAATGTTCATGTGCAAAGATGTATAACAATCAGAGTTGCACGGAATTTCGACTTCCGACTTCCGTTTAACAAATTCTCTTCCGACTTCCGTCAAAAAATTTTTTTTCGTAAAAAATGACGAAAAAACCGTGAAATCGGTTTTACTCAGTCTGGAATTGACCTATCACCTGTTGAGAATGCGCGAATATACAATATATCTAGGTTTTTCAACTTTTTTGCACTCCCGACTACCGTTGAAAAAATTCTACTTCCGACTTCCGACTTCCGCCTTCTGACTTCCGCTCTTTTTTCACTTCCTACTTCCGACTTCCGTGAAAAATTCCACTTCCGACTTCCGTTTAAAAAATTCACTTCCGACTTTCGACTTCCGACTTCCGCTTCGAAAAATTTTACTTCCGTGCAACTCTGATGTTTGAGCACTCTGGTGACCAGAAAGAATCAATTCAAGTTTCCTATTTTCTCTGTTTCTTTTTTTCTTTGAACATATTAATGACATGTTTTTAGAAATCATGAAATTTTAGATGCAGAGTTGAATAGAGAGAATGAGGTGAAGAAATAGAGAAAGAGAGAGAGAGGGAGAGAGAGAGAGAGGGAGAAAGAAAGAGAGAGAGAGAGAGAGAGAGAGAGAGAGAGAGAGAGAGAGAGAGAGAGAGAGGGAGAGAGAGAGAGAGAGAGAGCTGCAGAAGGTATAGGGCAGAGAGAATAAGACAGAAGCAAGAATTCGTTGAGAGAAAAGCGCACAGAATACGTAGCACTTAGGATAAATATACCATAGTAATAAAATTGTTCATTCTATGAGTGAGTTTGACACCTGTTCCCAGACAAATAAATAGAGAGAGAGAGAGGAAATGTCAAAGAACTAGCTGTTGAACCTTCGCTGCGCTCAGGCGTTTCGCGTGTTTTTTTTTTTTGGAAGCTCGTTTTCTTTGC
The DNA here is from genome assembly GCA_963978915.1 of Caenorhabditis parvicauda. Taxonomy (NCBI): domain Eukaryota; kingdom Metazoa; phylum Nematoda; class Chromadorea; order Rhabditida; family Rhabditidae; genus Caenorhabditis; species Caenorhabditis parvicauda. Next base: position 14,209,973 of record OZ022250.1, on the reverse strand, counting down.
CATCGATAAACTCAAGCGCGAGAAATAATTTTTCTCATATAAGCTACATTCTTTCAAGTTGTCCTGTTTCAGGGGCTCCGCTCCGCTTCCCGGCGAACGATAAATTTTTCTACTCCCGGGGGCTTCGCCCCCCCTGGGAGACCAAGTTTACAAAAGTGTTTTTCCACTCCCGGGGGCTTCGCCCCCTTGGAGACAGAGTGTACAAAAGTATTTTTCTACTCCTGGAGGTTTCGCCCCCTGGAAGACCAAGCGTATGAAAGTATTTTTCTACACCCGGGGGCTTCGCCCCCTTGGAGACCAAGTGCACAAAATCATTTTTATACTCCCGGGGGCTTCGCCCCCTAGGAGACTAAGCACATGAAAATATTTTTGTTCGCAGCAGCGAAGAATTAATAATAAAATAAAAAATACGGTCGTCGTCGGGAGTGTGCCCTGGACGCCTCATTGCGGCCTTGGCGAACTAACCGACAGATTCGTTTTTTATTTTATTTTTTTTATCCTAAATTTTATGCCCTTGTTAATGTCTTAATAGTGTTTTGTCCATCTATTCAAGATAAGAATCTCATCATAATATCTGGCTTATTGTTCCTCTCTGTTTTTGTGTTAAATAAAGGTTTAATTACCCTAGTTTGAGGTTGACAAATCACCCAGACTGGGAAAGGACCAAAGGGCGAGCTCAAGCTCTCGCATAATTTTTCTACATTATTTTTTCATCTATAAACGTTTTATAGAGAAAAAGGTTACACTGGTAGGGTTAAAACAAAAAGAAAATGACCGAACAGGAAATGATCGGGCTTCGATAAGCTTTGCAATCGACTTCTCTGCCACTGCGCTTTGGAAACACGTGTTCGACAATTGTTAAACATTTTCTACGTAACACGTAAAATTTGACCCAAATTTGCACTTTTTAGGTCATAACTACGGTATCGTGATAGCTAGGAATTTCGAATAAGTTCAGACAAAGTATACGTAATTTTCGCTATCTCGTGCCAAAGTTTCAACCGGAAATATTGATTCCGAAAAGAGTTATTCACACATTTATAGTCAAACATATATCGCAGATCCATACATATCATATTAATAATAGAACAAGGGGACCGCCCCCTTTGCGCCGCCCACTTTTCGTGAGGCAAATTTTTGGGTGGTCCTTTTTGGTTTTGGTTGGGGGAGGGTTGGAGGGAGGGGTTGTGCAAAACTGACCGAGAGCGGATTCGAACGCGAGTCAAGCGAGTAGAAATCAGACTCGTTAACCACTCGGTCACCGCTGCACGTTTTTTCTGATAGCTTTTTGCGTTACCACTAGGGGCCCCCGCAGGTTGTTGCATTAGTTCTAGCCGCACGTGCGTTAGTGTTCGACGCATTTGGATTGTACGAGAAGAAGAAGAGAAGAGATCAGAGAGAGGAGGGAAGAAAAGAGAGGTAGAAAGAGCAAGTGGGAGAAAGAGAGAATTAGAGAGAAAGAAAGAAAGAAAGAGAGAGAGATTTTCTCTGCATTTTTGTAATGAAAAAAAAGGGCTCTGAGCGTAGCGAGGACTTTCTGCTTGTCTATTCTAATGAAAAAAGGCTATTTGGTCACACTGTCTTTCCGCGGCCTGTTCTCAGCTCATAGGAGTCGGATCAGAACGGTGAAAACGCCATCAGATAGGTTCTGTTGAAGCGGAGATGCGCATCAACTTTTTAATTCGATCAGACCGCGCGCTGCTGCGCGGCACGGATTTCCTTAGTTTTGAAATTCAAACGTGTCCTCAACGTGATCCATTTATCGCCTAGCATTTTAATTTTTAAAAATGGAGCTATCTAAAAGTTCCAAGTTGTCTGTGAGTTCACGTTTTTACTGAATGACGTTCGGTTGTTCTTTGTTTCGAGTATCAAAATTAGCGTGAAAAAAATAACAAGTGGGGCGCGAAGCGCCCCTGAAGAGTGCTTGTCTATTCTTATGAAAAAAGGCTATTTGGTCACACTGTCTTTCCGCGGCCTGTTCTCAGCTCATAGGAGTCGGATCAGAACGAGGAAAACGCCATCAGATAGGTTCTGTTGAAGCGGAGATGCGCATCAACTTTTTAATTCGATCAGACCGCGCGCTGCTGCGCGGCACGGATTTCCTTAGTTTTGAAATTCAAACGTGTCCTCAACGTGATCCATTTATCGCCTAGCATTTTAATTTTTAAAAATGGAGCTATCTAGAAGTTCCAAGTTGTCTGTGAGTTCACGTTTTTACTGAATGACGTTCGGTTGTTCTTTGTTTCGAGTATCAAAATTGGCGTGAAAAAAGTAATAGGTGGGGCGCGAAGCGCCCCTGAAGAGTGCTTGTATATAAGAAAACATATAAACATTTTTTGTTACACGTGCGTTTTATCATCATATTATTAATTGACAAGTCCTCCGCCCACTTTGCCCCGCCCCCATTTTCGTGAGGCAAATTTTCGGGTGAAGCTTTTTGGATTTGGTTGTGGGGGGAGAGGTTGTGCAAAAGTGGCCGGTAGTTGACGGGATTCGAACGCGCATTGAGCGAGTAGAAATCCAACGCTTTAACCACTCGGTCACCGCTGCACATCTTTTGCGAGCGCTGCACACGTGACCACTGGGGGCCCACAAGTTGTTGCATTGGTTCTAGCCTTACTTGCATTAGTTTTCGCCGTACTTGAACTGTACAGGGAGTGTGAAAGCGAACAGGGAGTGAAAACTACTTATTTTTTCAATAAAAAGGTCTGAATATGTGTTTTTGTAATGAAAAATGGCTCTGAGCGTAGCGAGGACTACCTGCTTGTATTAATAATACTCAGACATGACGAGTTGCATCAGATCTGGCCTGAGTCGAATCAGATCTAATCTTGACCTCCAATCCCTTTGAAAGTTATGCCATTAATAAGGGAATCATGTGGGTAGATGTGTGTTGAAATATCAGTTCGAAATTCTACCGTCTTCATAGAAAAAAAAGAAAAATAGAGAAAATGGTCGAGTCAGATCTGGCTCGGTCACACCATATCTGATTCAACTCTTCAAACTGGCGAATAAGCGCTACAAAATTAATCGAAAAAGTGTATGAAACGAACTTTAGACTTCTCTAGACACTTACTCTATCGTTTTAATAGATATCTGGAACATTTTAAACCAGTTCTTATCATCTTACCACCTCATTCAGAGTGGCGAATCAGATCTGCTTGAAGTCGAGTCATATCTGGTTGGATCGAGCCAGAACTGACCAGATGACTCGAGTCATAGTTTTTTCGATGAATATTATCTGTTTCATAAGACATTCTTCTCGAGAAATCGAAATTCTGGCATTTTCAATGACTTTTTGAAGAAGTAATTAAAAACATTTTGGTTTTAAAAAATTCTTTTAGACTACTATATCATCTTTTTTCTGCTCTGATCTGCTCAGTGAATGTCATAATTAATTTTGATGGTCATAGTTAGCAAGCTTGGAGTCAACACTGACGTTTTTGTTTCCATGATCATGTCATTTGATAGGTTCTCAACAAAAAATCAAACGCATTCGAAAAAAACCTTGGAATAAGAATAAATTAATATTTCGGCTTCGAAATTCTCAACCTATCCGTTTTCTACACATTTCTCTGCATGAAACAGTCAAACGAAATAATAAAAATGTTACTTATTAAAAAAATAAAACTTGAACACATTCTCCAAGTCGGGAGAATATGTTGAGTAAACGTGCTCCTATGCACCTTACCGTAAATTCAAATTCAAACTTTTTCTTTATTTTTTTCGTTCCTACTCCGTTTCAGTTTCTTGTTTTTAGATTGTTTCAAACGTTTCTTTTCAGGTTGGATCAAGTAAAAAGTCATTTTTCTCTAGGAAATGCTGATTTAACAAATGGTGAGATTTCGAATCAAGTTGAAAATACGTAAGAGAAATTTCGAAAATTTTATTATTCGTGAATTTGATCTGAGGTTCAGTTTTTTTATTTCTCTCTTCTGAAATTCACAGATTCACCACTCTAGTTGAGGTTTGATGGAATTATACGATTCCGTTAACCAAAACAGCTCCCAGTCAGACATTTTATGTGAAAGGTTCAATTACAATACTCTAATTAACATAAGTAGTGTATAACAAAAGACCCTTAAAGAAAAAATCGAAAAGTTTGCGCTAATTTATAGAAGTTTGCTGCCAAGAAGCGACATCGGAAATTTGATTTCGTAAGTTCTTGTTTTCAATTATTTGTTATAACGTGCAAGTTTTATCACTGTCTCGTAGAAATTATAAACAGCCAAAAAATTACAGGATAACTCTTACAATGGTACAATTCAAGCCATCTCGTACAAAATAAAGAGAAATCTCATAAAATCACGGTTTCAACTTTATTTCAGATTGTAAAAGACGGCAACGGAAAGCTCTGCTGGACAGGATAGCGTGAAACTCCAGGACCAGACGGCTAACACACACTGGATCGACAAGAACATAAGGAAGATTCAAAGGTAGCTCTTCAGTCTTTTATTTGAATTGTGATTTTTGATCATGCAAAAACTCTTCTTTATCTTAGTTGTAGATATTTTCTGACCCTGTTGTCTAGTCTTTGACATGTTTCTGACAACACTGTGCATTCAAAAAAATTTTTGATACCGCTACCTACATAGTTGTAGAAATTACCGACAAAAAAGTCTCATGAAATCAAGGTTTCAACTTCATTCCAGATCGTCGAAGACATTGGCATGAAGATTTTCAAGACATCATAGTGGACGACAACAGGATAGGAAAATTGGAGGATATTCGAAGGTAGTTCTTTAGTGTATAATCATATTTGCGCTTGTTGAAAATTCCAAAACGTTTCTCCCTAGTTGTAGACCGCTTTCTGACACCGCTGCCTATCCATAGACAAATTTCTTACAACATTGCTTCATTGTTGACATACTCCTGACGCCGATGCCCAGTCAAAAATATTTCTAAGTGTCTAAGTAAGTCTGCCTAGTCGTTGAAATACGTGTGACAACGCTGTATAGTCATACACATACTTCTGAGGCCGATGCCTAGTCGGAGTCATGTGTCATAGATAAATTTCTTGATATGTATCGACTCGTTGGATGTTAGTGACAGTGAAATTCTATTCGAAAAAAAACAGAACTTCATTACAGAAGTCTCAACGTCCAATGACTCGAAGAAGTCCCACTACAAGATGAAACGGAGACCCGAAGAGGACATTGGTCTATTTAATTGTATATGTGTATTTGTATAATAAATTTTATCATATTGAAAAGTGTTATTTTTGATAAGAAAAACCCTAAATATAAAGGAGAAATTTTGAATCTGATCTCGCCTGAGTCGAATCAGATCTGGCTGTAACCATGCCAGATCGTGCCACGCTGAATTCGACTGAGAGCAGATCTGATTCGACTGAGGCCAGATCTGTTGCAAGTAGCTTTCCCTGAGTAGAACAAGGGGACCGCCCCCTTTTTCGTGAGGCAAATTTTTGGTTTTCAATGAGGTCGGGGGAGAGAAAGGGGTTGTGCAAAAGTGGCCGGGGACGGGATTCAAACGCGCGTTGGGAGATTAACGATCGGACGCGTTAACCACTCGGCCACCGCTGCACGTTAACCACTCGGCCACCGCTGCACGTTTTTCGTTTGTGCTTCATGCGTGACCACTGGGGACCCTCGCAGGTTGTTGCATTGGTTCTAGCCCGACTTGCATTAGTGTTTGCCGAGTTTGGACTGTTCGGGGAGTGCGAAAGCGAGGAGAGAGAGAGAGAAAGAGAGAGAGAAAGAGAGAGAAAGAGAGAGAGAGAGAGAGAGAGAGAGAGAGAGAGAGAGAGAGAGAGAGAGAGAGAAGGAGAGAGAGAGAAGGAGAGAGGGAGACTGAGAAAGAGATAGAGATAGAGAGATAGAGAGATAGAGCGAGAGGGAGAGAGAGAGAGAGAGAGAGAGAGAGAGAGAGAGAGAGAGAGAGAGAGAGAGAGAGGGTGAGAGAGAGAGGGTGAGAGAGAGGGTGAGAGAGAGAGAGAGAGAGATAGAGAGAAAGAAAACATTGAGAGAGAGAAAAATGGCTAAGACTTTGCCTCTAAAAACTACTTCTTTTTTCCATTCAAAAAGCCGGGATTCGTGATTTTGTGATGAAAAAAGGGCTCTGAGCGTAGCGAGGATTCTCTGCTTGTAATAGTAATAATAGAGAAAGGTGCACTGAATAGTATAAAACATTACCATAGTGATCTTGTTCAGTCTCGTAGTAGGCGGCACATCTGTTTCCAAGCAAAATTCATGAATTTTCACTCATGTTTCGATCGCCCATGTTTTATCGGACGGTACGTTAGTGAATAACAAGAGACATGGCAGTGAGAATGAGGAAAGCAGAGAAAGAGAAATGCAAAACGAATATGGTCTGCTGCATAGAGGGCAGAACGCGCATGTTCCTGGTTCATGTGTGTTGCTAGAACATGATGGGTCGAAACACCTTGTTTCGTTCTACTTGAAGTCATGAGAAAAATCAAAATTCTGATACCATATCCACTAAGTCACATTGCTGTTTTGTAAGAACCATTTTTCTTTTCGACTTGAATTCATAAATTTTTGGATAATCTTTTTAGAACAACAAAGAAGAATGACCGTCATTGATAGAATTATTCAATATGAATAAAATACAAATGATAAAAAAGAGATAGGGAAATACGAGGAAGAGAGAGAAAGAGAGAGAGAGAGAGAGAGAGAGAGAGAGAGAGAGAGAGAGAGAGAGAGAGAGAGAGAGAGAGAGAGAGAGAGATGCAGTGAGTTATATCTGAGCTCAAGAGGGGCTTCATCTAATCATATATCCAGTGAGTATTCTGAGTACATGAGTCAGAATTAACCTTGTCAAGAGATCAAAAGTTTATGTACAAGATGAAATTTGTCATAAAACAGCTTTGACGGCGTCAATTATTTCGTTGTCAGCTGGGACCATCAATCTGTTAAGTTCCATGTCTTCTTCAAATTGTTGTTTAGCTCTCTGGAAGAAATACTTTGAAGTTATGTACGAACCGACATTCGACAGTTATACTCAACACTGGACTGACATTGAATCGAATTCGGACCGTAAATAGCCGAAAGATGTCCAGAACGTGTGTCGTCCATTTACGGTTGAATATCAGTCAACTTCTATCACTACTAACAATCATATTCAGTTCCTTTCCTACTGCTTATCTTACAAACTTATCCAACGTTCTTTTTGTAAAAATCGAACAACTGTTCTGACCGGGGCAGCTTTTTTTCAAAAGGTTCTCCTACGGTTCCCACGCCCATTATCTGTGCTCATGGCGACTATTGCTGGTCGTCACGAAGCTTGTGATCTTCATTTTCAAGGAATAAAGTTATTATTATTAACTCGAAATTTTCAAGTAATAACATAGTAACGAAAAATAGTTAAATCGTTTATGAACATAGACGTGTCGGTTCAAACTGTTGCATTTTCCTAGGATTGCGAAACTCCAAAAATATACAAAAGTTTCAACTTACATGCAGTGCAGGCAGAATCATAATCATGGTTGAAATCCGCATTGATGAATCTTTGGACTTTCTGATTTTCGTAACGTAATACACCAGCTCCTTTATGATAAGCTCTCTGTTTCTCTTGGCTAGAGCTCTCAGGTCATCAGTTATACCTTCTATTGCTGTAAAACACAAATCGTTCGAGCACTTCATTGGAAAATCTCACATGAATCCCAAAAGATGAGCGATATAATCGCATAGAACTCGTAATGGTCAACGTTCACTTGAATCATAGGATAAATGAAGTCTCGCTTGAAAGTGACAAAGGATGGAGAGAAGATTCTGCAATTTTTTTTAAAGAAAGAAAGAGAAACGATAGTATGTGTGTGTGTGAGAGAGAGAAAGAGAGAGAGAGAAAGAGAGAGAGAGAGAGAGAGAGAGAGAGAGAGAGAGAGAGAGAGAGAGAGAGAGAATTTTACTATTCACTTCATCAACTCTTCGTCAGAAAACTTCATTCCACTGGCGTCTTGTAAACCCTTCGTTCCATTTTTCAACGTCAAATGATCACCATTAGGCATAATGCATGAATCTGGAACACCTAAAGTAAGATGGTTGGACAGTTGAACATGCCTCTTGAACCTAACTGAGCCGCCTTTTTCGCCGAATCGATGAATATGAAGGACGCCAGGAAGTTCTTGAGAAAGAATTCCTGAAAGAAACCAAGCTGTAGCAGATCTTCACAAACCTTTCGAACAACATTTGACCGTCTACAGCGGCTTGAATGGTATTTAACATTTGTACAACGTTTTTTTTTCTTCTTCCAATTCAAAATTTAATTCACCTATGACCTGCGAACATTCAACAATGCTCGATAAAAAGTTCTCAAGGTTGTACTGAGAGCTAGTAGAGTCTGATTAGGAAATTCTTCACAGCATATTGTTGTATGATATTCATCTACATTGTCCCATATTTTGAGATAATTCTATAAAACAACCGTAGAGTTATACAGGTTTGAATAGGGTATCACTATCTCTGCCCCACCCTGTATAAGGAAAAAGTTTCAGACAACAATCTCAATCTATGTTTGAATGGCAAAAAAATAGTATGGTTCTACTTCTTGTGGGACACACTGTATCACATTGACTCACCTGACTTTCTTCTGGAAACGTATCAAAGTCCGGGAAAAATTGTCCGACAAACTTTTCCAGAATTGAGACTTCTTTAACAAAATGGAAAGAAGATTCTCGTATTGTTACTTGTGTCGGCTTTTGTTCCTGAATACATGTTCTCGTCTGAATACTTCTCTACTACCTTATCAGCATTCCAATCTTTGTAGGCATGAAATCGAGCTATTTCCAGTTTCCGATATTGTTCTTCTATGTACAGCAAGTTCGGGATGGATCCAGGTTCTAGGGTTGGTGTCAGCGACGGCTATAATGAGATTATGTATTTGATACTAATAAAAGAATAGTGAGACCACGCCCACTTTTTGTGAGGCAAGTTTTCGGAAAGTTTCATTGTTTTTCAATGTTTACATGAACAATTTCGTGATATGAGAAAGATGAATTTGAAAAAAAAACGTCCGAAAATGATTTTCTGAGTGACAAGTACGGAAAACTCACAATTTCACAAGATTCGACTGTCGGAACGATCTTTTTTCGTTTTGGCTTGACACCTGTGAATAAAAACTGCTCATGACAGTATTTCTCTACCTCACCTTCCGGATTCATCCCGACATTCATGCACTTTTCGAATCTACAACCTTTGCACATGTTTCTCACGACTTAAATTTTTTTCTTGTTCAAGAACTGAATATCAAACTCACTCGAGTCAATACGACACTTAGACCCTGCCCTACACGGGAATTTCTTTCTCATGACAATGGTGCGGCGGAAAAACGCCGCGCAAGCTCTGAAGCTGACATTTTGTGAAAGTTGAGTTAATTCAAGTTCACCTACAAGCTTCAGCACCAAAATGGCTCCCGTCACTTTTTTCACCGCATATTGAGCATACTTGTTGGTTAGAAGAAGATGCATCCATTAAGTGAACCTTAATAATAATAACTTTATTTTTGGAAAGCAAGTTCATAAGCTTCGTGACGACCAGCTCCATGAGCACAGATAATGGGCGTGGGAACCGTATGAGAACCTTTTAAAAAAGCTGCTCCGGTCAGGACAGTTGTGCAATTTTTGCAAAAAGTACGTTGGATAAGTTTGTAAGATAACCGGTAGGAAAGGAACTGAATATGATTGTTAGTAGTGATAGAAGTTGACTGATATTCAACCGTAAATGGACGACACTCTTTCTGGACATCTTTCGGCTATTTACGGTCCGAATTCGATCCAATGTCAGTCCAGTGTTGAGTATAACTGTCGAATGTCGGTTCATCCTAAACTTCAAAGTATTTTTTCCAGAGAGCTATGCAACAATTTGAAGAAGACATGGAACTCAACAGATTGATAGTCCCAGGTGACAACGAAATAATTGACGCCGTCAAAGCTGTTTTATGACAAATTTCATCTTGTACATAAACTTTTGATCTCTTGACAGACATACGCATTCTTACAAGGTTCTGACTCATGTACTCAGAATATCCACTGGATATGACCAGTAGGAAAGGAACTGAATATGATTGTTAGTAGTGTAAGACCATTGGTGTTAGTTGTTAAGAAAAAACCTTTTTCAAAACCTTAATGTTGAATACTACTTGAAAAAGATGTAAGATGAGAAAAAAGACTCTAAAATTTTTCAAATGAATCATTCGGTATGAAAGAAAGGAAGAGTGAGAGAAAGAGAGAGGAGGAGGTTGAAACTGTGGTCAACAATGTTGAACAAAGAAGACCAAACATAATCCTGTATGAACCGATCATTCAGACGATTTTCGTTACTACAAGTCAAATACTCTGACGAAATACTCAGATTTTGACTCCGAGACCTAAACATCCCTGTACTGCCTGTCTAACATCTTCTTATCACTTCAAACTTTTTAAAAATCCTCAAAAATGTTGTTAGCATAGATTCGTAACAACGGCAGCAAATTAAAGAAGCAATAAACTAGTAGAGCGCTATTTCCAATGAAATCTCAAAACTCCGTTGTATCTGGCTTCAGGAGACAAAAAATAAGGAAAAAAATTACTGAAAATGGTAGTATACACTCACCATAGACTAATGTTGAAATTTGACTCAGTATTTCCAGTCTTAGCAGTGTTTTATGCACCGATGCTACTTCTTGTGGGACACTTGATTTGTGCTGTTTTTTGGATATAAATTCATAACTTTTTCAAATTTCGACGAATCTCTATGAAATTTCACACAAGTATGGATATCTGTATTAGTTATCACAAGAAAAATTTGCAAGCAAGAATCTCAATCCGTATTTGAATGACAACAAAAATAGTAAAGTGCTACTTCTTGTGGGACACACTGTAGTAAATGCACTTTGTTTGATCTGGGAGCAAAATAATCGATACATGTTTCTTGTTTGCTCTTTGTCTGAGATGTTCAAAGAGAGTGGACAAGAGATAAATGCAGAGAATTAAAGAGGAAGGAAGTAAAAGAGTATTACCATGGTGAGCAAGTCTTTCAGTCTAGAAGTGAGTGTCGTATCTGTTTTCAGATGAGTAGATGCGTCGTCGTCGTCGTCGTCGTTCTCTTCAACAGATGGTCATGGCATCAGTGAATAACAAAAGACATGACAGGGAGAGTAATGACGATAGAGAAAAAGAGAAATGCGGAAACGGCTGTGGTCTTCGGAATAGAGGGAAGGAACATGACGTTTCATTTAGTGGTTTGGGAATACCCCTTTTTGTACTTTTTTTTGAGAATTAAGAGAAAGTTTAGAAAAAAAACAGATCTGATCCACTAAAATTACTTTACTGTTTTGTTTTGAAAGACTTCATTAGTAGAAAACTCCAACCACTAGGTATAAACCGCACAAACTGTTGCGACTTGCGGATAGTATTTTTTGTCGAGAAACGCCCTCAAAAGACTGGTTGGAAAGTTGAATTGTTACGATCTAGATGTTCTACAAGAATATTTCATGAACTTTTTCTTCATCTTCTCTCACCTTAACTTGTACATGTGCGGAAGATCTTCTCGAACAAATTCACAAATATAGTGAAACGCTAAAATCGATTCATTCAGAAGAAACATACACAGTGAATACGCTATGGATAATTGAAATCAATTTAGAAAAAGGAAGCAGTCAATCAAACTTACTCCTCTATGTTTTTAAGCTGTCTCTCTGTTTTTACCATTTTTTAAAATTTATACTACACATAACGGTATTTTGCCTTCACAGTCCACAACTATAGAAAAAAGATAAGAAGTAACAAATCGATTGCGACATGGTTGCCGATGAGACAATCATCGTTTCCTTATCAAGTACAATTTTTATAGTTGAAGGTTGGAACAAAGAACAAGGGTGTTGTTAAGAGACATACAGCGCCGGGCAGGTTCGTATCTTTATGCCCGGCACTGTATATCGGTTCCGACTAGATCAGGAAGTTGAGGTGCAACATGAGTTCATGGTGATGAAAATGTGCACATTTTGAAAATAACAGGGAAAAACTGTCATGACCGGGGCAGATTTTTTAAATGTTCTCTTTACGGTTCTTTGTGCAGTGAGTACGGTGGATTACGATTATTATAATCTTCGCGGAGCTTTTCTGGAAATTCCCAAAAAAGTTTGCTTTTTAACCTTGTTTAAAGCGATTTTAATTAAAAATTCGTATCCAAAACCGCTGTATGGAAACCGATCTACTTGGATTGAAAAGTATACGGTACTGATACTTCAACTTCATCCTACTGTAATTGCAGAAACGATTTGCTGTTGCGATGATCGACACTAATGTAACTCGACTAGGGCTGGGAAACATGTTTGTGACTGTACTTATAATTTTGATCATTACTTTTTGCATGAAGTTTCGTGAAGTTTGAAGAAAACAACACGTTAAATGAAAAGTAAACGTCCTGCTCCCATTTTGAGTCTGATCTATTGCCCGTCATGGCTTTTCTTCATAAATGGTGAGTTCATCAGCTCTAATTTTGTCATTGTGAATGAAACAAAGTTAGCGGAGTGAAATAAGAACAGCTTTGTAAAAATGAAACTGTTCAAGTCAAAACACATCAAAGAAGGTTTTAGGTCAAGTCTTACCAGCAGAAACCTTCGTTTTGCAATGTCGAAGGTTTTCCTGGGAAAAAGTTCAATAGAAAAATTGTTTTGCAGAGATTCGCATCTTTCGGTTACGTTTACGATGAGCGAATGCTACAACACGATTGTGAGTACGACAGGACAGTTCATGAAAACCCGAAGAGAATGTCTCTGATCTATGAGAGACTTCAGAAAGATGGGGCTCTGGAGAAGGCTGTCAAGGTATGCAGATCACATTCATTCTCAAGATTGATTTCAGATAGAAGCGAGAGAAGCAACAGACAAGGAAATCATGAGAAATCATCCAGAATCTTTGATTCGTGAACTCGAAGCTCTCGACACTAACGATAAATGCGAAGAGTTTGCGAGGTGAGAAGAAATTTTGTGTGTGCAGTCGCGTGACAATACTGCACACTAGGCGGACTCTTTTTACGCCCAAATCGATTCAATTAGACTCCCAATTGATATCCCCTTCCAGAGACAAAGAAGCAGTCTACACCAACTCAAAAAGCCACATTGCTGCAAAACTCGCGGCCGGAAGCAGTATAGAAATTCTGAAAGCTGTCTGGGAAGGGAAAATTCACAATGGTTTTGCGATGGTCCGTCCACCCAGTCATCACTCGTGGGGAAAGACTCCACAAGGTTACTGTCTGTTCAACAACACCGCCATCGCTGCCAAGTACGCTGTTGAAGAACTTGGAGTTGAGCGAATCGCTGTGGTTGATTTCGATTATCATGCTGGGAATGGGACTTATTACTCACTCAAGGTTTCAGCTTTTGTCATGGAACAATTGATGACGATCTGTTTCAGGGAGATAAACGGTTTCACATGACTTCTATTCATGCGTATCATCATGGTGCTTACTGGCCTTTCAATAAGGAGTTCAGTTATGAAACTGATGGTTTGTTCTTTCTAGTTTTTTCTCTCTCTTTCTCTCTCTCTCTCTCTATCTCTCTCTCTCTATCTCTCTCTCTCTCTCTCTCTCTCTCTCTCTCTCTCTCTCTCTTCTCTCTCTCTCTCTCCCTCTCTTTCTCTCTCTCTCTTTCTCTCTTTCTCTCTCTCTCTCTCTCTCTTTCTCTCTCTCTCTCTCTCTCTCTCTCTCTCTCTCTCTCTCTCTCTCTCTCTCTCTATCTCTCTCCCTCTCCATACGAAATTTCAGAAAACACCCTCTTCGTGCCCCTCAACGGCACGATGAACACAGAAGGCGACTACCTCTCCATCTTCCATCATCTCGTCCTCCCCGTCCTCAAAGAATACAAACCACAATTGATCATCATTTCGGCAGGCATGGACGCCGGATACTATGATGTGTTGCTAGGCAACGGTCAGGGAGTGAAAGCGCCCGGTTATGGCCACATGGCGCGACTCCTCAATGAACTGTGCCCAGGAAAGTTGGTAGCCCTGCTTGAAGGAGGTTACTTTCCAAAGAACTACACGGAAGGAGCAAGTATGCTTGTGCGGGGATTGAAGGTACTATATGTTAAAATTTCAGACACTTTGAAAAATATCCCTCGTAAGACACAACTCGTTGATAAAAAAAAACATGTTGAACACTCTGCACTCTCCTCCTTAACGCACTCTCTAACCTTGCGTTGGCGTCTATCAATTATATACACTCTCTCAAAGGGGAGGGGGTGAGGCGCTCATAAACGTATAGAAACTCTCTCTCTCTCTCTCTCTCTCTCTCTCTCTCTCTCTCTCTCTCTCTCTCTTTCTTTCTCTCTTTCTCTCTCTCTCTCTCTCTCTCTCTCTCGCTCTCTCTCTCTCTCTCTCTCTCTCTCTCTCTCTCTCTCTTCTTTCTCACTCTCTTTAACTAATTTCTGATGCATAACTTCATATCGATTTAGCGTGGGGTCTAGAGAGAAAGTTTCGTCCGCGCAGAGAGAAAGTTTCGTCCGCGCAGCAACTCTCGCTCGCATTCGGAAGCTGAGCAGAAATAAACTAACGCCATCGCACTAGCTGTGTAAAGATAAAATGTGTCAAAATCACACTACAAAAATATATCAGGGTCTGGAGCTCCCAGAGGTAAAACTCCCAAAAAGACTCAATGGAGCTCTTCTCGAAACCATCCTGGCCAACCTATACCACCACAAGGAGAAATACCCGGAACTACAGAAGACTATCAATCAGTTTGAAGCACAACAGAAACGGCTTGGCCTGGGACCCTTCCCGAATAGAAGCAAAAACTTGTACTTGGGAGCTGGTTAGTTGAATAGAAATGCAACAATCTTTAATGATTCAGGCATGAGACAACTTTTCGAAGCCAACACAAAGGCGAAAATTGCCAAGAGTAAAGATTGGTTCCCAGAACTGACTAAAGAAGAAGTGAAAACTGCGGTAGACAAGATTGATGAGTACATTGCTGTTAGTTTTGATATCAGAAATTACCAAAAATCGTTCTCAGCAATACAAGTTCACTTCGAAGCATGAAAATCCAACATCAGAGCAGCTTATTGGTCAACTTGTGTGGGACGACGCATCTGATGCTGAGGTGTTCACCAGATCGTCTGCCATGGTAAAGGGATTGATCGACAGCTTCAACGACTTTGTGGAAGGTTGGGAGGTGTTCATCGCGCTGTAACAAAAACTTTCAGGCCGAAGTGATTCCATGCTCATTTGCGACCAAGAATGGTACAGAGAGAAGATTAAGGAAGGAGTGATTGAAGCCGTCAAACCAATGAAATGAATCAGTTCTAATTTTTGATACAAAGTTCACTTGATGTTCAGTCCTGAGTGTACACACCACACGTAACGTTACATCTCATATTCTCTTTCTCCTTCTAGAAACAAGCCAACTACAGGGGCGCTCCACGCCTCTTGTAATTTTTCATGTGTTTTAATTTTTCTCGCTTCAGTGAGAATATCCACGGCTGAAAATGAAAATGCGTCGACATCGTGAATTCACACTTGCATCGCTCGTGTCGAGAAAAACTATTAACCGGCGGTCATAGAATCACGTTGGATTTGCTCGTGTCAGGAGAAAGAAATGTTCATCTCTAATCATGCTCCTGGTAGTAGCCTATGGGACATAATCTCGCGTTAACAACTTGAGGGCATAGGCTCGTGATAGTGAACCGTAGCCATAACATTACAGTAATAGCACGCTAATACAATCGCATAGTAATAGCCCATGGGCATAACCTCACGATAATAGCTGAATGGAAGTATTAAAGTTGAAAGAGTTTATGCACAAACTGAGTATCAGCCAAGAATTGGGGTCTACTCTTCTACTACAACAAAACTGTGGCATTAGTGAACGACCACGCCCGAATTGAACCAATCGTTTGCGACGGTTATGACATTGCTGTAGTCAAAGCAACACGTTACCTTGGAGAGATCCTTAAGCACAAGATCCCACTGAAGAAGGCTACAACGAAGAAAGATAAGATTCAACTGTACCCTGAGACACGGATCCAAGCAGGATGGGCCGCCTACAGCAATATCAAGGAAGCAATCAAGCTCACTAGTCAAAAGGAAAGAACTGTTGAACCAATGCGTCATCCCAGCTTTGCTCTAGACCTTCTATGAGATGGAGCGACGAAATCGTCAAAGCGAGAGACGATTTTCTTCACATCCGTTCCATGTCTGGTCAGAGAAGACGTGCCAGTACTCTGGTGAGAAAGACTCCGTGGTCTACGTTGCCAAAGGGTCGTTCAACCTGGAAGTTTCTGATCCACGCCGTCACGTGACAACGCGAACAATGGTTCTCTGAAGTAACTGAAGTAAAGTAAGTCGTTGAAAGAGTTTATGCACAAACTGAGTATCATCACAACATGGCTTGGACGGCATCAACGATATGATTATCGCAAGGAATCATCAGTTTGTTGAGCTCCATGTTCTCTTCGAAACGTACTTTTATCTTCTGTGAGGTGAGATTAAGTTTTATAATTTCTACAAAACTCACATATAACGCTGGCAAGAGCGTTACAACTGTCGCGATCCGAACTGATGGATCATTCGACTTCTTGATGTTCGTTACGTAGAAGATCAACTCCTTCATAATGATCTCCCTGTTCTTCTCGATCAGCTTTCTCAATTCATCACTCAAATTTTCCACCGCTGTAAAAGTTGGATGAATCGTAGCGTTTGAAGACACCTCTTACATACATCCCAGAATATTAGAGAAACTATTGCGTAGAACTCGTACTGATCGATTTTTTCGCGGATTAATGGTGTTGTCAAATATCGTTGGAAAGTGATGAATGTTGGGGTAAATATTCTGAAACTTTGTTTAAATGAAGAGAGAGAGAGAGAGAGAGAGAGAGAGAGAGAGAAAGAGAGAGAGAGAGAGACTAACTTTATCATATCGTCCTCAGAAAAGTTCATGTGACTGAAATATTTGAAATATCTGGCTCCATCTAAAGTGAAGAAGTCCCCGTTAGACATGATCACAACCTCCGAATCACCTATAAGTCACTTATACGTGCAGAAAAAACTAGTAAAACCTGTATCGGCTGCTCTTCTGGATGACTCTAAAAATAAAAATGGAGTCAGGAAGTTTTTCATGAAGCGAAGCTAAAATCTGTTATTAAACATTGATAAAACGTGTTCCAGCTGATTTTTCAACGAAAAATTCCATTTTTAAAACATTGAAAAAACAAAAAGAGTTACTTGCTCACCTGATCTTCGTTGGAAAAGTTTTCATAGTCCTGGAAGAATTTCCCCAGAAACTTTCCCATTATCGGTACCTCCTTTAAGAAGTAAAAAATGGCTTCCCTCAGTGGGATGACTTTCGGCGAATGGTCCTGGAAAAAGTTTTTTGCTGGGATTTTCAACCAGCTAACGCAACCTTGATGTTGTATGCATATGATCGTGCTAATTCCAGTTGTCTATATTGTTCTTCTATATGAAGCAAGTTTGGAATGGATCTCTGTGCTGCACGAGATGAACAAGGCTAAAGTTACAGAGTTGTTGTGATTATCTTAACTTTAGTGTGAACCAGAGTTGCTCGGAATTCCTACTTCTGGCTTCCGCCTCCCGACTTCCGCCCTTTTTTCACTTCCGCCTTCCGACTTCCGTTTAACAAATTCTACTTCAGACTTCCGTCAAAATTTTTTTCGTGAAAAATTACGAAAAGACCGTGAAATCGTTTCTACTCTGTCAGAAATTGACCTTCAAAATTCTACTTCCGACTTCCGACTTCCGAGAACAAAATTTCACTTCCGTCTTCCGACTTCCGACTTCCGTTTTGAAAAATTTTCCTTCCGTGCAACTCTGGAGTGAACTATCGTCTCATCATTACTGTTGTATCGTAAGAACAGTGTGGTACGCCGGCAAATATGTAGAGTTTAATGGAGAAGTGTACAGAAGCAAAGAATGTAAGAATCGTAAGCAAAAGTAGTGGATCCGGAGGGGCGTGGCAATGAAAGGGCGGAGCCACCGGGATAAACGTAAACAAACTAGACATGGGTACGAGGTAGGTCAAATACGAGTTGGGTCAAAAGTTAACTATGCGAGTTACTGTAGTTCACTCGCAAAAATTACCGACCAGCAGTGTTGCAAGGAAGTAAAAATTTTCTGTATGAATGTAAGAAATAGGGAGTGCGAATTAGTCGGATAGACCCAGAAACATGGTTCAAGCGCTCATTCTCAGACTAACTTGACTGAGTGCTTGAAAATTTCAGTGAATTTTTCTCACACAGGGCACAAAACAGACCAGGAGGAGCCACCAACGCCAAGTCCATTTTGCGCCCTGTATCCGACCGTAAAAAAAAATTTGAGACCTGAGCAGCTCGTGAGCTCGTGACGGCTATTTCTGGTCATTCACAATGTGTATGCTCCTTACTCTCGATGAATGAAATTACTATCATAAGAATGAAGAGAGCACAATGAATCTCTATTGCTGGTCGATTTTCTCGTAAAACGTCTCATGTAACTTATCCGCAGGGCGCAAAGCAGAGTTCCCAACGCTCGACAATTTTTTATTTTGTTGTCACTAGACTTTTTTGTGTAAAACTCACGAATTTTGATGTTTTCGAGTCTTCTATCTGTTCCTTGGTTTGCACGGCTGAAATAAAGAGTGAAATAAAAACAATAAAAACTCCAAGATATGTGATAAAAAAATCTCACTGTTTGGGTTCATTCCGACTTTTATGCACTTTGTAAATCTACAGGCTTTGCACATGTTTCTTTTAGCTAAAAACTCTTGTTTGCCAAAATCTTCACACAAAAACTCACTAGAATGGATAAGACACTCCGACGCTGCCCTGCACAGATACTTCTTGTTCAATGACACGCTGCGGCGGAAAAACGCCGCGCAAGCTCTGAAACAAGGAAAATTTCCATGTGACTAGGGTAGATGTATGACTTGCATGCTTCAGTACCAAAATGGTTTCCGTGACTGCATTCACCGCATACTAAGCAAATATCTTGTTTGGATGAAACAGCATCCATCAGTCTAAACATGTGACGGTCAGAAAGGGAGAGAGAGAGAGAGAGAGAGAGAGAGAGAGAGAGAAGAAGAGAGAGAGAGAGAGAGAGAAAAAGAGAGAGAGAGAGAAAGAGAGAGAGAGAAGGAGAGTACAGTTTACGACCAAAAACTCAAATGTGTAAAACTAGTGACTGGAAAGTACCCTCGTTTATTTGCTTTGTTTTTTCTCTCTCTGAAGACTGAATATACATTGTGTTTCGGCAAGGTCAATAAAATTAATGTGATTGAAAACTTGAATTTTTGTTCACGAAACCTTCAAGTTTGTATATTTGTGCATAAATTATCTCGACACTTTTGGGTAGTTTCTTAAGAGAAATAGATTCAATGTCTGGAAAACTGATGAAAAAAAGAAAAATAACAAAAATATCAGAGAAATTACTACTTCGAAGAGTGTGGAACGAAATGTGGAAAGTAATTGGAAACAAAGCCAAGCCTATTTTTGTTCCCTCCTAGTACGGGTCAAACCGAAATGCAACGAATATGTCTAATATTCAGTCGGACTTTTACTTTGTTCATTAGTTTACATGAGTTCCCAAGACTCCGACCTTCACAAAACGTGTTTTCCCAACGTTACCTGACATGTAATTGCCACCAGGACACACTAAAATTGTGAATTCTGACTGGTCTCTAAGGTTTTCGAATATGCTGAAGATGGTAGAACTGCTCTCAAAAGTTGCGGAACCGACCTGGTTTTCGAGTTATGATCGTCACCAGTTTAACGTGTAAATTGGAAAGAAAAGTGGACATCTGTCGATTTGGGCCGGTATTCATACATCAATTTTGCACTGATTTGAAAAAAATGTGTTCGGTCGCCTAGTGGTCAAGAGCTAGGGCTGATGCTTTTGGTTTCGGGAGTTCGAATCCCTCTCGTTACATTCTGTTTTGCTTTTTTCTGCTTTTTGTTGATTTCGTTTTACTTCTAACCGTTCAATGTATGAATGTTTCTCAACGCTCCGGAAAGAATTTATACTTCATTATGCCGCGAAGTACTCTTCAGTTTGACGTATGTTCACAACATCGTACTTCTACAGAAAATCACCCAATTATTAGTTAACTATAAAATCTACATTTTTCGTCACTAGTTACCAGGGTTAGGACTACCAATTCACAAAGAGTATTGTGAGTATGGCTGATTCATATTACTTCTTGTAGTTGTAAGTTATCTATAATAACTTGTGTCCTAATATATTTTTGATCTGAATCTCTTTGTTTTTTCTATAATTTCAAGAAATGTTGTAATAATACGTGACTGGAAATTAAAAAAAATCAACAATAAGCATGAAAAAAGCAAAACAAAATGGAACGAGTGGGATTCGAACTCCCGAAACCAAAAGCGTGAGCCCTAGCTCTTGACCACTAGGCGACCGAACACATTTTTTTCAAATCAGTGCAAAATTGATGTATGAATACCGGCCCAAATCGACAGATGTCCACTTTTCTTTCCAATTTACACGTTAAACTGGTGACGATCATAACTCGAAATCCAGGTCGGTTCCGCAACTTTTGAGAGCAGTTCTACCATCTTCAGCATATTCGAAAACCTTAGAGACCAGTCAGAATTCACAATTTTAGTGTGTCCTGGTGGCAATCCCACGTGAGTTTATAATTAATGTTAAATTACTGTTAGCTGCAGATTGCAGATCGACTGAATATTAGACAGAATCGTCGGGTTTGTCAAATCGAGGTAAGTGAAAGTTGCACTCACTAATAATCTGTCTTTTGTGCGCATAGTATATTGGGATAAAAAAATCGAGTGGGCGGAGTCTAAAAACAGAAAGAGGATAAATGAGAAATATGTTACAAGAGAAAACAAAGTGGTCGTCTTATCAGTGTAAGTGAAGATCTGATAAAACATCACAATCAGAATGTTACAATATTTTTGAATAAACTGTCGGGAAGAAAAGACAAGGTCGTGAGTTTTTAGTACTGTACTCCAAAACTTTTCGTGGACCGGCATTGGACCGTAGATGGGCGACAGTCGTCCCGGACATGTGTCGCCCAATTACAGTCCAATGCTGGTGCATTTACGGTCCGATGCCGGTCCGGTCCATGTGTCGCCCGGTCCTTGTGTCGCCCGGTCCATGTGTCGCTCGCCCACTCATAGTCGCACTGTCCAATTCATTCACTGTTCAATATCAGTTTGATACATTATGTGGACACGCATAACTTTTGCGGGGGTATGACACATGAAATATTTTCCTTCTATACCCGGACTCCTAATATACGATAGTGGGTACCATTTCCAAGCCAAAACTGAACCTAAGTGGACAAATATAGCCCAATGTTCATCAGTTCACAAATGGTCCAATGTTGGAACTGACATGTGCGAACACACATTACATGCTATAGTTCGGCTTACAATCGTTCCTACTCCGAAGTGCAGAGAAGAAACAATCTAAAAAGTCGTCGAGCGCTAGATAGGTCATTGCAGTCACTCGCGGACATATCGCGGGTTTTGCCGATTTGATCATCCATCGGTCAGTCCATGTGTCGCCCATCTACAGTCCATGTATCGCCCGGTCCATGTGTCGCCCATTCACGGTCCAATGCCGGTCCGCCAAAAGTTTTGAAGGTAATGTACATACTGTACTTTGTGTTGTTTTCATACCAGTCTGAACGCTAAAATGAAAGTTTTATCATAACGAATAGTTTGTATTAGTTCATACGAGGCTTAGAACATTCATCTCTTCTTACGTCAGATGAAAGAGCGATAGAGAAAGAGAAAAGAAAGAAAGAGAGAGAGAGAGAGAGAGAGAGAGAGAGAGAGAGAGAGAGAAAGAAAGAGAGAGAGAGAGAGCGAGGGAGAGAGTGAGAGAGAGAGAGAGAGAGAGAGAGAGAGAGAGAGAGAGAGAGAGAGAGAGAGAGAGAGAGAGAGAGAGAGAAAGAAAGAGGAACCACATCGTCATAAGTGAATGTTTTTCAGAAGACATCAATGAAAGTGACAAATCGATTGGTACATGTTTTTCGTGAAAGTTTCTCTTTTCACAATCTTATTTTGGTTCCAATAACCTGCTGACAGCATTGAGGTCGATATTTCTCCAGGTCTAGTATTACATCTATCGTCACGAAAGATACGAACACCCTAAGTCTGTTTTTCGCACACGATGTGAGCATTTTTCTTTATTGAGATCAATTCGACAAGTAATTCAAAATTATAGTACATGATCTATCGCAGAACTGCCTTGACAGCATCAATAATTTCGTTGTCAGAAGGTACCATCAATCGGTTGAGCTCCATATCTTCTTCGAACTGTTGTTTAGCTCTCTGAAAGTATTCTCTCTCTCTCTCTCTCTCTCTCTCTTTCTCTCTCTCTCTCTCTCTCTCTCTCTCTCTCTCTCTCTCTCTCTCTCTCTCTCTCTCTCTCTAAACTCACGTGCAACGGAGTCAATAGTGTAACAATTGTGGCGATTCGAACAAATGGCTCCTCAGAATTTCTGACTTTTGTAACATAGAATACCAACTCCGTCATGACAATCTCTCTTTTTTTCCTGGCAAGAGCTCTCAGATGTTCACTTATGCCTTCTATCGCTTAAGAAGAACAATTTTTGTTACAACTTGAAAATTCTTACTAGGATCCCAGAAGGCTAGAAAAAGTACTGCGTAGAACTCGTAATGGTCAACCTTTTCTTGGATCATTGGGTTGACAAAGTCTCGTTTGTATGAGACAAAGGATGGGGAGAAGATTCTGAATTTAGATTCTATGGAAAGAGAACTAGAGAAAGAGAGAGAGAGAGAGAGAGAGAGAGAGAGAGAGAGAGAGAGAGAGAGAGGAGAGATAACTCACTTGATAATTTCCTCATCGGAAAATTTCA
>OZ022250.1:14166648-14186968 GCA_963978915.1 Caenorhabditis parvicauda | reverse complement strand
TGCTAACAAGTCCATTCATGAACTTATCATTTCCGGAAAAGACGTTGAAAAATCTGCAGATCTCCATGTCCTCTGCGAAACGTCTTTTAGAGCTCTGAACGTTTTAATGAGCAAGATATTCGTAGATTAATCACTTGTAAGTCGGGCACTATCATTATCATTCTGCCGATGCGAACTGGAGCATCCTTGCATTTTCGGATGTTTGTAACGTAATGTATGAGCTCTCGTGTTGCGATCTCTCTGTTCTTCTTTGCAATGGTCATTTCCTCTTCGTTCAGGCCAACGATGTCTGAAGTTTTCTGTCATAACATTGGTCAGAATAGAAATATCGACACTTTGAAGCCAACAGAACCAAACTATGTACCGAACAACAACCTCTCACAACTACTAACACACACACACTCTCTTTCTCTCTCTCTCTCTCTCACTTTGATTTATGTAACTCAAATCACACATGAGCTAGCGACATGAGGTAAAGTTTTTTTGGATTCAGCATAGAATTTCGATTGAGTAAAAGACCTGAAAGGCGCGTTGTTTGTTTTTTTCACTACAGAAGCCACACCATGAATGTGAGAAGTTTTTCGAGAAATAAAACTACTTTTCAGCATGTGAATGTTTTCAAACTCCTACCTCCGTCCCAGAATACTATATGAGCAAGTGCACAAAACTCGTATTTATCAATTTTCTCTTCTATCATCGGCTTGATGAAGCTTCTTCTGAACTTCTCGAAAGGAGGCGTGAATATTCTGGAAAAGAGCAAATGCACAATCTCTATCGCTCCGACCCACTTTTCTGCGTCATTTTGCGATATTTTTACGCCTCTTCTGACAGATTCATTGCCAATGATCCCATAAACTGCTAAGATATCTCCGTTGGACACAACAAAAGCTTCGCTCTGGCCTGAAAAGCTAATTGGTTTGGGATTGTTACTTTCAACCTGTTAACGCGGTCCAGAAAGCTGATTCCAGAAAGAAAAACGGTTGGTAGAAATTACGCCGGAAAAGAATCTGAAACTTCTCATTTGGATTCGATTTTCAAAAAAAGCTCGTTTCTGCGTATGGGAAAGGTACAGTCTACGCTTCACTGGAAATCGACACTTGTAGGTATCGATAATGGTTTTTGAAATAGTTAGACTTCTCTCAACGTTCCGGAATTTTTTGAATCGTCTCTTGAATCAATAAAAATGAAATAAATCCATAATACTTCACCGAGAATTTACGTATCACATAGCTTCCTCTACCTGTAAAAAAGTCTACCCTCCGTAAATCAGTTTCTTAGTACCGTAGCAGTTCCGCCTCGCAATACAAGAACGATTCAAGTAATGCGCCTTTAAATTCAATGGACTGAAAGTAAGAATAATAATTAGAATCCACAAAGATCTAACTGTTCGTTGTGAGAGTCGCGACCCTACCGTACTCATTTTACAAAAATGCGACTGGCGGGGGTTTGAAATCGGTCAGACTTTTTGATAGATATGTGCGTATTCAATACCATTCTCTCTGTTGAGCTGATAAATTAATTCAAAGTTTTCGCGGCAAATTGCTTCATTTGTCTTGAGAGGAAAATTTTCTGACACAGAATCTTAGTGCATGAGTCATTTGAAAATAAATATTTGTGAATGAAGTTATTCTTCTGAAAATATCACCTGTGTTTCTGGAGATAGATTGTTAAAGTCCGGAAAACATTCTCCAATCCAATCTCTCACCAAAGGTTCTTCTTTCAGAAACAATCCAGTTGCAACCTCCATAGATACAACTTGAGGGTTTCGTTTCTTAAAAAACGAATTTAACGTTTTTATCAAAAAATGGACAACCCCCAGGTGTACTTCGGTTTTGTAGATCCGTCTTCTACCAGCTTCAAGTTTTTCGTATTGTTGCTCGAAGTGAAGAATGCGAGGGATTTGCTTTGCGATGCTCGTTTCTTCTATCTGGAATATGATTTTCAACAGTCCTGGATGGAACAAACTCATAAACTTTATTTTGTGAGTTCCTTTTTTTTTTAAATCATATCTATTAGATGTTAGAGTCTAAAACGAGAATCATCTGTCATCGTCGTACTATAAAAAATTTGAGCAACCATTCAGAAACTCACAACAGATAAACGTTCTACTGCATGTCTGCTCGATTTTCTACCATACGGCTCTCGTTTAGCTTGAACACCTGAAATTATGTGTAACAATTCATTCACAATCATGACCGGAGCAGTTTTTACCCTGGGTTCTCAAATATATTTCCGATTTTTTTTCAATAATTTTGGAATTAGAGTAAAAAAAACAATGAAATTCTTGGTTTAGTTACCCTGGTTTTAGGTGTAATATTCTTTAAGATGACTTGACTTGCCGAAACGTTGAAAAAAAAACATTTGTATTTTGTAACTCATCCTTAGTTTGTAAAATTGACAATAGAAAAACCAACTCTTCGGGTCCATCCCAACCCTAATACATTTTGCATAGCGACACGATCTGCACATGCAACGGATCTCTGAAATGCCGAAATTTCAATAAAATGAAGATCAACCTTACTAAATTCAATTGTACACTTGCTACCTGCTCTGCAGAAGTACTTCTTCCCTTCGGATACGGTACGCCGGAAGAATGCTGCACATGCTCTGAACATTGAAATCGGCATTCTCAAAATAGTGTAGTAGGTATCATAGATACCTGACAATTTATTTATGAACTCACCACTATCTCTAACCATACATCCCAAAAGAAATTCAGTAAAGTCCTCAACTTTTTCCTTTCAGTTATTTTCAAACAAAAGTTTTTTTGCATTATTCTGAACACTTTGTTTCCAGGCTTAGGTTAGCTTTGAGTAAGATATGACCGACAAAGTTGAAATTCTATCCACAAAAGTGTTTTTCCCGTTTTGTGTGAGTTCCCAAGGTATGATTCAGTTGGAAAGACAAACAAAGAGATTACGGAACGATTAGGTGAACGTGTTTTGATGAGACAGAGTGAATGTCACTTTTTTCTAATTTTAAATTTTAGTTAATAAAAAATGGTCAAACCTACAAGCGTTGACACCGAAATGGAAACCATCACTGCTCTCTCCACAAATTTTGCATGTGGCATCGGCCGACGTCGAGGCTGATTTCATCACGGCGCTCCTGGAAATCAATTATTCTGAGAAAGAGAATAAACTAGGAAGTATGAAAATAATCGGAAAACATAAATTAAATTATTTGCGCGAGTGCCCGCTTACTTTTGTCGCCAGCGATGGTTTCATTCAAAAGATTAAATAGGCTAGGCATGTTCAACGTTAAAGTACGTTGATGGAGTGTAAAGAGTGTGGAGAGAATTGATTCTGAGATCTGTGAGTTATTGATTCAAAACTTTTGTAATCACTCTGAATATTGTTTCAACTGAGCAAGTTTACATTATCTAAAAGACGAGTGCAGTAGTGAACAAAAGTTCGGAAACTTTTATTTTTTAACGATAATTTTGCTTTTTCTCAAATGTAACTTCAACAAACTTTTCTGTGCTGAGCTTTCTGTTTTGCATTTGTCGCTAGCACTATTTATGATGGATCTGAGAATGCTAACTCAAGTTTGATCGAAGTTATTGTCGAAAAATTAAAGTTGCTAACATTTAGTTTGCTACTGTAGATTTCTATCGATTGATCGACAAACATTGATAGAACAGAAAAGTTTCTGTTCAGACAGAAATCAGAAAGATCCAGTTAGAAAGCACATACCGCAGACAAACACGATGTATGTATTGTTCGGAGATGAATGTTTGTTCAACTGGAGGAATCTCTTCTTCTACTCAACACCTTGTTCTGATCGATTGATAAAAGGGGTTATGTCTCATTCACTCGATTCTTTTTTCACAGCGAAAAACACCTATCTGGGTAGGCGAAGAAACTAAAATCCTTAGTGTTCTACCATCTGAGTCTTCAGAACATCTTCTAGTTTCAAAATTTCAGAAAAGTGATATTTTATTCACAGCTTGTGGAGTTCCATGTTACTTGGTATAAAACCTAGTTAACTTTTTATAAATCTAATTCTGTATTAGACCTAAAAAAGATCTTTGGAATTTCCATTGATTTACAAAGCTCTTCATGCTTGAAATAGAATGGAAAAAACAATTGAAATAATTTATAACCATAGTTAAAGCTGTGAGATGAATAAAAATAACGAGATCTTTTTTCAATTCATATTTGCCATGTCGACCATGCACTCCATCAACTCCTCATTTCCACTGAAAACGTTGAACATCCTGCATATTTCCATGTCTTCTCTGTATCGCCGTTTTGAGCTCTGAGACACATCATTCTTCGGAAAATAGAAAAAAATTAACCTGTAAGTCTGGAATCATGTTGATAAGTCGCGCGATCCGCACTTGTGGTTCTCTGCACTTCTTGATGTTCGTAATGTAGTTAATGAGTTCTCTGATGGAAGCTTCTCTGTTCCTACTTGCAATGGTGATTTCTTCTTCGTTGAGACCAGTTATATCTACACTCATGACAATGTCGACAAGTTGTTCTCTGTCTTTCTCTTCTCTCCCTCTCTCTCTCTCTCTCTCTCTCTCTCTCTCTCTCTCTCTCTCTCTCTCTCTCTCTCTCTCTCTCTCTCTCTCTCTCTCTCTCTCTCTCTCTCTCTCTCTCTCTCTCTCTCTCTCTCTCTCTCTCTCTCTCTCTCTCTCTCTCTCTCTCTCTCTCTCTCTCTCTCTCTCTCTCTCTCTCTCTCTCTCTCTCTCTCTCTCTCTCTCTCTCTCTCTCTCTGAAATCATGGCGGGTTTCCCGAACTTTTCGGATGACGATATGATAAAGTTAGTCTCTCTCTCTCTCTCTCTCTCTCTCTCTCTCTCTCTCTCTCTCTCTCTCTCTCTCTCTCTCTCTGAAATCATGGCGGGTTCCCCGCAAACACAAACCTGCGTCCCAGAAAATTACGTTCACCATCCCAAAAAACTCGTATTTATCGGTCTCATCTTCGAGCATTGGAATGACAAAGCACCGCCTGAACTTTTCGAACGGAGCCGCGAATATTCTGGAAATCGGTTTTTAGTTGCCTACCATGTATGGAAAAAGTGAGAAGAAAGAAAAGTTGATGACATTTAACTTTAAACTCCCGTTCTAACTCACTTGTCCGCGTCAATAGCTGATATTTTTACATCTCTCTTCGGTTGATGAATTCTCAAAGTAGAGTGAACTGTGGTGATGTCACCGTTGGACATGACATAAACTTTGGATTGACCTGAACGTTAAAATGGCCTCAAATGCTTGAATTGTAATCACCTGTGAGCGCAGTTTTATAAGCTTGCTCCAAGAATAGAAAGGGGATGTGAAAGTTTTGACGGAATAGTAACTGAAAATCAAGATTTATTCAAAAATCTCACAGGAATACGGCTCCATCTCGAAAATCTCACAGGAATACGGCTCCATCCACGCGTCTACGTCTTTCTACTTCATGCTCGAGCGCATAAAAAATCTCTCGCTTGGGTGCCTGAACAGGAAGACCCACTGCGCTCAGAGCAGTAGAGAACTGTCGGATGAAGCAGAGAGGGGAGGCGACCAATAAGCAGCGAGCACAAACTCCGCCTCTTCGTAAATCCTACATCGCCGTAGATCAAATTATTACTGTAGTTAAAAACTTTTTTACGAAGGAACGTTACATGGTTTGCAATTTTTCAACAGCAAAAGGTAAAACAATTTTTTTTGTTAAGATGAGAAAAATAGAACAATTAAGAAAATATTGATGTGCGAACGAGCCCTATAGCGAACTTTCGTTCAATATGTGTGCAACGCATAAGACTCTATTTTGAAACATGATGAAAGCTAACCTGAGTTTTTGGAGATAGATCGTTGAAGTCCGAGAAACACTGCCCTATCCAGCTTTCCATAATACCTACGTCTTTTTGAAAAAGCTTTGTTGTTTCTTCCATGCTAATTAGCCTCGGATTCCGTTTCTGTAAACATTGTTAAGACTCCATTTCAATACTCCCAACCTCTGAATACACATCCGTATCGTAAACCCCTCGCCTGATAGATTCCAAATTTTCATAGTGCTCCTCAAAATGGACGATGCGTGGTAACTGTTCGAGCTTCGCTACGTTTATATGTTTAGGCTGGAAATGACGCAGTTATTACTAGAAACTTTTACTCATAATAACTTTATTTATTGAGAATAGAGTTCATAAGCTTCGTGACGACCAGCAATAGCCACCATGAGCGCAGATAATGGGCGTGGGAACCGTGGGAAACCCTTTGAAAAAAAAAGCTGCTCCGGTCAGAAGAGTTGTGCGATTTTTGCAAGAAGTACGTTGGATAAGTTTGTAAGATAAGCAGAAGACAAGGAACTGAATATGATTGTTAGTAGTAATAGAACAGTGGTGTTAGTTGTTCGACCAGGATATTCAGATCAATTAAATTTATGTTAATATTTTGGTTTTAGTTTTGCTTGGCAGGAAGGATTCTATCAAAAAAAAGGAAAAGTTCTCTGAAAAATCGTTCAAAATTTCCAGATAATACTACTAACACCATTCATCATTATTAACACTAATTATTAGTTTTTCTCTCTCTGGTGACCTGGCGATTGTAACCAAAGTTTTGGGTGAAAAATTGATTACTATTTGCAATGAAACAATATAAGACAAGCACGCTTGGCCTCGCTACGCTCGGGGCCTTTTTTCCCGCCACACACACTCTCTCTCTCCAATCCGAATGCAACCGTAACTAATTCTAGTGTTGTTAAAACAAATGCAATAACACACTTCGACATCCGTAGGAATAACTACTTACGCGAACGATCGCCACAAAATTTCGTGCAGCGGTGACCGAGTGGTTGAAGCAGAGAACGCTCACGTACTCGTCGCGGGTTTGCTCCCCTCTGGCCAATTTTGCACAACCCCTCTCTTATCCCCCCTCTAACCGAAACCGAAAAGGACCACCCAAAAAATCGGCTTCACCAAAAAGGGGGCGGGGCAAAGTGGGCGGAGGACCCTTCGTTTATATGAAACAATATAAGATAACTCACAATGCGATGATTATTCTTAACCTCACTGAGTTCATTTTGAACAGAATTTCTTCGTTTTATCTGCACGCCTGAAAAATCAAATATTTTAAACATTTCACCAAGAATACTCACTTTTCGGATCCATTCCGACCCTAATACATTTCTCGTACCGGCAAGATCTGCACATACATCGCACTGCTGAATCGGTTAGTTCATTGTAAGGGAAGATTTGCTTACTTGATTCTATTACACAATCATTGTCACCTCTGCAGAAGTACTTCCTGCCTGCAGACACGGTCCGTCGGAAGAACGCTGCACACGCTCTGGAAGGGATAGTTTCAGATGAATTATCAGACTCACACCGAGCTAAAGGTGATCGTTATCGACTAGACCCGTTGCACGCAAATTATATTGAACTCAAATTCTCTATAAAGGGCGTTCGCACATCAATATGTTTTCATTCTTTTGCCTTTTTTTCTCATCTTAACAAGCAAATTCGTTTCACCAATTTATGTTGAAAATTTGCAGATCATGTAACTTTCCTTCGTAACTAGCTTTTCATCATGAATTTTGAAAAAAACGTCAGAGAAAAAAGTTTTTTAACTATAGTCACTGTAATTTGATCTACACCGGTGCAGGATTTTCGAAGGGGCGGGGTTTTTTCTCGCTGTTTATTGGTCGCCTCCTCTCGCTGCTTGATCTGACACTTTTCTACTGCGCTTAGCGCAGTGTGAGACTTCTGTGCTCGCGCAAAATTCTGAATGCAAAAATGTTTGCGAGCCGAGTCATTGAAGGTTGTCCAGAAATTTTTTCAACCACAAAACAGTTGAAAGAAACACGGAAGTCAACTTTTCCACTTCCTCCTTTCAGTTATCCTAATTAAATCTATATTTTGTTAATTAAACTTCTCAGAAATAAATTAGAATAATACTTCTACGTTTGCTAAGTTTTTACCATCCGCCGTTCTTATTCTCATGGAACGCATAAAGTGCAAGATAAGGATCTGATTTTAAAGTAGAAATCAAAAAAAACGTTCTTCGATCATTAATTTAAGTGAATTAGAGAAAGCATGTGGTCTTTTTCTTTCACTTTCTGATTATCGATGATGAAATCATCAATTCAGTTATAAGGAAAATAACAAACCAAAATTTCACATGGGTCTAGGTGAAGACGCAAAGTGACGAACCCAAAAGTACAAACCTACAAGAACTGACTCCAAAATGACTTCCATCTCCACTTTCACCACAAACAAAGCACATGGACTTCAGAGATGATGTAGCTTTCATCATGATTCTCCTGTAACATTTTTATAGTGACAAAAAGTAATAGGAATATAGAGAAACAATCGGTAAGAAGACTTCCGAGGCGGTTTATGATACAGCTTATGGACTAGGCTTCTTGAATTCATTCTTATTGATTCTATGAGCTTTCATAATTCTGAACAAATGAGATGGTAGAATCTTGCTTTTAGTTCGTCGTGGTTTTTTATATATCACTTCTTTTAATAATTACTTACTGCAGAGAATTTTTTGTTTGCTCTCCAACATGAGCAAAGCACACGCAAGCTATTTTTCAGTTCACATTCAGAAAAGAAACTTACTAAAATTTCCCCGATAGACTGAATAACTCGTTTTACGGAACTATTCGAGTTACGGAACTTTCCTAAAAAAAACTGTATAAAGATATAGCAAATTGAGAGCAAGATTATGGAGAAATTTTGCTTATACGAGAAGAACAGATTCTATCGTTTTTCCTGAATGATTCTCAGGAGTGGGTCTAACCCCAATCAGTCGTGGACCCTCCGCTGGTTGTAAATGACGAGACGTCTCAAGATAGACTCTGATACGTACTAAAACTCATCGCGCAAAAAAAGTTTCATATTTTCGCCCTATCTCTTGCATGTGCCTCTTTCTCAAGTGTTAGGAAGAAGATACGTGAAAAAATAACCGTTTTACGAACATTCTGCGTACTTTTGATTGCCCGAGGAACAACTTTGATTCTTTTTATAACACTGCTTCTTACAGAAAGTACAAACATTGATCATTATGAAGCCATTTCAACACGAGAGTAGAAAACATTCGAGGAGTGCGAAGATTAGACATAACGAGAGGGAGAGAGTGAGAGAGAGAGTAGAGAAAGGGTCGGGTAGAGGAAACGTGGACAAATACCGGTCTACGCCTTTTCAAAATTTCGCAATAGAGTTTTGAGATATTGGTTGTCCTTGCTCTACTATCAAGAGTCTTCTGCTAGCAACAAAGATCAGTCGTACAAATTGGAACTGTTTTTTTGAACTGTCCGAATTTTTACATTTTTTTCTGAAATCACAAAAAAGCTAAAACTTGTAGAAAGAGTACTTGAACCTAAATGATGTAGTTCATCTAATGTGATCATTCCTCAGTTATTCGAACTTTGAATAATCTTCAAATATGTTACGACTAAAACCAATCCACAATCGGATCTCTCAGATTTTGCAATAGAACGTACTAAAATCTCCAAGGTCGAAGCTTCTTTGACACCTATTGAACACATTTAGAAGGTGCTAAGTTACACCTGTGAAGGTTTGGAGAACAATGAATGAAAAGTTGATTTCTGACTCGTTATCTGACTCGCTCTGCCTGCGAAATCATATGTGCTGCTATGAGGCAATAGTCACATACGTGATTATTTGTATTTGTTCTAGAAGGCAAATACATGTAAAGAATGATGTCGGCTCATCGTCCTCCATATTCAGTTTATGGCGGCCATAGCGACATTTTGTCCGAAATGTAGACAAGTATAAAACAGTACTTTCCAATTTATTCATCGGGCGGACACAGGGCGCAAAACGGTCCGGTGGCTCTTGATATGTGGTTGAACGCTTAGATCGATGAATATTTATTTCCTCACCGAGTGTAGATCTTAAACTAGGGTAATTAAACCAGTAATAACAATTTAGAGGATAATGAGGAACAAAGTGGTGGAACAAATAAATCGTCAATGGTTCGGTTCCTCTCTTCTTTCTTTCCATTTTTGCGAAAAATTCTTCCCAGTCATACCGGAAGTTAATACTATTTGATTGATTTGAACATATACTAACGTTTCTCCTAGTTCATTTCTAAGTTGAGTAAGTCCAGCTTCAAGCAGTCGCGGACCCACCGCTGGTTCGGCCAACATGGAAGCCATAAGTTCTTATCCCGCAAAAAGAGTTCCATATTAATGTCCCATCTTCTGCATTTGTTTTTTTCCGAAAATTAGGAAAAAGATACAACTGAACTCGGATCTTTTCAACGAAACATGTTGTTTTTGGAAATTATTCACGGTTACTAAGCAATTTCTGAATTCAGAGTATATAAATATATACACTTGTTTCAATGACCTTAAAAACAGACTCCTGTTTGAAAAAAAAATGAAATTCGAAGGGCTTTCTTGATAAACTACTAAAATACTCTATTATTTTTTAATTTTAAAACCATTCATCCTACTTTTTTCGACTAATCACGGAAGAAACGAAGATTTATAACAAAGACTGAAAATTGAGAGATCAATAGAACAATGAGGTATACTTCTTCACAACATGCCGACAAGGCCGTCCATCAGTTCATCATTTCCGGAGAAGACGTTGAATAGCCTGCAGATCTCCATATCTTCCCCAAATCGTCGTTTCGAGATCTGAATTTTGAAATTATGAGAATCAAAGTTCAAACGTTACTTGTAATCCTGGAACCATCATAACCAAAGTACCAATCCTATTTTGTGGTTCCTTGCACTTTTTGATGTTTTTGATGTAATGTATCAGTTCTTGGGTTGCGATCTCTCTGTTTTTTCTAGCAATGGCCATTTCTTCTTTACTGAGACCCTCGATGTCTGTAATAAGTCGGCGGTTGTTACGTTTTTTCTCGATTCAATGTAAAATCTTATCTTCACTATAAACGAAATAGTGATCCGAATCATGAATCATGAACCATTTCCTTACATGTAAGCTTACGAGGTGCGAAATTTTTTGTGATAATCAAATTTAAACTTTGATCGAATCTTAGCTTTGTACCTAACTAGTGCTTTAAACCTTACCTAAACATGAAATAACCTTCAGCGTAATTCGGATCCTGAGTTGAACCCCTATCCAGATGTGTTAAGCAGGTCGAGGGATGAAGTTTTCATGTAGAAAGTTTTTGCACGTTTTTTTGTTACAAGCGAGAAATTTTGATTTGAAAATTCTCAACTCCGAAAATGAGACGGCACATTTTTGTCACTGTGCAAAAAAATCACTTTTTTTTTCTGTGAGATCTAATTGTGTCGTGCGAGAGGTTACTAATTTTTGGAGTTGAGAATTTTTAAATTAAAATATCTCGCTTGTAACAAAAGACGTGCAAAAATTTTCTACATGAAAACTTCATCCCTCGACCTGCTTAACACATCTGGCTAGGTCTCAACTTTGGATCCCAATTACGCTGAAGGTCATTTCATGTTAAGTGTAACCTCAAAGAACGAGAAACAATGATAATGAATAGATTTTGCAGAAAAATACCCGTACTCAGATGATGAAAATCATTATCTTTTGGAAGAGTTCGAATCAGTACGCATTGTGAATAAATGGCAGAGACGAAAAATGAATAGCAAAATTGAAAATGTCGTATTTTTGTAAAAACCACTCTTCAAGATTTTTCTAATTGCTGTTTTTTCAAAAATGTAAGACAATCTTTCGTTAGACTCATAAGAGCCGCGACGTAAAGAAATGCGAAAAAAATAATAGTGGACATGAACTCATGGTACTGTATGTTCTCAATAAATACGAAAACTGTGCTTTTTCTTTCTTAGAGCAGAAAATACAGGTTGAAACATCAACAAATTTTCAGTGAGGGGAGAATCTATGATGTTATTCTTACCTCCATCCCAGAAAATCATGTGAACGGTTGCAAAAAACTCGTAATTGTCAATCTTTGCTTCCATCATTGGTAGAACAAAGCGTCTTCTGAACATTTCAAAAGGCGTGGCAAAGATTCTGAAAAAAAACATTGTTTCCCAGTTATCACTAGTTGCTTTGATTGTAACATCAACTTCACGTCGAGATTTAATTCTCTACTGATTTTATTGAGACAGACGATGATGCTACGTACGAAGATGGAGATTCCCAGGAGATCCAAGTTGCACGGAAGTAAAATTTTTCGAAACGAAAGTCGGAAGTGAATTTTTTAGAAGGAAGTCGGAAGTGAAAAAAGGACGGAAGTCGGAAGTATTAGGTTGTCGATTAAGTATACGAATTTTTTGTAGAAAATTTCTTTAATCATTATCTCAACAGTGCACAATGGTGATATTATATACAGTAGCGTTCAAAAGTTTAGAAAGTTTTTATTTTCGGCCATAACTCTTGTCAAACCTCACCTATCGGTCTGATTTTTTGAATGGTAATACTTCAAACATTATTACATCTTATGTCAAAACGAATTCAAATCAGACCAAAAGAGAAAAAAAATAAAAAAATTTATTCTCAGACACTATAAAAAACACATTTTCCACAAACTCAAAAACATAATGGTAAACGGTTGTAACAATTCAAATCGATAAGGAATGAACATCAAAACATTATTAAAACCTTAATACTTAGTGGCATAACCAAAATTATCAATGACGGCTTTACATCTTCTCGGCATGCTCTCAATCAAGTTCTCCAACTTGACTCGCGGAATTTTTTTCCACTCTTCTTGTAAAACCGCGTATTTTTGCGCGGCATTGGATGTGTAATGGCCGGAAACGCGTCTCTCGAGTTCTTCCCATAAGTGCTCTATAGGGTTGAGGTCTGGAGACTGACTGGGCCACGGAAGAACATCGATAGCCTCATCCTGGAGACATTCGCGAACAAGACGGCTAGTGTGTTTCGGGTCGTTATCTTGTTGAAACACCCAACCAATCGGCATGTTGGCACCAGCAAATGGTACAAGAACATTAACAATAATATCCTTGTAGTCATTGGCATTCATTTTTCCCTGAATCCAGTGCAATGGGCCAACGCCGTCGTAACTAAACGAACCCCACAACATGACGCTACCGCCACCGTGCTTCATCGTGGGCAATTGGTACCTAGAACTGAACCGGCTGTTTATTGGCCTTCTGACATACTTAATGCCATCGGAACCAAACAAACAAAACTTACTTTCATCGGAAAAAAGGATTTTCCTCCAGTCGTGGACGGTCCAGCTCAAATGGTCTTTTGCCCACTCAACTCTAGCCTTTCTGTTTTTCTCAGAAATCATTGGCTTCTTACAAGGACGTCTTCCAAATAACCCAGCAGCTCTTAGACGACGTTTGACTGTAGAAACAGAGACTCTGGCAACGTTTCCAGCGACCATATCCTTCTTGATGTCTTCTCCGGTCAGACGCGGATTGAGACGTGAATGGCGAACAATCAGTGCGTCGTCTCTTGCTGTCGTCTTCCGTGGCCGTCCTGATCTTGGCAACACTCCAAAAACTCCAAACTTTCGGAATCTTTTCAAAATTCGGGATACAGTGGTTTCGTGAACTTGAAATACTCGTGCAACTTGATTCTGTCGTATTCCTGACAGGACAGCATCGATGATCAGTTTCTGCTGGTCGGTGGGCACTTCTTTTCCTTTTCCCATTACTTAAAAAGTATTGTTAGTAGTATAGAAAGAAAAAAGTACAAAAAATCGGGAAAAAACCTTCAAAAAAATTAAAAAAAAAGAAAGTGAAAAATCAGTTCAAAAGTCGCGGTTTCGTAAAAACGCTGTAGATCAAAATGTAGCTACAGTAATCCTGATTTTTTTCAAAATTAGATTTCTCATGAGTTGATGTGTTCTCCGACAAAAAATCATGTCGATTGGTTAAGTTTGACAAGAGTTATGACCAAAAATAAAAACTTTCTAAACTTTTGAACGCTACTGTATATTGGCCATCAGTATCTATGACTTGTTCTCAACGTTGGTGTAGCTTCTCAATGCCATGGCGATACCAGGTCTCGCCGTATGACTGGAAAAAGTTGCGGAGCGCGGATTCGACCTCGGCTACATCAACGTAATTATTTCTATCTATATATCGTTGGAGGCCAAGATCATATAGAAATAAGATAGGGCTAGATCAAAACTATCGGGTGGGTGGGGAAAGACGATCCAACCGTAACCGAGTAGCTCAGTCTTGGTTAATTTGCCGACGTGGGGTCGAGCGTTGTCGTGTTGAAGATAGATTTTTGCATCGGCTCCGCGAGTAGAAATGAGATGAGCTTTGAGGGCTCGTCACTGACGAACATAGAGTTCACTGTTTATAGTAGTACAAACCTTTGAGATCTTCCAATACTCTAAACCACGAACGGACCATCAGACTTAGAGCATCATTTTTTGCCATGAAAATCAGCTTTGGGAATGTCTGGAGCAGGGGAATCGGCATTTACACAAGCGGTCTTCCGTACAACATTAGAGTGGACTATCCTCTTCTTATTTCCAGTGATGATATGATGATGCCATTGAAAACGGCGTTGAGAGGTGAGCAGAGACATCGGCATGTCGACCCTCCGGATTCGATCAAAATTGGTGATATCATGATATCTTTTTCTTGTTGACAGACCTGAGGTTTTCAGCAATTGTGGAATGGTTGGAGCCAAATATGTTCTCCAATTCACGAGTACTCAAACATGGCTCAGCCTCCACGGCTTCAAGTAGCTAGTCAATAATCATCTCAGACCGACGACCTGACCTGGGGACATGTTCGAGGTTGTAGCTCTTTTCATTTATTTAAGTGTACGATTTGTTGACTGTACCAGCAGAGAGGAGATTCTAGTTGTACGTTTAATGAAGACCATCCCTGGCTCCATTTTGGTTGGAGTCAGAAACGTGAAGAAATAGCAAAACATGACGGACGCGAAAATTTCCACGGAAAAACAGGGTTACCATTACCAATCAATGAAACTGAGTGAAGACTCACTTAGACTACTAGCAACGAGAAGACTCGATAATAACAATCCACTGAGGGAGGGGGGCGGTTGTTGTCTAGGAAAGCCAGGATGTGCACTCGAAAACACCCCAAAAAATTCGGGGACTTAATCGACAACCTAATAGAATTTTTTCAAAAATTGTCGGGAGTGCAAAAAAAATGGAAAAAAACCCTGAGATATTGTATATCATTTTCAACAGGTGAAGGTCAACTCCTGACTGAGTAGAAACGATTTCACGGTTTTTTTGTCATTTTTCACAAAAGAAACAATTTTTGACGGAAGTCGGAAGTAGAATTTGTTAAACGGAAGTCGGAAATGAATTTTTTCACGGAAGTCGGAAAGGAATTTTTTACGGAAGTCGGAAGTCGGAACTCCGTGCAACTCTGCAGGAGATTATAGACATTTTTTGTAGCTTACAAGTTCTTACAAGTTCTTACAGGTTAGCAGGTAGTTGTTTTTTCACACATCTCGAACGTAGCTACGAACTCACCTTTTGATGTCGGTATCCGATATTTTCACGTTTCGTTTGGGTTTTGCATCCATCGCGGCTCCAACTGTGGTGAAATCTCCACTAGACATTACACAGACCGTGGACTGACCTGAAAAGCTTTTGCATAGAGAAACTTTAATTTCTACCTGTTAGAGAGGTTTTGTAGGCTGATTCCAAGTAGAAGAAGGGAATGTAGAAATTGCGTTGGAATAATACCTTAAAATCAGTTATATCTCTTTCTCTCTCTCTCTCTCCCTTTCTCTCCCCCTCTCTCTTTTTCTCTCTCTCTCTCTCTCTCTCTCTTTTTCTTTCTCCGCCCCTCTCTCTCTCTCTCTCCTTTTTTCTCCCCCTCTCTCTTTTCTCTCTCTTTCTTTCTCTCTCTTTTCTCTCTCTCTCTCTCTCTCTCTCTCTCTCTCTCTCTCTCTCTCTCTTTCTCTCTCTCTCTCCATGCTCACCTGAGTTTCAGGAGACAGATCATTATAGTCTGGAAAGCATTGTCCTATCCATTTATTCATCAATGGTTTATCTTCGAAGAATAAACCAGTACTTTCCTCCAAAGAAATCAGTTTGGGATGTCTTTTCTGAACTATCAACATAGTTTCTTTCTAGGATAGGAAACCTTTAGGTGTACATCCATGTCGTAGATCTGCCGCCTAGCAGCTTCAAGTTTTTTGTATTGCTTTTCGAGATGCCGAATTCGTGGTATCTGTTTCAACTTCAGTACGCTGATTTTTTTAGGCTGGAATTAAATTATCTGAATTTGGGTGAAGGCATTGGACCATAAATGGGCGACAGTTGGACCGGACTTCTGTCGCCTAATCACAGTCCAATGCCGGTCCGGTCGCAGTCCATCTGTCGCTCAAGCCATCTGGCCATCTGACCGGCCGCCCGATGGACTGCATTCACGGTCTTATGTCCGTCTTCTCGAAATATTGGAAACTTCAAAGACTTGACTTATCTTTCAAAAATACACTCGCTACGCTCGCGGACAAAATTAAAGAATTCGATTGAGTTGAATAGATTGATTCCAATGGACAGCACATTCATTGATTTTTTCAGATAAACTTAACCAAACTTACAATGCGATAGGTCACTTCGGGCCTTCTGACTTCTTTTCTGACATAGGGTTCCCGTTTTGCTTGGACGTCTAAAACATATTTTCTTTGAACATGGCCTAATACACTCACTCACTTTTCGGGTTCATCCCAACTTTGATACATTTCGCGAACCTACACGCTCTACACATGCATCGAACTGCTAAAATAATCAGATTTTCCGGCGGTTGTTCGCAGAGTTGCACTTTTTTTCAAAACTCAAGTCGAAAATAAAAAAATGGGCTATTGAACCCAGAAATATCACCTTTCAATATCTAAAACTGGGAAGATAATGATTTCACGGTATTTTTTCTCAGATTCAGATTTTTTTTCCAAAAAACTTTTTTTTTGAAATTTCTAATCGGGAGTTCGGAATTCCGTGCAACTCTGGTGGGTGAACTCACTCGACTCTATTGTGCATTTTTTCTCAGCTCTGCAGATATAATTATTGCCTGAGGATACGGTACGTCTGAAAAAAGCTGCACAGGCTCTGAAAAGAGAAAAGTTTGAAATTCTCATAATTGATCTGATTGTGAGGCAAGATGTTTCAGAATGGCAAAACTGGAGTTCGAGCCTCCTGCGTCACTTCTGCTTTTTCTCACTTTAATGAGTCAGAAAACTTGTTTTATAGTGGTTTCTGTAGAACAAAATTTTCTAGAGATTGAAGCAGGAAAAACAGAGAAGTAAAAAAAGAGGAAAGATTCAAACGAAATCCTCTCGACTGAACAGGTATACATCACGTTCAGAAAAATATGACCGGTTAAACACTTTACTTGTTTTTTCATTGAATAAAATACTAGTGATTCGAAATGCAAACCTACAAGCGTCGACTCCGAAGTGAGTACCATCACTATGTTCTCCACAGATATCGCAGACTTTGTTGACTTCGTCCGAGGTAGATGCTACCTTCATGATTGTTTCTTTTCTGAAGAATTCATTAAGGTGAAAGTCATGAAAAGCTACAATAAAAGGAGGATGGAAAACTTGAGAAAAGAGATGAGTTAGAGCTGGCATTAAACAAAAATACCTTCAGTGAGTTTTATGTCATAGTTCAAATCTGCCTTTCGATTTGAATGACTAATACTTTCACTTAAAATAAAATAAAACTTTTTTTCAGTTGAAAAGACTTCAATCTCATAAAAAAAAAACGTCACAAAAACTATGGTTTTTATGATGCAAAACGACTTTCAGCTATTTCCTGCGAATAACGTAAACTTTGAAACGCATGACAGAGAGAGAGTAAAGATTGAGAAGAGACATTAGAGACAGAGAATGGCAAAGAAAACAAGGGCAAATACTGGTTCTATCCGCCGTCTAGCACTTTGAGAGCCTTGTTATGAAACTTTAAGTTTTGTCATCATTGGATTTAATGGGGGTCAAAAAAAGGAAGAT
The DNA here is from genome assembly GCA_963978915.1 of Caenorhabditis parvicauda. Taxonomy (NCBI): domain Eukaryota; kingdom Metazoa; phylum Nematoda; class Chromadorea; order Rhabditida; family Rhabditidae; genus Caenorhabditis; species Caenorhabditis parvicauda. The sequence goes on along the minus strand of OZ022250.1, from coordinate 14,169,120 downwards.
CAAATTTCAGTGGAAGGAGATTCATCTTTTGTTTGATTTTGAAACAATAAATGATGTCGAGAAAAATCACTAGTATTGGAAAAAGGATCGTATTTTTGCTGGAAACTCCTGTACCAGATTGATTATCAGAAATCAGTCAGAACCTAAAGACCAAAATCCAATTTAAAACAAGAAATGCTATCGAGAAAAACAACTAGTTTGAAAAAAATGCTCGATCTTTTTTTTTAATTTTCGATGGAAACTGAAACATGAAACTCCTGTGAGTCTTTCTGAACGATTATCAAAAATCAGTCAAAACCAGAATATTTATATGTTTCTCATTGTTCCCTAGCAACCTGGTTCAAACAAAGAACAAGTCAGAATACGCTAGCGAGTGAAATACGTATAACATATTGATCAGAGAACTAATCCGGTTTGTTTGTTCACTGCGTTGTACCGGAATCAAAGCAGTCTACTATGATCAAAGTACATAGTGACCTTTACATGAATGATAAGGGACTCTAAATCAAGACTGCGATTCTGTACTATCTATCAAAGATGATGGGAAACAATCTTTAGAGAAAAGAGAAGAACATGGTAGTTATCTTAACTTTGGTCATCAGTGTTAATACCTACTGGAGGAATTAGTCTATGCAATTATGAGCAATTAGTCTATACAAGTATGTAACAATGAAACCGTCGTGTTATACAGTAAGAATTTAATAATGACTCGTTTGACTAATTTTCGTCTAGTAACTTCACGTCACGTCGCTTATTTTCAATACATTCCAAAACTATTTATTGTTATTCAGTGGCCACTTCAATTATCTTTAACCGCGAGTTAAAGAATGTAGATTTTTTGCAAAAAATCGCACAACTGTCCTGACCGGAGCAGCTTTTTAAAACGTTCTCCTACGGTTCCCAATCCCATTATTCTGTGCTCGTGGCGGCTATTGCTGGTCGTCATGAAGCTTATGAACTTATTCTCAATGAATAAAGTTATTATTAATAATCAAAGTTCCTTTTCGGAACTAACAGATCAAGATTCATCCTGACGTTTATATGGAAGGCAGTACAAGAAATGAACCGGACACACGTCTTTCCAACATAAATTCTATTCCCCGAATGGTAGGTCTTACACGCATTCCTGCAAAACCTTTGATCTGTGTGGACACATTGCGAAATATCTCGATTCTGCTCTACAGTTCACGGTGTAACACTTTCGGCCATTCCAAAAGTGGGCGTAACGGGGGTGGGACAACCAAGGATGGTCGGTCAAAAATCGCTTAGTTGCAAAACTTTCAAATTAAGACCTAAACTAAATTTTCGATATCAATACTGGTTAGTCACCTCAAAATATCCTACGACAACGTTAACAACAATTTTCTTATTCATTAAAGACTAAAATTGAGCAGAATACATGGAATAAATGGGCAAGAATATCAAAAGACGGCTGCAAAGCGGTCATCCGGAGCGAAAATTCAAATCTATTGATTGGAATCGAATGATTCGCGCCTTTTTTGAAACGCCAACCCCATTCGATTTTTTGATCTTGGCACTCCGTGCAATTGTATCAACATGGTTTTGTCATCACTCAGAGAAGCATCAAAACGTTCATTTCAACAAGTCACTATGAGATCAATTTTCGACCGTTTAGTACAGTGAGGGATGGAATGAAACAACTGAAATCGAAAATTAGCAGATATCAACAGATCCAACGGTTTTATCTAACATTCAGCAGCACTTTTTTTTGTTTCCAAGTCGCAGATTTTCACAAAATTTGTTTGTAAAATCTTACATTACCTAGTAAAAGATAAATTATAAGGTAAGACAAGACTGGCAATTTTGATATTATACAAAATTTTCAGATTCATTATCAACCTGTCAAAATGCTCGGAAAAGATTTTTAACAAAAACCAATAACTGAAAGAACCATTGAACAATAAGATATTCTTCTTCACATCATGTCGATCAGGCCATCCATCAATTTATCATATCCGGAGAAGACGTTAAACAACCTGCAGATTTCCATGTTTTCCCCAAATCGTCGTTTAGATATCTGAATTTGAAAATTATGAAAATCGAAGGTTCAACGTTACTTGTAAGCCTGATACCATCATAACAAAAGTTCCAATTCTGACTTGGGGTTCATTGTACTTTTTGATTTTTGTGACGTAGTGTACGAGTTCTCTGATCGCGATCTCTTTGTTTTTCCTCACAATGGACAATTCTTCTTTACTGAGACCCTCGATGTCTGTAATTCTATATAGCAGCTATTCCTCGCTACGCTCGGGACGCTGAATTTTCCATCCATCCATTGCTCTCTCTCTCTCTCTCTCTCTCTCTCTCTCTCTCTCTCTCTCTCTCTCTCTCTCTCTCTCTCTCTCTCTCTCTCTCTCTCTCTCTCTCTTTCTCCCTCTCCCTCTCCCTTTCTCTCTCCCCCCCTCTCTCTCTCTCTCTCTCTCTCTCTTCATCTCTCTCTCTTCATCTCTC
>OZ022250.1:14129148-14161648 GCA_963978915.1 Caenorhabditis parvicauda | reverse complement strand
TGTATAAACATGATTTTGTCATCACTCAGAGAAGAATCAAAATGTTCATTTCAAAAGGTCATTGTGAGATCAAAGTTTGACCGTTTTGTGCAGAGAGGGTTGGGATGGAACCACAAATGTTGGAATATCAAAAATGACTGAAAGATGGCAAGATTTGCTACTGACAGAATTCAAATGTTATCGACGTTACACTCCGAATTTAGCAAGCTTCTCGTATAGCGTCCAAAACACTGTCATCAGCTGAGATAACATTGAACAGTTTGCTGATTTGGATACTTTCTTCACATTGCTGCTTCGACTTCTGTAAAAATCGCAATCGTAATGATAATAAATCAAGGGGACCGCCCACTGTTCGTGAAGCAATATTTGATCAGGCATTTTCATTTCTAATGTGCACATCTACCACGGTGAAAAAAAAAAGAGAAATGAGGATCTTCACGTAGGATTTTTATTTTCACGTGTAAAATATTTTTTTGCTCATAAAATCGTGGCTGCTATTGCTGGTTGTTCACGAATCGTATGAACTTGATGAATAAAGCTGTTATTATTATTAAAAACATTTTGCAGCAGGGCATCTACCGAGCTTAGCGCAGTTAAGCTGTCAAAGTAACTTACATAGAGTGCGGGCACCATGGTAATCATCGTGGCGATCCGAACCGACGCATCTTTGCACTTTTTGACGTTTGTAACGTAGTTGATGAGTTCTCGAATCAGCATGTCTCTATTAGCCTTCGCGATAATTTTCAAATCTTCTGTGATACCGTCGACTCCTGTAATACCTCTTTTCGGTGAAGAATTTGGTTTCTTCCGCACCAGCCTCCCAGAAAAGCATGAAGATGATTGCAAAGAACTCATACTGATCGAGATCGATTCGGAGCATGGGGAGGACAAAGTTCCTCGTTTGCGAATCGAAGGCGGGACCGAAGATTCTGAATAAGAAGATGGGAAAAGTAAAAAAAAACTTAATATTGGATAATCAAGAAAACCCTAATCCACTTTCTGTTTATCACATACATTTTCAACAATGAATCGAGAGATTTACATCCTTCTAGCTTGAATGAAATTTTTGGGATGACAGCCTTCTCGATACAAGATCAAAAGGTCAGTAAGCTCCAAACGTTTTCTCGGGCGGTTACAAGGCGCAAAACGGTCCAGTGGGTTCGCCCATCTCGCTAATTTTTTTGACGCGCACAGTGCACCGATGTGGACACGCCGTGCTACAAAGACGGGAGTGAGGAATTTGACACATCATAAAATGGTTAATTTCACAGTGTACTTGTTTATCCAAGAGTTGGCTCTTCACAAAAGTTGTTCATCCAAACTAACCTAAGCTTATTATAAAAGGAAAAAACTGTTGGCTGCAGGTTGCAGATTGAAATTAATACATGTCGTCATGAACGCGGGTTTTTACAATGTGTCAAATTCCTCACTCCCGTCTTTCTAGGACTCCGTGGTGTGAACCTGCGCCCTGTGTCCGCCGAGAAAAAACTTTGGAGATGTGTCTCAGTAACTTTGAAGTGTTTTACAGAAAAATTATCTATTTTTATGATATTAAAATCTGATTCTCATTGTGATGGACGTTTGGAAGGGTTCAGGAAACAAATAGTAGGAAAAAGTTATTATTCTCGTATAAATCATTCAAAAATGAAACATAGGGTATTACTGGACATTTCAGTCTTATCTTCAGTTCAGTAAGACATGTGACCAACAAAATCAGTTATCACTATCAAAATAAGGCTTTGAACTTTCCTGACTTTGAATCCTTTCACACTAACCTTACAATCTCCTCATTCGACATCTTCACTTTTCTCACGACAGATGGCTCTTTCACTGCGTCTACATTTGTATAGTCTCCTGTGGAGAGCACGCATACTTCTGTTTGACCTGGAAAGTAACTTGTTCGAAGGACTTTCGTAAGCAATTACTAATGGTTGATACCCGAGTTGCACGGAAGTAAAACTTTTCAAAACGGAAATGAATTTTTTGAATGGAAGTCGGAAGTCGGAAGAAGAAAGCAGATTTTTTTCAACGGAAGTCGGAGTAAAAAAAAAGTTGAAAAAAACCCAGAGATATTGTAAATCCGCTCATTTTCAACATGTGAAGATCAACGACTGAGTAGAAACGATTTCACGGTCTTTTTTTTGTCATTTTTCACGAAAAATTTTTTTGACTGAAGTCGGAAGTCATAATTTCGTCAACTCTGGTTGATACCAAGGTTGCGCGAAAGTAAAATTTTCCTAAACGGAAGTCGGAAGACGGAAGTGATATTTTTCAATGAAAGTCAGGTGGGGAATGTGAAAGAGTCGAACGAACACAAAAATATGGTATTGCTGTAAATTCTTAACATTAGTTACAGTGGATTGAGAAGATAAATATTTCTTTTTTTTTTTAGAAAATTTGTATCAGAAATGGCTTTTAAATTTTTAACGAAAATCGGAATTCCGTTCAACCGTTAATACAGTGATAAACGATAACATTGAAAACCCTCGAATATTTTGAAATTTGAAATTCATCTCAAACAAGATAAAATCTTGTATTTTCCGAGTTTCGGGGAAAAAAGTCTACAGTGAGATTGTACTTTCTATGAAATTGAATGGAGTATCTTCTTCGAACAAAAAATATTAGTGTAGTACCTGGAGTTGCACTTTAACATTTTTCTGGTGAGTTTTCGGAGAGACAATAAGGCGAATAATGAGTGATTCCACCGCTTTGTCTCCGGTTTGTCGCCACATTGTCGACTACACCAAATAGCGACAAATAGGCCAAGTTACCACTCACCCGATTCTGCAGTCTTCAAAGCTATCTCCAGCAAGAGAAACGGCATCAGAAAATTGCGCAGGAACGGAATCTGAAAATATCATCTTCTCTATTCTTCATAATATACTCTAAAATTCTCTCGGGTGAACATAGGGCGCAAAACGGGTGCGGACCAGAGCCTGGTTACAAAATTCAACGACTTTAACGATTTAACGGATTTAACGATTAACGGATTAGTTTAAACAAGCAGGTAGTCCTCGCTACGCTCAGAGTCCCTTTTACCCTTTTTCTGAGCAAAATCACACTGTTTGAATTTTTGATTGGAAGAAGAAGTGGTTTTTAGAGGCAACGGTTTTGCTATTTCTCTCTTCTTTACCAATCTGATTGCGGTCATAACTAATGCCAGTGTTGTTAGAACCAATGCACTACGGCGCGTTGATCCCCGTAGCCATCAGTGGTCACGCAAACGGTCGCCGCAAAATTTCGTGCAGCGGTGACCGAATGGTTAAAGCAGACAACTTTCACGTGCTCGTCGCGGGTTCGTATCTCTTCTATGGGCACTTTTGCACAACCCCTTCCTCTCCCTTGACCCCAACCAAATCCAAAAAGGACCACCCAAAAATTTGCCTCACGAAAAAGGGGGCGGGGCAAAGTGGGCGGAGGATTTGTCAATTAATAATATGATTTGAAATTTCGAGAGAAGGTATAGGTTCAGATCGAAAACTTGGCGTCGAGCGGGAATCGAACCCACGATATTAGTTTAATTCGGAAAAAACGTTAATTTGACAATTAACGGATTCGTTAAATTTGAAAAAAAAACCGATAATTCAACGATCAATAATTCCGTTGAAATTAAAAGTTGAAAACCATAATTTAGTGATTTTTCTGTCACAATATTGGTCAATAATCCATTTTTCAACAACGGTAGTACTTTAAAAAATCAACAAAGTCCCAATTTAAATTCAATTGACCATTTTACCAAAATTTTCCGTTAAATTTGGAATATTAGCTGATTTAAAGATTAACTGTGTCTTTCAATTTGACAAAACCGTTAATTTAACGATTAACGGATTAGTTAAATTTGGAAAAATCGTTAATTTAAATTTTAACAGGTTTCTTTAAATTTAGAAAAATCGTTAATTTAACGATTAACGGATTCGTTAAATTTGGAAATTTCGTAATCATCCCTGTTGCGGACACCCACCGGACCGTTTTGCGCCCTGTGTCCGCCCGAGAAAAATTTTGGAGATCGTCGCTACCTTGCATTCTGGCGGAAATGCTGCAAACTCCGGGAAGCAATTTTCAACCCATTGTGGAAGAATTGAAATGTCTTTCAGGAAAAGTTCCAGCGTCTCTGTTAGACTTATCAATCTTGGTGTCTTTGCCTGTAAATGATTAGTTTTTCATCCAAAAAAGGTTCATTGTTCCGACTTTAGTCTCTCCATCTATTACTGTATTATGAACGTAGCGCCTTAGAGACTCAAGCTTTTTATATTCCTCCTCTAGTCGTAGTAGATTGGGTATGGCTTCTGATGTTGTTGGTGTGTGTGGTTGCTGAATTTGAATCATTGAAAAAAAACAAAAAAATTGATTTCCCGAGAGGTCAAACTCAATACAGTTCCTATAGTGCCGTTTCAAATTACCGTATCATACAGTCACGCTTCAAAACTACAGTAACCTTCACTGAAAAGAAAAGTTCTTTGAAACTTGAAAAATGCAAAAAATTGGATTAGAATTACTTTAATACCGTCCTCTCTTTCAAAAACCTTCTAAAATTCTGAAAATTATTTTTTAACTCTGAAAACTTACGCTATTGGAGTCAGTTCCATCTTTCTGAAACTTTGCGTCTCGTTTGGGCTGGACACCTGGAATGAAAACATTTTTTTGATTATTCACAACTAAGTAGTCTTTTTTGCCTTGAAAACGTTTAGAACTAACCATCCATAATCTTAATTATTGGGAACTGTTTATCTTTTGAAATAGCCAAGTTTGAAAAGTATTTTTAGAAAGCATTTTTGCTCATTTTTTTCAATTCCTTTTTATATTTATCAAATCCCTACCATTAGGATTCATTCCGACTCGAATACACTTTGCATATCTACAAGCTCTACACATACATCTGATCGCTGAAATGTTTTTTGTTAATAACAACTGAAGATGAATCCTTACTAGACTCTATCCTACACTTGTTCCCAGTTCGGCAGAAGTACTTCCTAGATGCGGAAACACTTCTTCGGAAAAAGGCAGCGCATGCTCTGGAAGACAATTATTCAGTTTCATTGGAGATCAAGGTCGAATTGTAATGAATAGTAACACTACAAATCACATTTTACGTTTTTGATTTCAACAAGACTTTCATTGAGATGTTTGAGCCTGGATAGTGTTCATCTGAACACATGGAGGGTTTTTGATTTTTGAAAAAGATTAGCTCATTTTCATTCACGATATTTGAATACTGAAAAAACAATTCCAGAGTGATTTGAATAAGGTAGGATCAACGAAAATACATTTAAATTCCCTTAAACTTGTGATAAAGGTTCATCAAAAAATTATTCTTGTTCAAAAGTATAAGGTCGCTTCGAAAATAAAAGTTAAAATCATTCATTTCATTTTTCAAAATCATAGAAGTTGTTTCGACTAGTGAAAGAATATATTTCCAATCTACAATTCTTACCAAAACTTCCCCCCATAAGAACGATAAAATTGATATTCACCTACATGCATCCACTCCAAAATGGTTTCCATCGCTTTTCGTATTGCAAACAGCACACGTGACCGGTGAAGATGTCGATGCCATCTGATAGTGATCAAGTTAACACATACACAAAGAGTGAGTGAGAGAGAGAGAGAGAGAGAGAGAGAGAGAGAGAGAGAGAGAGAGAGAGAGAGAGAGAGAGAGAGAGAGAGAGGAAGAATACTGAGAGAAGTGCAACGGTGCTGATAACAATGCGTGATTGATCGATCATTCGCTGTTGGGCCAGCGGAACAGGCATCACTAATTCGATCATATTTACATGTTTGGATCGGTTACACTGCAGTTCTAAAGCATTATCATAAACTAGCTGTTGAACCTTCGCTGCGCTCAGGCGTTCCGCGTGTTTTTTTGAATGCTCGCATTTATTGCTATCGACAAACCCGAACGCACGAAATAATTTTTTCTCACATGAGGTACTTTTTAAAAAATTTTCTGCACCAGGGGCTTCGTCCCAGGTAACCCCCGCGCACGACAATTTTTTCTACTCCCGGGGGCTTCACCCCCTGGGAGATCAAGGGCGCGAAAATACTTTTCTACAGGATTTTTATCTCTTAATTTTTGATGCAACGGAAAGGTTACACTTGTAGGGTTACACTAAAAGGAAAAGAAAATTGACCAGACAGGTAATAATCGATGATTTTTTAAACGACTTCTCTGCCACTGCGCTCTGGAAACACGTGTTTGCCGGTTGTTGAACACTTGAACATAACACGTGAAAATTGACCCCAATTTGCACTAATTCGGTCATAACTACAGTATCCCGATAGGTGGAGATTTGAAATAAGTCCAGTCCATTTATAAAAAAACTACGACTATCGTCCCTCAAAATTTCAAGGAAATAACTCCAATCCGAAGAGAGTTATTAGGACAAATCGAGCCAGACAAATATCGCGACATCCATATACATATATACAAACATTTTTTGTTACACGTGCATTTTATAATAGTAATTTTCCAGTAAAAAATGTAACTTTTTGAGAAAATCTGAGAAAAATCTTGTTGCAAGACTGACGGAAAAATTTAATATGATGAGAATACCGTACTGAGAGTTTTTCTAGATTCATAAATATTTACTAAACGCTTGAATATCACAAAATCATGAAATAATCATCGGAATAAGGTGAGAATATCGGGTAGAAGTAATGGAAAATGTGTGAAAAATTCGAATTATTTGATCTTTCGACAGACATCACTTATTCGATCAAATTTACATGTTTATGCCGTTTTTTTCTTTACAAAAATCTCGGCAATTGACTTCAATGTGTTGCTAATGGTCGGAAGCCTTTCGAACTGAATCCAACACCTTCTTTAGCTTCTGTTCAAAGTCGACAGAACTTCATGAATCTAGGAGTTTTAATATTTGAGTCTAGAATATTGATAAACGCTGGTGCAAAGCTTTTCCCAACACAAGTTGAAAGCATAAGTCACAAGAGGCGTAGACTACAAACAGTGAGCACGGCATGTTCTTGTAGTTACGGTACCTTTCTCTAGCCTACAAGAATTCAGTCCAAACTTTGTTTTTCACACGGGATGACGACATTTTGTGATTTACGTACCTCTGCTTAAAATGAGGTGTAACAACTGACTGTAGTGATGATCTGGAAAACATTAAGATCAGTAGTTTCAAAAATAGATTTAAAATCAAATGAAATCTCATGCGATGTTTTCATTGTTATCAATCTATATCAAACTTGGCGAATTTCATTAAAAATACATTTTATTTTTGTTCGTCAGAAGTCATATCGGTGTTTGGAAACACTGTTGGAAACTACTCTAAAAACAAAATGCTGTACTTTTGTACAACATGTGCTACAGCGCATGCACTGTATTTAGATTGTAGATTTCTTACGTCACATCCAGTACATAGAGAGAGTTCTTACGGCACATGCTGTACAAAAATTGTCTTTTGTTGCATAAAAAATTATTGAAAGCTTTGAAGCATTTCCTCTAAGAATTCGAGATTCAAAGTCTGGGGGAAGGTGTGCCCGGAAACAAAATACCGAATGAGATCATACAAGAAGAAGAAGAAGAGAGAAAGAGGGAGAGGAGGGGAGAAAAGAGAGATTAGAAAGAGAGAACGATAGATAAAGAGAGAGAGAGAGAGAGAGAGAGAGAGAGAGAGAGAGAGAGAGAAAGAGAGCGCGCGGAGTATGCATATTTCATTTTTTTTCAAAGAATAAAGGGCCCGAGCTTAGCGAGGATTTCGTTCTTGTGAGATAATATTGAAACAAAAAAACCTAATATCTATGTGAAGTGAGATAAACTATTTTCATGTTTCAATGTTTCTTCTATTCATTGTTTCCAACTCAATCAGATGGGATATCCTTAAATAGAAAACAAAGCTACTGAATGGGCCAGTACGCTGCAGGCAGTTCAAGAAACGAACACTTCCAACTTTCATTCACTCAGAGTCACTTTTTCGATCTTCTTTTTGTTACAATGCTTTTACACAGGAATATGATTTCAATCTAACAAAAACTTGTTCGATTTTTATTCAGAACAAATTGAAATTTACTGTTATCTTTTTGGAAATATCCCTTTTTTACAAGTTTCACTGAAAACAGAAGAAATTAAGTGGAAAAAAAAATGAGAAAAAGCTGAAATACATGAACACTTACAATTTGTCTCCAAATTTCACTAGAAGTAAATTTTCATAAAAAATAGAAACCTTTCGAATTCAGATACTTAAGCACTCAGAGTGTAGAGAAATAATCAAAGATCATGAGCATGAGAAAATTGAATTTGCAATGAGAATAGAGAAGGAAAGAGGGAAAGACCACTATCGAACAGGTCTTTTTTCAGGTGAAATTCAACTCAAGTAATTGAGTTGGATCAATTGTTGAGTAATATGCACGAGCAAAATATTTTTCTTTAAAAAAAATTAAAAAATATTCTGCAGTCCACCTTCTTTGTCATAATTTTCTCAAACCTTCAATGTTTTTTTTACAATTTTCGTAATCCTAAGCTATCAGTTCAAATGACTAAAATGACAGATTAAGAAAAAAGATCCGTAGAAAAAAAATGAATATAAATTTCTCAAAAACTTTTGAGAAATTACTTCATTCACATGGATTGAAAGAAAAAGTAAAAAAAAAACACCCATAGAAAGCGTTGGGAAAAAGTCGAATTCATGTTTCTGATAAAAAGTGAGGAAGGAATTATGCAGGCGGGAAGTGAGGCTGCTTACTACATACAAAGTGTTATTGATCTTTGAATTCTTTAGTAGCAGCGAATTAGCTTCTTTCACTTCAATAGAAAGTTGTTTTATTGAAACATGCTTCTTTGGAGTCGAGTTTCACAGTCTCGTAGGTTGTTTTTATAATAGAAACATTAGTATTGGTTTTCCAGTAAGATGAAAATTAAACTATTCCAGTAAACTGTTGTAAAAACTGACCACGCTATAATAATAACAACATAATTATCATAATTTTTTTTTAATTTAAAGTATTTTCATTGATTTTTCAACAGAAAACACTGTACTTCTCATTTGGAACAAAACACTGTTTTATCGTAATGTCAATTTTCCTACAGTAAGAAATTGCACACCTTTCGATTTTTTTCTTTATTTTGAAAACATGATTATTGATTTTTTCAAATAAGAAGATCAAGTTAATTTGTACGTATTTTAAAACTTCATAGAATTTGAAAATGTGAAATGTCAACTTGAATAGATGGAAATTTAGTTGGAACTCCGTAAGAAAAAAAAAATCGACCGTTATTGTTCCTTCCAACAAATGTCCTGACTGAACAAACAACAAGACAAACAACAAGATTGCGCTGATCAAAGATCGCAAGTTTAAATCAAGTAACATAGATTCGTGATCTTGGAGTTTTGGTTGACAATCGCTTAAACTTCAAACCTCATACAGTGTGTATAAAAAAACGTCATGTTGTGCTTTTTTGCTGATTTTCTAGGTATTTTTGAGAATGACAAAAACTTCTTAGACAAAAGTTTTTAATCACATTCAGATACAAATTTCCTGAAAAATTCAACTTAATCCGTCCACGAGCTCTCGAGTTATGTCTATTGAACGAAAATGGGCCTGTATAAAAATAACGTCATATTCATTAAAAACCAAGATAACGAAAACAGAACACTGAGAAATAAAATTTCTCTTGATGAACAATCATTTTATTAATCCTTAGAATGAAAAAATCATGTTTTGTAGAGGTTTACAAAAAACTTAGAAGCCTGGAGAGCAGAAATTGTCATTTTTGCTCCAAAGAGCCATATGAGCTTCTTTCAGCTGATAGACTATTCAATTTTGTCACAAACTAATGTGAACATGTAACTCTACATTTCTTATAATGTTACACAATCCTACAAAGTGCCTTTCATTCTAGAAAATCAATGTTCTCATCCGCATACTGTACTTCCCTCACTTGGCACGTGTTTATCGGGCCATAGTCCAGCCCAAAAACGAAACTTCTTTGGGCAGAACATTGGAAAGGTAAGAAGAGGCTCTTTTTGAACAATTTGTTATGTTTTCACTGATCATAGAATTTCAATAAGCGTTTTATTAGAAGTCTAATATTGAACCGTCAAAAATGGCTCGAAAGACGGTAAAATTCGCATGGTTATTCTTTTCTCTGTCATTCAATGCTTGTTGAATAGCTGTGATCAGTGAAAACCTAACAAAGTGTTTGAAGAGAGCTTCTTCTTACATTTCCAATGTTCTGCCCGAAGAAGTTCCATTTTTGGGCTGGACTATGGCCCGATGAACACGTACCAAGTGAGGGAAGTACAGTATGCGGATGAGAATATTGATTTTCTAAAATGAAAGGCACTTTGTAGGGCTGTGTAACATCATGGGAAGTGTAGAGTTACATGTTCACATCAGTTTGTGACAAAATTGAGTAGTCTATCAGCTGAAAGGAGCTCATATGGCTCTTTGGAGCAAAAAATAACAATTTCTGCTCTCCAGGCTTCTAAGTTTTTGTGAACCTCTACAAAACATGATTTTTTAATTCTAAAGATTAATAAAATGACTGTTCATCAAGAGAAATTCGATTTCTCAGTGTTCTGTTTTCGTTATCTTGGTTTTTAATGAACATGACGTTATTTTTATACAGGCCCATTTTCGTTCAATGGACATAACTCGAGAGCTCGTGGATGGATTAAGTTGAAATTTTCAGGAAATGTGTATCTGAATGTGATCAAGAACATTTTTGTGTCAGAAGTTTTTGTTATTCTCAAAAACACCTAGAAAATCAGCAAAAAAGCACAACATGACGTTTTTTTTATACACACTGTATTAGTAGTATAAATACTCTTGCAATGGTCAAGGTCCGACAACTCCTTAAAGTCCTCAAGTTTTCCACATTAGCCCCCTACTTTAGGGCCTTCAAAATTTTTGTGTTGCCAATCATTATGTACTGTACGGAAATATTTGCTCCTCCACTGTCATCTAAAGCCGCAAAGTTACTAGAACAGCCATTAAAATACTATTCTCGTATTGTTTTTTGTCGTCTGAATATAAAATTCTCGTCATATAACTACCGACTCCCTATTGCAGGCTACTCTAGTATCTTTCGAGAAAGAACTAACCGTATTCTACTAACTCTCGCCAAGATCATGTTGAAATTAACCTATTACCCGAACTTAGGCAGCTATTTAAGGTTAAGTAGATCCCAACGCAGACCCTGGTGCATTTCTCTCAACCCTAATATCACCAGTCCTTTTTTGTCAACCGCGGTGCCCATATGGAATCGTGTCTGTCATTTATTTCCTAATGAGTTGAGACTGGGGGATGTCAAGAGAATCGTTAAAACTCTACCTAACTCAAAATTATTCTCTGCCATTCCCCAGAATCTCATTTGATTGTGGCCGTTCTGGCCACCTCCTCCAACTCATTTCCGAAAATTTAGAAATTCTACTGGAAATTCCATCAACGGTATCTAACGGTCAACAACAGTTCTGGATGACTACAGAGATTAGCTCCTCTCTCTCTATCGTCTACAGCTCTCATAATTATTATTTTATTTTCAATTCCTAACCCTTGTTATATTAACTGATGGGAACCTCCTAAATTACGGTCGAAAACAATTTGTCAGACTACTGGTTGGAATTGATCTGAACGGCCTGATAAAACTACTAACACCAATGTTCTATCAATACTAACAATTATATTTAGTTCTTTTCCTTCTGGTAATTTGACAATGTTATCCAACGTTTTTTTTGCAAAAAATCGCACAACTGTCCTGACCGGAGCAGCTTTTGAAAGGTTCTACTACGGTTCCCAATCCCATTATTCTGTGCTCGTGGCGGCTATTGCTGGTCGTCATGAAGCTTATGAACTTATTCTCAATGAATGAAGTTATTATTGAATAAAAAGTTCAGAAAGAAATAGCTGGAAAATCTAGTTGTCCGGAGAATGAAAACATGTCCGTGAAAAGTATGACCTTCCCGATTCAATATAACACAAATCTTACACACACCGAGCTAAAGGTGATTGTTATCGATTAGACGCGTTGCACGCAAATTATATTGAACTCAAATTCTCTATAGGGCGCGTTCGCACATCAATATTTTTTTTCATTTCTTGTCCTTTTTTTCTCATCATAACAAGCGGAGTTGTTTTGCCAATTGCTCTTGAAAATTTGCAAATTATGTAACTTTCCTTCTTAACTAGCTTTTTATCATGAATTTTGAAAAAAGCGACAGAGAAAAAAGTTTTTAAACTAAAGTAACTGTAATTTGATCTACAGCGGCGCAGGATTTACAAAGGGGCGGGGTTTGTGCTCGCTGATTATTGGTCGCCTCCCCTCGCTTCTTAATTCGACACTTTTCTACTGCTCTTAACGCAGTGTGTTATATGAACAAAAGTTTCGGGACGCACCGTCTCTGTTCAACTCTAGTTTTTAGTACTGGGGAAATGGTTGATATTTTGAAAATTGGGTAAAAACAAAAAAATGTTTCTATCGAGGTTCGAACCTTCAAAATAACAGGCAGATGCTCTAAAGGGCTAGGCTATGCTTGCAAGAAGAATAAAAGGTTTTCCCTAGTATGAAGAAAGACTTCAAAGTTCTGACATTGTTTCTCCATAGACACTTATGGTTCCTGCCATTTCAACTAAGTTTTCCAATACTTTCATTGAGAAGTGTAGAGAACTATTGATTACTTTTTTATATTTCAACAAAAATGGAAAAGTGAGCATGAATCTGGAAAATATTGACTACTGGGATGCATGAAAGAGTACAAAAAGAGGAAGATAATATATGAGAATTATTTTAATTTCGACAAGATCAGAAAAATGAATTTGTGAAAAATAGTGGCTTCCTGGAACAAAGCGAAGATCAGGTTCTGGATAACATGAAGAAAAACAAAACAAGTCGAGAATGAGTCAAGATTAACAGGGAAGGTCAATTGATGAGAAGTTGATAACACGTGTGGTGGCATTGACCTTCACACAACACTGGCGGCCAAAAAGATATGAATGCTACTGTTTTTGACTTATCCCAACCTAGGAGTGTTGGTCTGTAACGTCCAGAGTTGTCCAAAAAACACTGCTCAAGAAATCAGATATACCCACCATGATACATCAAAATACGTACGAGTTATGGAAATTTTTTGAATTACTTCGATCTGTTCATTGTGATTCCAGTATCTTGAAAAAAAAATTCTATAACATGACGTCAAAAGTTCGGTTCCTATCCTCTTACTTCCCAGTTTATGCAAAAATAGTCTTCCTAGTCACAGTGAAAGTTAATGCATCAGAACAATAAACCAACCATCAGCCAACATTCAGAGTTCTGTTGTCGGCTGTGAGTGTAAAAAGATGTTGCTGGGAGATAGCCCTGCCGAATTGTTCTATATAGATCATAAGGGACGTGTCGGGAGATAGTTCCTACAAAAGTGTGTTTTGAAAATTGTAAAGTTTTATTCAGGAATGAACTCAAAAACTTTTCGTGGACCGGCATTGGACCGTAGATGGGCGTCAGTCGTCCCGGACATCTGTCGCCCAATCGCAGTCCAATGTCGATCCAAATTTGACACTCAGCGCATTCTCCCCGCCACCGGTCCATCTGTCGCCCATCTACAGTCCATCTGCCCATTTACGGTCCAATGCCGGTCCAAAGTTACAAAGAAGCAACAAAACCAACCCAACAATAGTTGGTGCATGAGCCAAATGGGAAATGGAGACAGAAATTGAAACCTATATAAAAGAGCTGTTTGGTCATCAGACAGTCGACCGGTCGAAAGACATTTTTTTCAAATGCAGAGAATTATAGTGTCAGTAGTGATTGAACAATGGTGTTAGTAGTTCTATCCGATGAATTCAGAATAATCCCAGACCAATGACCAGTCAAAATTGGATTCGATCGTTTTCTGAGGTTTCAGTCAGTGATAAACGAGAGTGGTGGTTGTACAGGGTGACTATCAAGTATGGGTCTGTCGTAAAAGCGCTGCCACGTGGCACAGAAATCATTAAATAATTTCAAACTTTCACACAGTATATTATAACCATATAGGAACAAAAATTATTCAATCATTTTCAAATTTTCCTCCATCGGCTTCAATTACAGAGCGAAGACGTTTCGGGTATGAGTCGACCAAAGCACGCATGTAGTTGACTTCAAGATCTTTCCATGCCTTCTGAATGGCCGACTTCGAAGCTGCCAAATTGGAATATTTTTTGTCGAGACCGAGGTCCCGGAAACACTTTCACAACCGACACTGGACGTTCCAGCAAGATGGGGCACCAGCTCATGAGGCGATCGCGACACAGAAATTGTGTGAAGCTTTTCCGAGTTTCATACCGACTCAACATCAGATGAGGTCAGCCACATCTGAACCTGACGGACTTTGCCGTTTGGGGAGAGATGACAAGAAAGGTCTCGACAAAAAATTACTCCAGTTGGCATCTTTGAAGTTGGCCCTTCAGAAGGCATGGAAAGATCTGGACGTCAACTACCTGCGTGCTGTGGTCGATTCATACCCGGAGCGTCTTCGCGCTGTAATTGAAGCCGGAGGAGGAAGATTTGAAAATCATTAAATAAATTTTGTTTCTATATGGTTATAATATACTTTGTGAAAATTTGACATTAGTTAATAATTTCTGTGCCACGTGGCAGCGCTTTTACGACGGACCCATACCTAATAGTCACCCTGTAGTCTTGTTCCATACGACCTCCTTTATTGGCGACGTCATCACAATGTCGTCTCGAGTAGGCGTCGGTGGTCGCACGTAGAAAATCTTCGGACAAAGCGTTTCCATTCCTCGATCTTCTTCCTGGCCTTGATACTTTAATGTGGTTCAGTCTTCACTTTGATCTGCCAGAGCAAAATGAAATAGTCAAACGGATAAAGGTCTTACAACGACAGTGAGCATTAATCTTTGGAGTGAACTCAGGCAAATGGGTCTCGCACCACTATTGCTGTGCATTAAAGTGTTCAGGAAGAAAGACACCACATTTTAACCATCAGAATGGTAATTTTTGATTTTAGAGTTTTCTGTTAAAACCTGAATTCCAGGTTTCTCGAGGACCTTCTCCCTAATCTCAAACGTCAGTTTTTCCAAGATCTCCAACTTCATGTATACCAATTACAGCAACGCATGCTCCAAAATAACTTCCTGGGAATTTTTACCTATGTTTTTCACCACTGTGAGAAATCTCGAGGACTACGTCAAGAGAAGGTAAAAACACCGGTTGCTTACTTAATGAAAAATAACCTGGTATTGCTTCAGCTCTTATATTTTTTGAATTATCACAGAAACATGCAAATTATCTGACCTTGTAGTCAAAACACCTGTTTGATATGAAAAAAGGCCCATTCTCTTCGGTGTTGACTTTTGTTTTCCTACCTTTCCAAGATTCATTCATTCCGATCGTAGTGATTCATAGTTCTTGCCGCTATTTTTGATGAAAGTGTCGAGTTCACATTTCTTTGTGCGATAATGAAGAATAAAGTCATCATGTTATTTGATTTTTTCAAAGGTTTTAATGTTGAAAGTGGACTGCAGAAGTTGGGCCGCTCTCTGATGTTCAACGTCGTTGCGAAAATGAGATCATTTATTTTTGCCTTATTGGTTTTTCCTCTCGCTTTTGAATTGGTCAGTCTTTTTCCACTCTTTTCCAGACACTTGATCTCTCTCTCTCTTTCTCTCTCTCTCTCTCTCTTTCTCTCTCTCTCTCTCTCTTTTCTCTCTCTCTCTCTCTTTCTCTCTCTCTCTCTCTCTCTCTCTCTCTCTCTCTCTCTCTCTCTCTCTCTCTCTCTCTCTCTCTCTCTCTCTCTCTATCTCTCTCTCTCTCTCTCTCTCTCTCTCTCTCTCTCTCTCTCTCTCTATCTCTCTCTCTCTCTCTCTCTCTCTCTCTCTCTCTCTCTCTCTCTCTTTATTTCTCTCTCTCTCTCTCTCTCTCTCTCTCTCTCTCTCTCTCTCTCTCTCTCTCTCTCTCTCTCTCTCTTCACTTGCTAACTTCGAGTTACGGAAGTGAATCAACAACCTGAAATCTAGAATCAATTAAGTCAGCTTTGAAAAACGAACTCTTTTCCAGTTAACCTGTCCAGCGCTCAAACCTTCAAAGCCCGAGTGTCTTGGCAACCAGAGAAAGGTAAAAACTTGACGGAAGGTAAAAACATTTGGAGGTAAGTGAATTACGTAGAAAACTGGATGGGAGTAGTGTTTGAATTTTGTTTATAAAAAAATTTGGAGTAAAAAAGAGAATTTGCTGCAGTAGTTTAATCAGGATACTCAAATCGCTCGGTATTCAGTAAAGAGAACCACTGACACCATTCTGTGTTGCTAGTGGTGTCGTGTACTCTGTTTTCTTATTTTTCTAGCCTGAAACATGAACATTGCCTGAGCTTAAATGCACAAGCCTAAAAGCCCTTACCGAAGCCTGACATCGATTGAGTCTGGAGCAAGCTCCAACATGCATCCGGAGCTACTGTGAACAGAGTAGAGTATACCGACCCATTGATAGGATTTTCAGTGAATAAAACTAGTAAAAACACAACACCATAGTACCGGAAGGAATATTCTTCCTTGTTGTGATGCCAAATACGGAAGCAATATAAAAGGAAAATACCTTCTTATCACACTGTTTTCAGATTCAATTTACCTTCACAACTGCAAGTCTTCAGCTTCTTCTCATGTCCTGTACATGGGTTAAACTTTGAGGTGATTTTTGTTTCTTATCTTGAAATTTTCTTTCGGAAGGATTCTGGAGCAACAGAATCATGAAGTCTTCAATGAAAAAGGCAGGTTTCTCAAAGGATACCTCTTTAATTTTCCGTCTCCCTAACGTCACTATTTTGTCGTCATGGGAAGCTTTCGGGAGTGTTGAAGATAACTTTTTTATTATTCAAGAAAAAGTACGTATCACGACTGGTGCAGATATTATTGTTTGATAAAAGCTAGTTTTCGAAAAAAAAAGTACGTTTTTTTTTACTTTACATTCAGTGTCTTTTATCATTCAGGAAGTTTTCACTAATGTTGTATTGTTTTTAAGTCGCATTTTAGACAAGTCAGGATTTTGTGACTTTGTAATCAAATTTTTCCAATCTGTTAGAATGGTGATCATCTAAGTTCAGATAGTTTCGCTAAATCCAGCTATCATCAAGCGAAAACAAATCCATTTTCCTTTACAGAGAATGATATCGTTAACTCTAACACATCTCACAGTTTCAGAATGACACTACATTACTATGTAGATTTATGCCTAAAAACTCAAGTATGAAAACTCCACATGTTAATTGTATCAAAAAGGAACAACCAAAAAGAAGCGCTAACCCCTTCTATTATTATGCTGATGGAAAACGTTGTAGACTCTTTTGATGGTTTGATTCGATCATCAAAAATCAATGCTCAGAGGCACATTTTGCTGAATTTTTCTTCTTCACATACTAACTGTTGAACCTTCGCTTCGCTCAGACGTTTTGCGCGTTTTCCTGAGACTCGCATTCACTGTTAGAAGCATGGCCGTTTTCAAACGCGCTCTAATCTCAATTTTGCAGAATGAGTACGGTAGGCCTACCCTATAGGGTCGGGACTCTCACAACGAACAGTTAGATCTTTGTAGATTTAAATTATTATTCTTTCTTCCAGTTCATTGAAATTAAAAGCTCATTACTTAAATTGTTCTTGTATTTCATGGCGAAACTGCTACGGTACTAAGTACCCGATTTACGGAGGCCAGACTTTTTTACCCGATGCACTAATGCGCACGGAAAAGTTTTTAACGATATTTTTTCTCTGATTTTTTCTGAATATTCCAGGAGGTTTCACCCACTAGGATGCTCCGGTTGTCGAATTAACTCTTTTTTTAGATTATTTTCTGAATTTATAGAAAAAATTTGAAATAAAGAAATCCAGAACATGACTCCTTTGTTGTTTTCCAGTGACCAATTCTCGTATGACCTGGTCGAATGGTATTCAACTTTTTGAATGATTTATGCACATATTTCAATTCCACCCTCGCTTGTCAGTTTGAATACATAAGCGTCGAAAAAAATGACAAGATTTGAAACATGACATGGTTTTTCGTAGCTGGCTTCAATTTTTCCCTTCGTCAGAATAGCTACTTTTTGTTCATTGCTTTCTTCAAGATATGTAAGATTATTTTTACATATGTTGAGTCTTGACCTGTAACGTAGTTATATTCTCGCAAAGATAACCTCCAAAACTTTTCGTGGACCGGCATTGGACCGTAGATGGGCGACAGTCGCCCCGGACATGTGTCGCCCATTTACGATCCAATGCCGGTCCAAATTTGACACGCAGCGCACTCTCCCCGCCACCGGTCGATCTGTCGCCCGTCTACAGTCCATCTGTTGCCCGGTTCATCTGTCGCCCATTTACGGTCCAATGCCGGTCCGCCAAAAGTTTTGGAGAACGTTTGAAAATGAGAATAGAGAGAAGTTTCGCCGCGCAGCTGACTTGACAATTGAAAAATCCGACTTAAAGACTTGAAAATTAAAATTGCGCTTCCGAGTCAAGATGAATTTTTGAATAACGTATGGAATATTTCGATCCAGTGCCTTTGAGTTGGGAATGGATAGCAAAAAAAGATTCTGACCAAATAGCAATGTATTGAATTCAAAAAATATAGCCTGCTCCAATTCAGCACCTTCGTCCGAATGGTTACTTATTGTTCATTGTTTCATCCGATCTCTGTTGAATCATGTTGATATCTTTCAAGTCTTAATCTGTGATCCTTCGCTTATGAGCTGGACTATTCTCATTCAGTTAAGAAGATTGAACTAGACGGTCGTGAGCTTCCCATGACTCGGAGATCTCCATAATACTTTTCCGTCCTGAAGATGCCAATCTGTCGTTTTTCGTCTTTCTCACTCACAGTTCATTTTACTGCCTTGTTCATCTGTATCTCATTCACGGTCCAGTCTGTCTAATCAAAAACTAGCTATCGTCGAAGACAGTCCACTCGATATTTTCAACTTATCAAAACCGCTGCAGGTCCGCCACATCACTCACCTTTACTCATACTCCCACGACCTCACGTCAAGTACAAAAGTGTTAAAATAGTACCTAATCATACTAAGTAGCCCCTCTATTTACCCAGTGGTCCATAGGCGAAAACATTACTTTGTATTGTTTCAGAGTGGTTCTAACAAAACAACTTCTCGGTGATCACTTTCAAAAACTTTTTTGCATGTTTGATACAGGAATGATTACTGTATTAGTCTCTTATTCCACATCGAACTTAAAATCAGTTCTTTAAGTTTCTGAGTTATCATTATTTCTTGAGTTCTGATCTGAAAATAAGTGAAGCATATTTTCAAGATAAAATTATTATTCACCTTATTTACAATATTTTCATGACAAAATGAAATCATTGACATTTAGCGTCTATGTATGTGGATCAACCTAGCACTGACAAACTGGAAAACCCGTTCGGTACCTCATGGATACCTCACTAACTATCCTCATTTTTTTCTCAGATAAAAACTTGAAGCAAAAACGTACTGAATCGCCCAATCGACTTCTTATTCAGTAAACCTCACAATCATGTCAACATCGTTCCAATGTCCTACGAACAGTGAATGTTCTCTAGCTTCCAACTGGTCTAGACTCGGTAGGAATTTTCTGGATTAAAAAATGTGATTTCGAATTTTAACAAAATTCAAATATCGAAAAGTTCATATACCGAGCTGTGAACATGCAAAGTCGAATAAAACTGTTCATCCAAAGAAATTGCAAATTTTCAGTTTGATTTTCATTAGAAATCAAAATTTTTTTACACAAAAATAACTTTTTCTGTTCTGAAAATTTTAGAAGATTTTTCAGAAAAGTGTTCTTATCTCAAGTGTCCCAACACAACCTGCGATGCTAATGGATTTATAGAATGGACCTATCTTCTAGAATGTACCGTACCCAAGGTACAGTACCCCTGATACCGTAATTCAATTAGTATTCAGCCCCTTATCTATCTGGCTATGGTTGCGTCACTCCTGGTCCTCATCTGGTTCACAAAAGTCATCGCAGAGAACCACTTTTCATACTGTATCGACAGAATTGCTCAGCAATGGAGGATGTCGGATACGGTGGCGGTAAGTAGACGTTTCTGTAGCCATGACTACGGTACTTTAGGGTGTCACAATTGTCGCTCTTGGTAATGGTTCTGCAGACGTCCTGACTTCTTTTAACTCAGTAGTGTTTAGTGAGGATCCTAGTGAAGGATTTGCGTTGGGAGAGTTACTGGGTAAGTTATTTTTAGGTAGTTTTAAGTGAATAGGTTCAACTTACAGGTGGAGGTTTGTTCATCATAACCGTGGTGTCAGCTTCGATAGTAATGTTCTCACCGTTCAAAACAGAGGTACATACGATAAATAATATAAAAATTGAAAGTTTAGGTTTTCATTACATTTTTCGAGTCTACCTACTACCTAATATCGGTACTGCTTCTGTTCTTATGCTGTCAGCTCTTTGATAGAATCAAAGTTTGGATGCCTGCAGGTGAACGTTGTTTTGAACAGGAACATTGTAAAAAATACACTAAGTTTTTGAAATGGTGGATTTCATTCAAAAAATAAGCTTCTCAACAGTTTAAAACCATTTTTTATCCATCATCTTCTACAAAAATATTTCATTTTCCTAGTTAAGGCTTGATCCCATTCTTCTGAAACGTTGTGTAATTCTGAGATTCTTATTTTCACCGTTCTCGAAAAACATTAATTCAGTTCAAGGTTCACGAAAATTATTCAAGAGATCTGTCATGTTCATACACTAAAGAAAAAAATTCAGGTTTTCTCATTCTCTACGTTCTCTACGTTACAATCATCGTAGGGAAGTCTTATGTTGGGAAGGTTTTTCTCTCAAAATTAACGTTTCCTTATAGAGAAATTTCAGAAAAAGGTCGTGACAGATGATAATGGTCAGCCGAAGAGTCTGAAGGTTGCGTATGGTGTCATACCTCCAAAGAAAAATGTATAATATTCTTTCAGACAAGGAAGAAGAAAGCAACAAGACTTACTTTGTGGATGTTGAGTTGAATTCGGGCGATGCGCAGTCAGGAAAAACCAAGAGACTGTATAAGTTGGTCAAAAAAGTTAGAAATATTTTTTTATTTCCTCCAAACTTATTTCTTCTAGAAATCAGAAAAAATAGAAGTTTCTCATTCTGATGTTTAAAAAAGTATTGATAATGTCAAACCTCAAAAAAATTTTTGAAAGTTTTCGTTCATTTTAGGATAGGATGGTCATTTTATGTCTTTTTTATTCTGAGAAAACACTGTCTGTTCTCTATTTTCAGTTAATCCTGGCCCAACGATCTATCAAAATCCTACACAAGAGCGTGACTCCAATGTCACTGCCTGAAATTATTCTGATCCCTACTATTCCGACTCCAAACAAGCTTCTGAACATCTACGCGGCAATATTCTACATCTACACGTGTCCTATTCTGGTGTTGATCAGTGTTCAAGGTAAGGTACTTTACTCCAGAGTTTTCGGAAGAGCGGCACTGGACCATGCATAGGCGACAGTCGTTCTTAACTGCTCTAAAAACAAAATGCTGTACTTGTGTACAACATGTGCTACAGTGCATGTACATCATACGTTGTAGGTAACTTACGGCAGATATTGTACATAGAGATATTTCTTACGGCACATGCTGTACATAGAGATATTTTTCACGGCACGTGCTGTACATAAAGCGATTTTTTACGGCACATGTGCCGTAAGTTATCTACAGCACATGTTGTACACAAGTACAGCATTCTGTTTTTAGAGTACTGTTGTCCAATGTATCATACCGATTCTGTTCATCTGTCGACTGGTCCAATGCTAGTCAAGTCCATCTGTCGCCCGGTCACGGTCGTATGCCCGTCAATATACATTTTTCATTGTTTTCTTTTTTGAGGTGCTCCCGAATATTGTATATGAAAACTTTCCCACAGCTTTTGCTTTACATAACCCGCTTCTTACGGCCCCTGGACAACATGATTCCAGCAAAAATATCAAGTCATCCTATTTTGTCGAATTCTGTCCCCATTCATTCATAAAACTTCCAGAGCTAACAGATACAACGTTCGGAATGGACAACTGGAAAATATCACTGTTCATGTCAAGCGCCACCACTTCTATTCTGGCGTTGTTGTGGGAGAAGAAGAAGGCTTGTGTTCTTAAGGTAAGTTCTAATCACTTGGGTTGAAAAAACATAATTCCAGAATTTTTACACATATGGTGGTTTTATTATGTCAATAGCTTGGATGAGCTTCATTTCAAACCAAGTTATAGCGATCATAAAAACGTGTGGAATAGTATGGGATGTTTCAGATCAGGTAGGTGTAAGTAAAACATTGATTTTTTGTGAAAAAAAAACTTATTTTGACCATTTTGCAAACTGTGTATAATTCTTGCACGGTTGATGTAAACACTTTACTATGAAAGATTAGAATAATTTTTATTTTTTCTGAAATTCTCAACAGAGTCCAACATCTACGAGTTGAGTTATGTCAGAAAATTGTAGCGTTCATAAACTTTTGATCCATACGTATGCTGCAACAACATTTGTCCCCCAAGTTCAGTCTCCCACCCTGGTTTTTGCATTTTCTTGAAAATTGATTACAGATCATGGGACTGACTCTTCTTGCATGGACCAACTGCATTACGGACCTGTTCACTGACATTTCATTAGCTTTAAAAGGATCACCTCAAATGGCAATAACAGCGGTCTTTGCCGGACCTCTATTTAGTGAGTCGTGAGCGGAGCGAGTATGGATCATGGTATAATGAAAAGCGTGAGCAGTTAAAAATAGAAAAGCTCAAAAGAAAATTGTAGAGCATAGCGCTAAGTGATGAGTGGAGCAAGAATAAATTTGACTTTCTTATGAAAAGAAATTTTTTAAAGAAAAGGATAGAAAAACTTGAAAGAAGTAAAATAGTAAACTTAAGAGAAAACCTTTGAAAACTATAAAGCCCTACCCCACACGAAACATGATTGACCATATTTCTTTGGGACACCTAGCTCTACCGGCTGTAGCGAGATTCGAATGGTCTCAGAAACTGCAAACGTTCAGATTTACTCATCGGGTTTGGACTACCATTTTTCATCGCTACACTAAAAGGCAGGACTGTAAAGGTTTGAAAAAAACAAAACGAAACAAAATTTGGCTTTCCAGGTCGCGAGCTCAGTAGAAAACACTATTGTTACGTTTTTCATAGCTACTTCGTTGGTTTTCACAGTTTCAGGTAATCAGAGTTTGGAATAAAATGAATTTAACTTTTATTTCAGTGCTCATGCTGCAAAAGTTCCGTTATGGGCGGTTACATTCGTTTATTCAATACTCTTTGTACATTTTGTTCATTGCTTCTGTCGTTGTTTTGGGTGTAATAAAAGTTTGAGATTTTGAGTTGTTTTAGGAGAAAGAGAGATAGAGAGGAGGGTGAGAGAAAGACGAGGAGAGAGAGAGAGAGAGAGAGAGAGAGAGAGAGAGAGAGAGAGAGAGAGAGAGAGAGAGAGAGGGAGATGGTAGGTCATCTAAACAGAACAAGGGGCTACATAATATTTCTGGGTTTATTCGACTTTTTGTGCGCTCTTTTCCGCTTTCCGTGAAAAATGTCACTTCCGACTTCCGTTTAGAAAAAATGTTACTCCATGGGACTACTAATTACCGATCCATCCTTTTGCGCCAAATGTGTAGGTACATCACATCGCAACAGTCAAAAATCAGCCAGAACTTCTACCAAGGACATCGCACTCGCTCATAAGGTATTCGTGAGTCAGCTGTAGGGAAATCCCATTAACCGTGGTTCGTTTGGATTGGATCCAATAAACTGGAAAAGTTAATAAGAACGATCTCGACTAAAAATACTCATGTTTGTAAACACTGAAGGTGGCTCTTCGAAAAGCACGGGATGATCTTGTCGTCAACTGCCTTCGTGCTCTCTTGGTATTATCTGACTCAGGCGTAAAAGTTTTGAGAATTATCAAGAAAAATCTGTTTCTATTTAGTTCTTGTGAATTGTGATTCTGAATTTTGAATGAACAACTGTGTTGACCCGTTGTCATATTTTAAACGTTTTTCTAAGACTCTGAAAAAGTGCTCCTAACATCAGTCAATATGTAGTTTTCACCAAAATGAAATTAGAGAGAGAGAGAGAGAGAGAGAGAGAGAGAGAGAGAGAAAGAGAGAGAGAGAGAGAGAGAGAGAGAGAGAGAAAGATCACTTCCTACTTCAAAGACATAAACAAAACAGTAACATGAACATGTGCTCAAACTCTCCGTACGTACAAGGAAGTTTATTTACCCAACGGCCCAACGTCATGAGGTCTCACGTATGCTAATTTAACTGTACACGGATCGCGCAGTGACCGCTCAGAGACCTCTGCAATGGACCAATCCATCATCTTCCCAGCTTTCGAATCCGATGACTGTAATGCTACGTACTGCCTTCTTTTTGATCGATGGACTACTGAACGTGAGATTATCAATTTTTTCGAAACATAACTCCAAGTATTATTTACTAGTATTGTCCGAAAAGTATACGAAAGACAACACAAGTTCGTAGTGTCAAAAAATATGTGAACGCTGAGGTCACTTCATGTCGTTCAAAAGTATACGAATGGAGAAGTGCATTTGTGGAGCCTACAAGATGATGAACGTCTCTGAATTCGTAGCGTCCAAAATTATACGAACACCTCTTCAGATATGTAATTTTATCAACAGCTTTTCGTTGTCTGATAGTCTCAAAATTTTCATTGAAACTGCTTCCAACCTTCAGAAACAGTTTCAGCTCAATTTTATTGTAATAGTTGGTCAAATAAAAATTTAGGAACATTTCTCCTCATTTATGTCAAAACTGTACCTCAAAGTTTACCTTGATTCGCAGAACTGCACAGATTCTGAGCGATCAAAGCGTTTTTTTCACAATAAAATTTGCCAGAAATTTTTATATTCCGGAACCTGTGTTCAACAAAGAGTCAAGCATTTTGTAACGGAAGTTTTTCAAAATAAAGTTTTTCAGAAAAGTGCAACTTCATCCGTTGCAATCCTAACACATGTGAGGGTGGTGGCTTCGTTCCATGGACTGAGATAATTTACTGTTATACTCATCCTGTAAGCTTTATAAGTTTTAGACAACACTATTTCTTTCCAGATTCTGGGTACTGTAGGTATGGTCGTAGCCCAGATACTGTACATATGGTTGATGAAATTGATTGCGGAGAGACACTTATCACATGCGATTAAAAGGATCTCACAGCATTGGAGGTTGTCTGATGCGGTGGCTGTGAGAAAAATACTGAGAGTGATGGTGAAACGTAATTCAGGGAGCGACGATAGTTTCCTTTGGTAATGGATGTCCGGATGTTCTGGGCCCAACGAACACTTTGTTCTTCAGCAACACACCCAATATTGATCTGGCGTTGGGTGAATTGTTAGGTAAGAAAATCATGGAGAATCGGAAAGGGATGTGAAGTGAAGTTACGAAATTCAAAAGTCTCTAAAAATGAGCTTTGAAAAATGGAACTATATGAAAATGAGTCTCGTGATTTTTCAAAACTTAAAAAACGTTTCAAATTTTGAAAAACAATGAAGAACTACAGTTTAAAAATATTTCAGAAGAAACCTGAAGTTATGCCTCGCTAAACTTAAAGATTCGATATTCTCAATACAATACTTGTAAAAAAGGACAAGAAAAATTTAGTTAGAACCGAAAAATCTAATTTTATGAAATTCACTAAAAAATGGATAATTATTGCACAATCCTATGCAATGTTCTTTTTCGACTATTTTCTCTTGACATCTACATGCCAAAGACTATGCCAAAGACATAGATCGTAAAGTTGTGAATACATCCATTCCCATGTGAAAATAGTGAGAATTTTCAAATCTTGTAGTTTCCAACGAACATCAAAAAATTACCAGACATCATGAAAATTAAGAAAAAATCCGCTTGCAGGAGGAAGCGTCTTCATTCTGACCGTAGTCACAGCTACAATAGCGGTGATGCAGAACTTTAAAGTCGAGGTTTCGACAACTCCAAGAACATTTTCAACCATCACTTCAGGTGTTCACAACACTCCTGAACGTTATTGTCTACTTCGGTGCTGTTGCGTTTCTCTTCGCATACTTTTACGTTACAGACTTCATTCAGTACTGGATGCCTATGGGTTGGTTCTTTCCCAAACACGATATATTTTTTACAGTGTTCATCATAATGTACATTTGCTATGTTCTGGCTATAGTGATCAATCAGTACCTACAGAGAAGAAAGGTATGTATTGTCTGAATTGAAAATTCATTTCCTCTTGGACTCAATTCCTCTTATCAGTCTACGGCTCCAGGTTTATTTCTATGAAAATCAAATGTTAATGAAGATGTATAAAACAAAAAAATATTTGAAAACCCTTCAAACCCTGTTAGATCCCTTTTTAGCATGTGTCCGAAAAGTAAAATAATTTTTCAAATAAAACATCTTCAATATTTTTCTACTTCTTCCCTTTTTTGAAATAGTCACAAATCTAGATGCCATCTCTACCTCCGAGCAGGCTCTCTGAAACATCAATGGACAACATTTACTACCAAGACAGGGCTCTCAGCCCGACACCTGGACAGAGCAAATTGAGTAGAGCCATAAGAAAAGTGAGTCAATGTTTTTAGTTTTTCATATTCATGAAAAATTGAATAGAGAATTTCTTTCAGTTCAAAAACCTCCGATTAAATTTTTTCATGTTTCAATTTGATTATGAAAACTAAAAACTTACTTTTGTTACATTGTTCCTACATCACGACACCATTCAAAAATTATTATCAGCACTTTATTCCTCGAATTCTGCAACTATGAACTGGAATGTTGAAATCAGAAGGTCCTAAGTTTGAAAGGTGGAGAAAAAAATAGGTACTCAAAATTACATAAAAGAGGTCACAAGACATGTCTGTTAATACTAACAATCCTATTGAGTTATTTTCCTTCTGTTGATTTTACAAACTTATTCACGGTTTTTTTGCGATATATCGCATAACTGTCCTTACCGGAGCAGCTTTTTAAAAGGTTCTCTTTACTTACCAGACCCATTATTCTGTTCTGTACTTTTAGCGGCTGTTGCTAGTCGTCACAAAGCGTATGAGCCTCATTCTTAATGAATTAAGTTTTTACAGTAAGCTCTGTCTTACATGTACAGTGAAATTTGGTTCGAGAAGTACTTCATGTGTTAACACTTGTCTTTAGATGGTTTCATTCCACCAGAGTTCTAGAATTCTTCCACCCGATCGTCTGAAGCGATGGTTCAAGACTCCCATAGTCTTCTTCACTTTAACCATTCCGACTCACAGAAGATTTTTCAACGTTTACTCTACTTTCCTCTACGTCTACATCTGCCCTTTATTCACTTTGTGGAATAATCGATGTGAGTTGGGAATTTGCAAAAATATGGTGCTGGGATTGAATTAGAGGTTGCAAATTACAAGAAGCTGGATAATCCACTCGACCATGTATAATTTCAGTCCTTTTCAAACAAATCCTGACCATTTACTTCTGGCAGTACTCGCTAATCTTCTCCAGTTTTGCAATGATGATCATGATGTTTCTTTGGCACAAGAAGAAGATAGGAACATTGAAGGTTAAGCTGAAACACCTGTTTCACTGAAAGATGGCCAGTTCAGAATCTCTACACATACGGGGAATTTCTAATGTCCCTGGTGTGGATGAACGCCCTGTCTAATGAAATGCAGAATGTGGCCAGGACGGTTGGAGATACGTATGGTATTTCGGATGAGGTAAATGGGATTGTGAACGATGTTCCAGTTAACACTGCTCATAAAAAAATTCAAAGCATGGAATTAAAATTTTACAAACGAAAGTCATTAGTGAAAACTTTGAGGAGAATAAATTCCATCGCTTTATTTAATCGATATTTTCTCAAAATTTCAATTAAACAATTTTTTAAGTCAGCAAATTTACTTTCTAACGGAAGACCGAAGTGAAATTTGTGAACGGAATTTTGAATTCCGTTCACCTCCGGTGACTATTATGAACAAAATGTGTTTCAAATAAGGTATTTACAACTGCATCTAGGACAATAGAAACAATTATTAAAGAAGAGTTCAGACCCTCGGATTAACACTTCTTGCGTGGAGCAATTCAATCCCGGATCTAGTCACAGACACAGCTCTCGCCATGAAAGGGAGACCAGAGATCGCGATGGCAGCGGCTTTTGCGACACCGTTGTACAGTAAGTTGCTGACACGTGTTATCGTTCGTATCCTTTTGGACGATGCTTTATTGGTTCGAAAACTCTCTTTAAGATCTGCTTATCGGCTTCGGCGTTCCATTCTTCGTGGCTGCTGTCAAAGGGGACCTCTTGGCTGCAGATAATACTCCTACACTTCAGTTGTTGATCATTTTTATCCCGTTGTCGTTGGCTTGTACTTTTGTGGGTGAGTCATGAAAAAGGAAAAGGATATTCGTACATTTCAGAGATAAAATAACATTATTTTTTTCTCTTAGAAAAAGAGGTCGAACCTATCGGAATTTAAAAATCAAATTTCTCGATGTTCTGAAAATATTCACAGAGTAAAATTGATAAATTCGAAAATTAAAGGATATCCAAAACGGTAAAAATTGATCAATGAAAAAATAAAAGTCGTAATTTTGCAGAACTCATCATGAACAAGTTCCGGTTTACGGGTTACCATTCATTTATGCAATACATTCTCTACGTCCTATTCATTGCATCAGTGATCGCTGGATATTTCATTCAACCATACAAATAAGTGTACTGTATCTAATTGTTCATACGGGTATTTTCTGAGGTGCTACCGACAGTTCAATCGTTCATGTTTACCTGATGATTCATTGATGTTGATTTCTGAATGAACTTTTTCGTTTTGTGTTTGAAAAAAGTTAAACCTTACCGATCACAGACAGGTATTTCAATGATGTGGTTGGATACGGAAAACCATGAGTTATTCAGATATAAAAATGAAGGATTGGTTTTTGAGAGTTCCAGTTTTTCTTGAAAAAAAATCGCTCACTTGAGAAAATTTTCAAATCGAGACCTGAACTACATTTTCGATATCGATACTGGTTAGTGCTCTGAAACATCTTACACTAATCTTTAAAACAATTTCCATGTTCAAAAAGGACTAAAAACGAGCAGAATGCATGGAATAAAAGGGTAAAAACATCAATAGACGGCTGCAAAGCGGTCATCCGGAGCGGAAAATTGAATCTATTAATTGGGGTCGACTGATTCGCGCCTTTTTGTGAAACTCCACCCCCACTCGATTTTTTTGATCTCGGTAAATCGTGCGTTGCGAGAATCATTCTCTGATTCCTCAAGCAACATGCCCGATTTGACCAAACATATCCAAACTGAGCTGGAGGCAAACAGAGACAGTGTGTTGAACACACGTCAGTTCCCGAGATGATCAACCCTGCCCCCTGACCCGTTGACTGTATGAAAAGACCATGTTTACAATAGTATTTAGGTTTTGGCAAGCAGGAAGGAAATTCTGACCGTTTAAAAGGAACTTGTTACGCGAAAATGGACAAAATAATGCTGGACCTCAACCATCTTTATCCAATATTCAATCAGACGATTTGTGCTATAGAGGAGTGTTATATCAACCCGAATTGGAGTAGTGAAGGTGAGGATTTTCATCGCTACGCTCAAATTGAGCTTTTTCGGTATGGTCCTAGATCAATCCCCTCAGCTATATATTTTCTTGTTTTTTTTATTGAAAAAAATCCCGAAGCATGGTATTTCTCCTTTTTGGAATGATTATGCACTCTGAACATGAGTTGACGGAAAATAAACATCCTTCTTTTAACAACATTGAAAAAAATCGCAAAGAAAATGGTTCGTAAACACATGATCTTTCCAGATGTTTGTTCTTTTGTCAAGTGCAATGAAGATGCCTGTGATGGCGGAGGCTGGATTCAGTGGACGAGGTTCCGCTACTGTTATAAGTACACCGTGAGCTTTTTTCAGAAAAAATTGAAGGTTTTTCGTGGATTTAAATTTTATAGAGAGAAATTATCTAATTTTTTGATAATTTTCGTTAAGATGTAAAAATTTTCGAAATTTAGAAGAAAACTACATTAAAATAGTGCTAGTTCATCTGAGAAACAGCGTTTTCCGAGTTTTACTAACTTTTTTTTACTGACGACTCTTATCTGATACAAATTTTAGGTAACAGTATGGGTCCTGATGCCTATAACCTTGCTAGCCACCGTCTGGCTGATGAAAATTATAGCAGAAGATTACTTCACAAATTGCATCGAACGGATAGCCAATCTATGGCGGATGAGTGATACTGTAGCTGTAAGAAGGATACTGTAACTTCACCAAGATTTGTGTTCTAGGGTATTACCATAGTCCCGTTTGGAGCTGGCTGTGCGGAGCTCTTACGTTCATTCAACTCTATCCTTCTCAGCACCCATGCTAATGTGGACCTGGTGCTTGGTGACATTCTGGGTGGTGGTCTATTCACCATTACAGTAGTCTCGGGTTGTACGGTATTCGCATGTGGGTTCGAACCGGAGGTGGGTTTTCAAAGTTGGACCACACAAGTTGAAAACTCATGATAATTTATTTTCTTCAAAAAAATAGCTCCAATTCGTAGACTGATTTCATTTTGAAAATTATAAAACTAGAAACGGAAATTAAATTGGACCACTCATAGCGAAAACCCATCGAGATTGAGTTTTCTCAAAATTTGCCATGAACTTTCATGCTTGACGAAACTTTCAAGATGAACGATTATAAAGTTAGACCACCCAAGGTGAAAAGTCGTAGTGATTGAAGACCACGTTAAGATATTGTCAGTTTTCTCTGTTACCCACCTGTTGGCAGTCTTAAAGTGGCTAAATTGTTTATCAGTAAGACACTCATTTAATGAAAATAGTTTCAATATTGTCACCCCACACAAGTTAAAAACTCATCAAGGTTAAAGTTCTCGGAAAATTGTCGATCGAAAGTATACAAACGGAAGTTATTGATGAACTTATTCAGATTTTCTCCACAGTATGTGACACTGTCTTCTACTTTGTCGTAATCGCACTTTTGCTGATTTACTTTCATCTCTTTCACACGGTTTACATGTGGTTCCCGTTAAGTGAGGTTCTTGTTTTATTTTCAAAAATATATTTATTTCATCATTCCTTCTGATCTACATAACTTATGTCACCTTCCTCCTAACACATGAATTTTGCTTCATGCGAGGTCGAAAGGTGAGTTAGCTGAGTGAAAAAAAACATTTTTCTTGAAATTCAGAAGTCAAAAGAACTAGAATCCGATGTTTTATCCATCTCTTCTGATGACTCCAATGAGATGGAAAAGAATGAGAAGAAAGCTTCTAGTAGATTCAAGAGAGCTGTGAACAAGGTTAGTAAAAATATTATTTTTGATAAAGTGCAAAAAATGTAGCGAAGGAAGTTCGAACTGAGGCTTTTCAATTGAGAAGCTGAGAGCTATAACCCCGAGACCATGGTCAAAAAATCACAACCGGCAGAAAAAGGCAAAAATGAAAGTTGCTCAGCGGGGTTGAACATTGATGATTTGAGTATAAGCCAGGCACTTTATCCAAAATACTAAAGACGCTATAAAAATAATCTTCAGATAATGATCAGGAACAAATTTCTTCGAGTAATATCAAGTTATGCAAAAAAATTCAATCCGCTTGGTTTTATATTCGACTCAACAATACCAGCTCCAGAAAGATACTTTCATCCGATTTTTTCGATTATCTTCTGCTGGTTTTGTCCCATGTTTGCTCTATTAACGTCGAAAAGTGAGTTCTTGATGAAAATAAGTTTGTTTCACCAAAAGATTGCCATTAAGGGATGTTCCTCACAGTCAACGGGTTCGCGAACTGGAAAATATCGCTCATAATTTCAGCGATTCTAACTGTCATTCTAGTAGGGTTATGGATTTTCAGGATGATCAAGACTTTGAGAGTAAGTGTGTAAATTATCCCACATGAGAATTCCATTGTAGCACGTTTACATCTACTCTGGATTCATCATGTCGATAGTCTGGATGAACTTCTTTTCTAGTGAAATGGTCAATATTGTGAAAACTGTTGGGATTGTGTTCAACATTGATAGTGAGGTATTTTTTCTCTCTCTCTCTCTCTTTCTTTTCAAACTGATTTTTCAAACTCTAGTTCCGAAATAAACGAAACGAAGTACTATTAGTTTTCAGTGTTCGAAACAATTTTGAAACACCAAAAAATAATAGTACTCTGGTTTCCCTGTTTTTGACATTTTCGGCAGCACTAGTACTGTAGAAGTACATTTGATTTTTTAAAAAATTGAAACAAGTTTTTTGTTACTTTTTCTACTTTCGAAATAGCAGAAAAATCAATACTTCGAAAAATTTCAGCTTCTCGGATTGACAATTCTAGCATGGAGTAACGGCGTCGGCGATCTTGTCACTGATATCTCATTGGCTCTCAAAGGATCCCCTCAAATGGCAATGACAGCAGTTTTTGCTGGTCCGTTGTTCAGTACGTTTGGAATTTCAATTTTCTGCATTTTTTTTTCAAATTCCAGATATTCTAGTGGGCTTTGGACTGCCAT
>OZ022250.1:14023556-14128948 GCA_963978915.1 Caenorhabditis parvicauda | reverse complement strand
CAAATATGTCGGTTCTGTTCCAGTATATCCTACCAAAGTCTCACAGTACTTGCACAAACTTTGCCCTTTTCAAACTTTGGATGTTCATATCTTTTCTCAAACATTTTTTCGAGGAAAACGATTTAATGAGCAAAGTAACACAAACATGAAAAATCGATCAATATAAAAATTTCTGAAATTTATCGATTGATTTCGGCGCAGTCGTTTTTTGTCCATAACTTCACTCATATATCCGCGCGGCCTTATTTTTTGATCTGGTTACATAGAGAAAGAAAAGACGCTTCGATTGAATACAAAAAATCAGAAATTCGTTGTGCGTGTGAATTAGTATGTACTGTTGAAAAAAATAATTCTTAAAAGTACCCTTCAAAATAACATTTTGCACATTTTTGTGACTTCAATCGTATTTTCATCACCACAAAAGGTATAGTACCAAAATTTGAAAGTAAAATTTGCCTGGTTGTTGAGATACGGTATTCACATTTTTCGTTTTTCACCAAGTTTGCGTACGCTTATCTCCAGAACTGAACCATCAACGTTGCTTTATTTTTGATCCAACACTATTTGCTAGTTGAGATCTATCGTTTGATAGTAATCACTATGTATCCCGTTCAAATTTGAGAGAGTTCTCACGCTTCGAATCAACCCCATGAAAGAACATGTTTCACACCTTTTAAGTAATATGAAACCACAATTACAACCCAATTTGCCGTGGTTTTATTGTTTTTCTCTGTTTTCGGATATACGTAACTTTTCCGGAAAATTTATCAAATTTTGGCTGCTTCATCTCTGTTTTCACGAAAAAGCAATGAATGAAGTGGAAAAAATAGTTTTTACACATTGAAACTACTACCATTCTCTGTAAAATCTTTTTCTGATCAGGATTAATGCAAAAATCTCCAGAATTAATGCAAAATGAACGAAAATAGACAAAAATAGTGAAAATAGGACCGAAAAAAAGAAGAGGAAGCAAGCAGAGCGCGCAGTACAGTATCTCTCTTTCATTCTTACTTTCTTTTCTCCATGTGATTTTTTAATGTTTTTCACATAATTCAGCTCATTTTGCATCGATTTTGAAAAACTAAAAATTATTTCGAAACAGAAAAATATTTCACATCGATTGGTAATAGTCATGTCATTGATGAAGATGATGAAACTTTGCTATGGGATATATTTTCCTTAAAATTAACTTTTAAATAAACAAAACGTTTTTTGTCATCAAAAAAGTTGTTGAACTTGGTGAGCTGAGTAAACGAATGGGAAAAAATATGAAAAATTGATTTTGTCAATTCCTAGAGTCTAAATGACGATGAAACATGATTTTTCATAGGGTTGCATGATAACTCTCTCAAATTCGAACGGGATACATAGTGATTACTATCAAGCAATAGATCTCGACTAGCAGATATTGTTGAATCAAGAATCAAGCAACGTTGATGGTTTAGTTTTGGAGATAAGCGTGCGCAAACTTGGTGAAAAACGAAGAATGTGAATACCGTATCTCAACAACCAGGCAAACTTTACTTTCAAATTTTGGTACTATACCTTTTGTGGTGATGAAAATACGATTGAAGTCACAAAAAAGTGCAAAATGTTATTTTGAAGGGTACTTTTGAGAATTATTTTTTTCAACAGTACATACTAATTCACACGCACAACGAATTTTTGATTTTTTGTATTCAATCGAAGCGTCTTTTCTTTCTCTATGTAACTAGATCAAAAAATAAGGCCGCGCGGATATATGAGTGAAGTTATGGACAAAAAACGACTGCGCCGGAATCAATCGATAAATTTCAGAAATTTTTATATTGGTCGATTTTTCATGTTTGTGTTACTTTGTTCCCAAGATCGTTTTCCTTTAAAAAATGTTTGAAGAAGGATATGAACATCCAAAGTTTGAAAATGGCTAAGTTTGTGCAAGTACTGCGAGACTTTAGTAGGATATACTGGAACAGAACCAACATATTTGGATTCAGCGCACTGAAATCTACTTATGCACAAAATTTCAACTTAAACGGTCTACACACAGCCTAGCGCACTTTTCGGTCGATTCTCTCGTGAAACGTCTCATATTTGGTCGATTTTCGCTCCAGGATCAATGAAAACCAACGGACATCTTCCATCAGCGCATTGCCCGGCAAAAACCATCACGGATGATGGATGTGATGTTTTGTTGACAATATTCTCTTTCTCAATGGCAGATTGGAAGTCATTCGCAATGATCCTGTGGTTTTGACCGTTTTTGTTTCCTTCCACAGTGAAGATTTTTTCATCTGTAAACAGCATACTCAGGTGCGAACCAGCCGTCGTGCCTCGAATCAGTGCCTTCGCTTTCTCAACCCGCAACTTCTTGTTTCGCTCAGTGAGAGAAGCGTCAGTCTGCATATGGTAAGAAGTCAGTTTTGACTTGCTTTTGACAATTCTGTTGATCGATTGCGGACTGACTCGAGTTCTGAAGCCAACTTTCGCATGCTTTTCTCGGGGTTGCGACGAATCGGCTCTCGGACGACTTTCACCACTGAAGGAGTGGTTACGGTGACCTTACGACCGCTTCGTTGACGATCAGAAAGCATACCAGTATTTTGAAACCGTTTGACAGTGGGATAAACCTCTTCTCGAGATACAAAGAGCTCTTTCGCAATGTCCCCATTGGTCCATCCGTTCTTCCAATCGCAGCTCGATGTGAAGAAGGAGCCACCATTACCTGGAAACTAGACATAAGACAATGAAATTCTGCAAAAATATCAAGAAATACTTATCAAATAAAAATAAATGAAAAAATCGGTGTTTGCTACCGCACAGGAGCTGCACCGAAGACGCAAAGTTTCGTTAATATATTTATGGCTCACCCTGTAGATTGTTTGAAAATTAATTTGAAGATAGTTGGGATCAAAAATTGTAGAATAATGATGAAAGAATTGTAACTAATCAACTTTGAAAGCCAAGAATTGTAATTAGCTGATTTTCGTCTCAAAATAAACATAAAATGGGTGATTTTATTATTATTTCTCACAATTCTATGTGGTATATTTAAGGGATAAAAGTAGAATTCAGAATGATTTGGATCTAGTGTGTCAAAATTGGTGAGTTTGGTAAAAGTTTCCAGAAAATACTGCATTACTGCTGTACTTGAGAATAAGTCATTTGAACAAAAAAGCTGTACTGAGTTACTACAAACTATAGGTTCAACGAAAAAAGAAGAGGCAAAGGTTGTACTACAGGTGAGTCTTGTACTGTATTTGTTCAATGCCAGTCGTTTCTCTGTTTCTCTCACTTCTCCACACTCTCTCCTCTTGTGCTCTTGAATGTTTACGGACGCATTCAAAGGACATGTTATGAGGTTCAAAGGACGTGTTTTTTGTTGAAGAGATTGGTTCTGACAGCGAAATTTGCTAGAGTTTGAGAATTCAGATGAAAAATCGATATGGTTCAATTTTATGCAAAGAGAGATTGCTCTCATAACCGAAGAAATATCTATGTGGATTGATTTTAACTGACCTCATGAATAAATTTCACGACAATACGAAATTGATTTTGACTATAGAAATTGAGATTGAGAAGGGAAAGGAGAGAGGAAGAGAGAGAGTGTGTGTGTGTAAGAAAGAGAGAGAGAGAGAGAGAGAGAGAGAGAGAGAGAGAGAGAGAGAGCGAGAGAATGAGAGAAAATGAGAGAGAATGAGAGAGAAATGTACCCAGATTCTACTTATTAATGAAAAAAGAGATAACAACTCCAAAACTCGAAGACGATTTCTAAGAATAGAAGCTCTGACCTGTGCCAAGTGCTTCCTGAATAATTCAAAGAAATTTCGAGTCTAGTGTCGTGGAAACTCCATCGCAACAGTGTCTATGCAAAATGTTTATGTCTCGGAATAAGCAAACCTTTGAGAAACTTTTTGTGGCGCGATTGTAACATGTTTGTGTCCCTTTTTTCAAAGAAAATGTATCATAAAAATTGAATGATCCCATGAAAAAAAAACAGAAGAAACTCAAGTTCAATAATACAATATCAATCAAATTGAAGGATATAAATTTCCGGAAACATGAAACATTGCTATTGAACTGAAAATATGAATCAAAGCAATTTTACCTAGATGGTTACTTTTTCCCAGCATAATAGTTTTTTAATATTATAATCCAACGGAGAAAACTAATTTTTCCAATTAGGTAAGAATTCATGAGAATCTACAAACAAGGTATAGTCTACAAACAATAAATATTCTAGTACAACTACCTAAAATGCCGGTCACTACACAAAATTAAGAATAAATTCGTTTTATTCGTACTTTCAGGTAGAAATTCTATAGAGTGTAGAAAGTAGAAAATCAAACTAGAGTCAGAGGGAACTCGTCCGAAGACCTTATGTGTACATCTTAATAAGGTGTTTCCTTCAAAGTTGGAGGCTAAATACTCGCGCAACCTCGATTCTGCTAATTGCACCGGGTAGTCATTTCAGAATTGATTCGTCCGGGACAAAGTTCTTGTTGTGGTTGTGCCGGATCTAGAAATTGAAGGAGCATGAAGATTTACACACTTGTCTCGGGACGAGAAGCTCAAGATTGTTGATTTACGGAATCTAGCTGTAGAAATTATTAGTGACAACTTGATAAGACCGTAGATGCACCAGAATTTTAGTGGTTAAAGTTTGAAAGAAGCTACAAAATTATCCCAAAGGTCTTGTCATGAACAATCCAGCGTTGATGATTGACTGCCCGACAGTACGACTTTTCACTCTCCTCTTGAACCTTCATTATGACATTTTAAGTCTAGAATGAGAGCCATGACTATCCTTCAACTTTTTCCATACCCTCTGAATGGTCATAGAGTAGTCTGTAGCCTTCCTTCATTTTGTGATCTCTTAATGACTGCATCGTAGTCACTGAAAGAAGCCCCACAAAAGAAAGCATATCGGCAATGAAAAAGGCTTCATTACATTTTATTCGCTAATGATCATATTGCTTTGTCTCTGGCTTACGGTAAGTTTGTTTTTAGTAGTTACCTTGAGAGTAAATATCAGAAACGACGTGTTTGTAATCGACAACTTGAACGATTTGTCGATTATTTAAATAATACTTTCAGATAGCATCATGCCAACGAAAAGTGATAAACGTCGGACTGATGGTCACAAAGGTTTCTATATTTTTGAATTCTGTTAATTTCCTGTTCTAGGAAGCCCAGCAACTCTACGTTGGATATAGAACTTCTGCGGCGGGAGTACTTCTAGTTGAGGAGAACTTCAGAAAGAACCATCTTCTTGATGAGTTTGACTTGAAGTAAATTAGATTCATATGAAAATCTGAACTCCATTTCAGTTACACGATAAAATTCGACGAATGTGATGAGTCAAAGGCGGCTGGGGCAGCAATCGAACTTTTGACACAGGAACCGAAGGCTGATGTTATTTTTGGTCCGACTTGTAATTATCGTAAGTACTGATTTTCATCATCATCATTTCCAGCATTGAAAATTAAAACTTGTGACTTTATTTGGAATTGTTTGGAAACACAGAACACTATGAACAAATCTTGCTCGCTTCCATCTCTCTCTCTCTCTCTCTCTCTCTCTCTCTCTCTCTCTCTCTCTCTCTCTCTCTCTCTCTCTCTCTCTCTCTCTCTCTCTCTCTCTCTCTTTCTCTCTCTCTCTCTCTCTCTCTCTCTCTCTCTCTCTCTCTCTCTCTCTCTCTCTCTCTCTCTCTCACTCACTCTCTCTCTCTTTTCTCTCCTTTCTCCGATTCTACACTGTGTTGCACAGTAACAAGAAACGGAGTTTTCAGTAAAAACTGAAACTGTAATACTCTCGAAGTAGAAAAATGTGCAAGACAAATCCACACATTGTGTCAGAAAATTATCCAGATCTGTAAACTTGAAAAAGTATGAAAAGTTTAGTCAGTAGACCATTCACAAAAAAATCAGCACTTTTCATTCCAAATGTATTCTGACGGTAAAATTTTTTTCTATACTTTTTTTTCACTTTTCAAGTTCAGCCGGTCAAATAACAGCAACGCTTGCTGCGTACTACGACGTTCCGGTATTTCTTTGGGGACTTACACCGGCTCCAGACTTCAACGATGACGTTAGATACCCGACTACTGTCAACGTCATGGTCGATGACAATAGGTAGAACTTGAAAGAGAGAGAGAGAGAGAGAGAGAGAGAGAGAGAGAGAGAGAGAGAGAGAGAGAGGAGAGAGAGAGAGAGATTGAGAGACAGAGAGAGAGAAAGAGAGAGAGACAGAGAGAGATTGAGAGAGAGAGAGAGAGAGAGAGAGAGAGAGAGAGAGAGAGAGAAAGAGAGAGAGAGAGAGAGAGAGAGAGAGAGAGAGAGAGAGAGAGAGAGAGAGAGAGAGATTGAGAGAGAGAGAGAGAGAGAGAATTCATAAGTGTTCAGCATGGCACTAGCTCTTCTAGCCGTCTTCCGACAGTTCAAATGGACTCAATTCGTTTACATTTACTCATACGACGTTGATGCGACTAAGTGCAACTCTTTCAATGACGGAATTCAGGTAAAACCTTCGAAATTCAGATTGAACAAGGTTTTCAGTCCATGATTGCCAGTACAAACGACATAACCATGGCCTACCAGTATCAGATTCAAACAATCACATTTGAATCTCTAAAAGAAGCCTTGCTCACAGTCACCCAACAGGGGAGAAGTGAGATTTGAAAATATAAGGAAAAACATAATTTTTTATTATGAAGCTCATGTTTGAAAGTTGAATTTTCTGATGTTTGATAATTCAAATCACTTCTAAATATGAATTTGAGATTGATTTTTAGGTGTTCTGTTTTCTTCGGAACTTCAGTAACTATATTTTTCAAAAATTGGACTTTAATTTTCTATCAAGTCGTGTAAAAAAAATTTTTTTGTTTTTACTGTTGAACCATCAATCTTTGTAAGCTATAAATTTCTTCTTATTTATCTGCTAAAAAATTATAGTCATTGTGATGTGCCTTCCCAATCAAGCCGGATTTAAACGAGCTGCAATAGTTGCTGCAGTCGATTTGGGCTTAATGACTGATGAATACGTATACATCTACAGTGAAACTAGGTCGAAAGCTTTCTGTGAGTTTTCTCACTTTTACTATCAGCACAGCTTAATGACAGATATCCCCGACGGCGGTGATGCGTTTCACTGGGTCTGGACAGCTCAAACAGATTCCCTACTTGGTGTTGATGGAAGAGATGATGAGATTCACACGGCATTCAGAAGGGTTTTCTATTTGGTTGATGTGAGTGAAGACCGAGGCGTCAACAAAGATACGAACGATTCTACTTTCTCAAAGTCAAAATGTCGAATTGGTTGGAAACCATTAGAGATGGTTAACTCGAAGTTCATTCTTTCATTATGTTCCTACAGATGGCTTTCTTACCTGGTTTTTTTCAAAACACATAACTTTTCATATCATTTCATTGAATTTACTGTTCTGGATACTTCGCGATTGAAAAACAAGTCGATTTTGAACACGGAAACCAGAAAATTGCTAAAAGTTTTAACTGAAACGTTCCACGATGTACCAAGATCAAAAAAATCAAGTGGGTGGTTGAGTTTCAAAAAAGGCGCGAAGCAGTCGACACCAATCAATAGATTCAATTTTTGAAGACCACTTTGCAGCCGTTTGTTGGTATTTTTGCCCATTTATTCCATGTATTCTGCTCAAGTCCTTAATGAATAAGAAAATTGTTGTTAAAGTTGTTGTGAGATATTTTGGGGAGACTAACCAGTATTGATATCGAAAATGTAGTTGAAGTCTCGATTTGAACATTTTGCAACTATGCGATTTTTGACCGACCATCCTTGGTTGTCCCGCCCACTTTTGGAATGGTCGAAATAGATAGAGCAGAAAACAACATAGAGGTTTCCAGATGATGGGTCAAAATGAAAACCCAGTGGAGAACTACTACAACTTTACGAGAACACTGATCCCACTCATGGCAAAACCTCCGTTCAACTGCATCGAAGACTGTGCCAATGAAACTTATAAATATGTAAGATCTGCTGTTCTATACATGGTCCATTCCAACACAGGCAGCTCAATACGTCGGGCAGATGTACAACTCCTTCTATGGTTATGGAGTAATTCTGAACGCAACCCTGACAAAGTACCCGAATTTGACATCGCTCAGGGTAGGAAGACTCTTGACAGCTAACGCGCAAGTCAGCTATAAAGGTTTGTTTGACGCCAATACTGTGCAACTTTGGTAGGACCATTTAAAACAAAACTCAGACGGTTGAACTGTGAAGAAGTTATTCAGAGACTTTCTACACCTCAATTGAAAACGTTCGTATTTTTCTGTCTCTATGCACCCCAATTATGAACTTTCCTGTTCAAATTATGAAAAAAAGCGTTCGAACAGTTTATCTATGAAAATTTTTGCTTATAACGAAAAAGTCGACTGAATCATGAATCATTTCCTCACAACTTACAAAAGGCGACATTTTTTGTGATGATCAAGTTTAAACTTTGATCAAATCTTAGCTTTGTACCTAACTAGTGCTTCAAGCCTCACCTAAGCCTAAAATTTGAGGTGTCGACAAAGATAAATGAAAAAAGATTCATGATTCAGTCCACTTTTTCGTATTAAATGAAAATTTATACCGTTCGTATCTTTATGAACCACCAATTTTCAGGAATCGGCGGTGGAAACGTAGATCTTGGTATTGGTGGTAAGCGGCTCTCAACCGTCAACTTTGTTGGCCTCAACAGTGCTGGCAATCAAACAACATTTGCCAACATTGTCTTCAAGTACAACGAAACCGTTAATGCGACAACTCAATCAGCGGTTTTTGCTCCGAGTCTTCATCATTTCTATCAATTCAGAGTGTTATGCAGACATGGGTTCCCAAGTATACAGATGAGAAGGACGTCTTTACCGGATGGGATGGGAAGATTCCACTGGCAATACCAACTTGTGGATTTAGTGGGAAAGAGGTTAGAATTCATCTTCGAAGATGTTTCACGAAAAATCGACCAAAATGTGCTTTTTGTGATCAATGACAGCGCGCTAGGCACCTAAGGAGCAGAATAAACGATTATGCATACAGTGCATTGAATTCGACTAGTACAAAAAACTTAAGCTTTACCGAGGTCGATTCTTTCGTAAAGCGTCCTGTTCCCCAGGATTACTTGCATAAACTCTAAGATGTTTAAATCAGAAAGAAGAATCAAGAAAACTGTGTAAGTAACAAATGGTTTGTTCATGATCATAGCAACAATTAGCAGCCGTTCTATATGACTTTCTTTCTTAGCGATGATAGAACGAAGGTAGCTTTGGTACGCGTCGATGGTCAAACGCAGGTCGTCTGGGGACAAAGTTCCCATTCCCCGACAAGGGTCTTTTCCAGATTTTGGATGGGGTTAGGTCTTGAAATTGTCTGCAAGGCTCTCATAATCCAACATTTTCAGTAATTCTAACCATCAGTACTTTTTTTAGAGATCCCCTGTTGTCTGACGAATTTTGAAATGATTCGGAAATTTATGAAGATTACTTATACCTCCATAATTGTTTTTTTTTCATTTGAGATGAAACTAATTATTGATGGAAAA
Source organism: Caenorhabditis parvicauda (assembly GCA_963978915.1). Taxonomy (NCBI): domain Eukaryota; kingdom Metazoa; phylum Nematoda; class Chromadorea; order Rhabditida; family Rhabditidae; genus Caenorhabditis; species Caenorhabditis parvicauda. The sequence continues at coordinate 14,119,407 of OZ022250.1, read as the reverse complement.
ACTAAGAGAACTGAATTTTTAAAAAGTGGTGCTGAAAAAACTTTTTCTGATGTTCACATTTTTCAGTGTCCCGTCAACTTCGTCAAAGAATATCTGGCCTGGGTTATTGTTGGGACCTTTCTGATTCTGACAGCTTTCGGTGCTGCTCTGTCAGGCATTTTTTTCTCAATGAGGTTAAAATATTGAAATATGCAGTTTCTCACAGAATTATTCTCTTGTAGAGCCAGGAAACTAGACCTTGTTCGACAAGACCAACTATGGCAAGTCTCGATTCAGACACTCCAGAAGGTGAAGGCGAAGGTATGAATTCCAAAAAAATATGATTTTGGGATTGTGGAGAAATTTCTTTCCAGGTTTTTGCAATCCAAAAACTCGTTAGTTTTCCTAAACATTTTTAATGACTAAAGAAAACAGAGAAGGACGTTAATAACTTCAGCCAACTAGATTTTCATTTCTCAGAAATCAAACTTACAATTTTTCAGTCAAAAACAGAAGCAAGCATTCGTTCATTTGCGAGTGGACCAAGTACTACTTCGACAAAAATGACTCTAGAAAGTGTCCATGAAACCAAAAACTTCAACTTTTTCACGATGCATGTGAGTTTGGAATATAATACAAAGCAGTCAAAGATGTCTCGGTGTAGTTTCAAACTGTAAAGTTTTCCTCTTGTTAGTCGATCAATATTCTCGCAATCAGAAATACGCACCATGCTTCAGCAAGACGGGTTACATCACTTCACAAAAACGTTTTCAAGATAGTGAAAAATAAGAACGAGATACTCAGGAAAAACGTTCGGTGACTGTATGGATCCAAACGGAATTTCAAAAAATTACCTATTCGGACACCGTTTTTAACCATGCAGGCACCTTTCGTACCCATACAGACACCGTTTTCAAAAACGGTATTTGTATGGATTCATATAGGCTGATTTCTTGCTGTTTGCAAACGGTGTCTGTACGGATTAATACAGATACCGCCTCAACCAATATGGATTCCAGAAACCATACAGACACCGAACGGTTTACCTGAGATATGGAATAAGTTCGCTATGAAGTTGTAAGAACTTTTGTTTGACGCTTGAATTGCTTCTATCGGTATTTTGTGATTCCATTATCTCGGAATTTAAACATTATCTCGGAATGAAATTCTCTGAAACAATGTCACATGTTCGGTTGCAAAAATAGTCTTACCAGTCAATGTGGAATTTGATACGATAAGAACAGATACTCTCGTTTCTCCTGGTTCATTCTCAAGTTGAGTGGGTCCAACCTCAATCAGTCGCGGACCCGCCGCTGGTTCAGCCAATTTGGGAATTTTGAGAAATCTCAAGATAGAGTCTGGTACTCGGTCTTACAAAAATCTCTTAATTTGCCTTTTTCACAAACATTAGAGAAAAGAATTGACCGTTTCTGCGTTTTTCTGATTTCTCCATAGAAGATGTGTGCGAAAAACCTTTTATAATTTACAGGGAGAGTCAGTAGCCGCGATGAAACACGATACGAGAATACTGATGACCAATAAGCAGCGAGCTTACATGAGAGAGGTATTCCCTACTTCATTTCTTTCCATATCAATCTGATAAATAAAACTACTTAAAATACCTGACAAATTGATCAATCGCTCCGATTTTGCCGATTTCAAAGCAAAAATCAGAATTTGCTATTATTTTCTTACATGCTTTCTTCGGGCATACTTCTGGAACCAGCCAATTAATCTGGATGAAATTCTATGAAAAGTTGTAGCCTAGTGTCCTTACCAAATTTTTGTTCTGAGAGTTTTCATGATTCTAAAAAAACTGTCGCGTTGTTTTTGAAAATTGACGTTTGCTATTGTTTCTTTACAGTGTTTTCATTACCCTTCATTTTTTCAAACTTGTTTTTTGTAGCTCTCAAGAAAACCCCTTTTGCAGACCTGAACGGATAAGTTCCTTTTCTTTTTTTCGACACATGTAGCCTTTTTGTTCATTTTTTACCGCGATTGTTGTAACTGTGCTTGTAGCAACAGTACCATAAAAGTTCAAAATCCACTCTTTAAGTTTAAGTTAACATGTCTTGCAAGAACTCATTGTCTACAACATCTTGATTTTTGAAAGTCACACATTTTCTAATTCAAGAATTCACATGATCACGAAGATTCTAAGTTTTCAAATTTCATGGGGAAAAAAATTTTCAGCTCCGAAACCTCGACCACGACAACCTGAACAAATTCATCGGAATAGTACTGGATAGTCCACAGCTTATGTCAGTTTGGAGGTTCTGCTCCAGAGGAAGTCTGGAGAACGTTATTTCTAAGGTTCGGAATAGCTATCATGAAAAAGCGGAATTTTTTCTGGCAATTTTGATTACCTTATCTCGAAAATGTCACATCGATCAGCTAAAGGGCTCAAGACTTACTCAGTCACCGTAATATTAGCGTTTTTAGTAATTTTCCGATCGTTTTCGGTATTTTTTTTCAAAAATCAAATGAGAGAACAGGGACAGCAAAAAAACACAAAAACACAGTGTTTTTCATTCATCAGAATTTATTGTTTCAGATATGTTACATAAAAATATGTATTCGAGTTTCTTCCCCGTATCCAATGAAATTTCCAGAGCTCTATCCAAATGGACGCATTCTTCGTGTTGTCATTAATAAAGGACATAGCTAATGTAAGTGAGTCACCGTAACCTGGCTAAGTGAAGGAGTTTAGGGTATATCATTCATTCATTCATCTTTCATCAAAGTACACGGATATCTGACTTCACAGTGCTGTTTGATAGATGATCGATGGCAGGTTAAAGTATCCTTATACGGTATCAATGAACTTCGCGAGAATGAAAAACGAAGCAAACGAGGTGAGTTAAGTGCGAAGCGGTCGAGCAAAGCCGTTCAGATTTACTATGGACATCGCCGGAAGCTTTGAGAAGTGAGAATGATGTGAAAACAAAGGAAGGTGAAGATATTTCCCACATTTCTTCCATTCTCAGAAAGTTCCAGGCGACATCTTCAGTTTTGCTATCATCTGCTCAGAACTTGTGACCAGATCAGAAGTATACGATTTGGCAAATAGAAAAGAGAAAACTGAAGGTCTGGTGAATTAAAAGTTAGAAAGAAAAAAGCTTGATCCAGAAATGGATAGAGAAAAGTTAAACTGTTTCTCAACTACCAAAAGGGATGACAAGTTAAATTTTTGTTTCATTCAAAGGTGTCTCCGTACATTTTGGAATCGTTTTGATCGATTTTGTTATAATTTAAAATTTTTAACTTTCCACAGGTAGATAAAACGAGTTTCAGAGATCATCTACATGGTCAAGAAAGGCGGACATCAACCGATGAGGCCAAGTTTGATCACGAATGACAATATCGAAGTGAACCCAGCACTGGTAAGACAAATGGAAGATTTAGATTTTTAGTTTCTTCATATACAACCAAGTCAATAACAATCATTTCGAACTTAACAATCTAAATGTCACAAATTATTCACTAGAGTGCTTATCATATTAATAATAGAACAAGGGGACCGCCCCCTTTTTCGTGAGGCAAATTTTTGGGTGATCCATTTATGTGTCGATTTACGGGGAGGGGGGGGAAAGAGGGAAGAGGAAGGGTTGTGCAAAAATGGCTGGGTAGTTGACAGGATTCGAACGTGCGTTAAGCGAGTAACGATCGGACGCGTTAACCACTCGGCCATCTCTGCACGTTTCTGATTAGTGCTATTCGCGTGACAACTGGGGACCCTCGCAGGTTGTTGCATTAGTTCTAGCCACACTTGCATTAGTGTTCGTCGTGTTTGGATTGTACAGGAAGTGTGAAAGCGAGTAGCGAGGAGGAAGGGATAGAGGGAGAGAGATAGATAGATATAAAGAGAGAGAAAGAGAAAGAGAGAGAGAGAAGAAGGAAAAGAGAAAAGGAGAGCGAGAGAGAGAGAAATAGTAAAGATCTTGCTTCTAAAAACTACTTTTTTTCAATTAAAAAGTATGAATATGAGATTTTGTAATGAGAAAGGGAGAGAGGGGCTCTGAGCGTAGCGAGGACTCTCTGCTTGTTTTCTATACAATGAGCAAAATTTACGCGATGTTTCAAAAAAACACGATCACCTTTATTTTTTCTAATTTCTCATCTTTTTTTCACATTAGCAGATTTTCACTTCAGCAACTTCAATGTAAATGATAAAACATTGTTATTTATAAAATTTCATTTTGATTGATTTGGAAACAATAGTCAAATACGGCACAATTAGATCTAATTTTCTCTTCCAGCTCCATCTGATAAGAGACTGCTGGTCTGAAAGACCATCTGAACGACCGACCATGGAACAAGTCAAGTCGAATTTGAAGTCTATGAACATGTCGAGAAACGATAATCTCATGGATCACGTGTTCAACATGCTAGAGTCGTATGCATCCAATCTGGAAGAAGAAGTCGCAGAGAGAATGAAAGAACTTGTAGAGGAGAAGAAGAAGTCAGATCTGCTGTTGTACAGGATGTTGCCCAAACAGGTAATCTTTATGGTTATGAGTCGAATTTTGGGTGGACTGCAGAGTTGCACGGAAGTAAAATTTTTCAAAACGGGAGTCGGAAGACGGAAGTGAATTTTTTTCTCGGAAGTCGGAAGTAGAATTTTTTCAACAGTAGTCGGGAGGGCAAAAAAGTTGGAAAAACTCAAAGATATTGTATAGCTGCGCATTCTCAACATGTGAAGGTCAATTCCTGACTGAATAGAAACGATTTCAAGGTCTTTTCGTCATTTTTCACGAAAAAAATTTTTTGACGAAAGTCGGAAGTAGAATTTGTTAAACGGAAGTCGAAAGTCGGAAGTGAAAGTTTTTCTCGGAAGTCGGAGATCGGAAGTGAAAAAAGGGCGGAAGTCGGAATTCCGTGCAACTCTGGTGGACTGCCATTGGACCGTAAATGAGCGGCAATCTCCCTGGACATCTGTCGCTCAATCACAATCCACTGTTGCCGGTCCATTCGCAGTCCATCTTTCGCCAATTCACAGTTTGATATCAGTCTCTCCAGTACTTAGGAGTAGCTTATACTTTAAAAAAAATGAAGAATGTAAACTATAAAATGCCCATAAACACAATGGTTATCATCATCACTTATGATCATTTTTTTCGGCATCAGAACCAAGAACCGGTAAATTCGAGAACTGTGAGTCGTTTCGACACTCAGGAACTTCTCCTGCTGTTTTCAACTGTTTACACAAAAGTTTCTATCAACTCAATTCTAACTGTTTGAGAATTTTTTGTGAAGAAATTTTCGTTTTTTTAAATGTTTGTGTTACTTTATGTATTACTTTCAACCTTTTTCCAGGTAGCAGACAAGCTGAAGCTCGGCCAGTCAGTCGAACCAGAATCATTCGACAGCGTGACCATCTTCTTCTCCGATGTCGTCTCTTTCACTACACTAGCCAGCAAGTGCACGCCACTGCAAGTCGTCAATCTGCTTAACAGCTTATATACTGTATTTGACAGTACTATTGAAAAACACGAAGTTTATAAGGTACAGTACTCAGAAAGGGAGAGAGAGAGAGAGAGAGAGAGAGAGAGAGAGAGAGAAAGAGGGAGAGAGAGAGAGAGAGAGAGAGAGAGAGAGAGAGAGAGAGAGAGAGAGAGATAGATAACGGTCACCAACATAACTTTCATGTTTCAACAATAGGTAAAATTAGGTTTTTTGGTTTTTTTAGAATTATGACTCTTCGATAAGCAGCATTTAAAACTAATTATTAACTCGACTACCGTACTGATGTACTTCAGGTCGAAACAATCGGAGACGGTTACTTGTGTGTATCCGGTCTTCCTCATAGAAACGGTAACGAACATGTCCGCAGAGTGGCTGAGATGAGTCTAGAGCTACTGCATCATCTGAAGTCATTCCGTGTACCACATCTGCCAGACACCCAGATCAATATCAGAATTGGCATGCATTGTGGTGAGAAAACGGGTAGAACTAGAAACAGAAGGCGATATAAAATTTGTCACAAACTAATAGGCACGGGTGTTCTCATGCTCGTAACATTCTTAATTTCCCGAGACCTGTTTTCAAATTTCAATATGATAATCTACAAACATTCAGGATCATTGTGAGCATAAAAAAGCAAGATTTGGTCATCTGGTTCCAGAGATATGATTATGCAAACAAAATTAGTAGTTCAACAAGTGTCCCAAAGTAATAGACACGCTTTTTTGTTTCAATACCCACGAGATGAGTGTTTAACAGTTACCCAAGTCACTTTTTAACAAATTTGCAGTTTTACAAATTAAAAAAAAATTGATTCCTGTATGGATTCAGTGAAATTTCCACATCATTTTTGTCGCTGTTCGGTCTACCTGTTCTTCAGTCCATTTGTCTTCTGATCTAGCTGGCGCACTGACCAGGGCTAGTCCATTCAGAGTTCAATATAAACTTGATAACGGTTCGAAAATAGTCCTTTATTGGAATTTACTCAGAAGTCCAAAAAGTAATGACGTAAAAAGTTGTCGAGCGCTAGTTAGACCATTGTAGCCCCGCGCGGACGCGGACGCGGACGGACCCGCGCAGCACATCTGTCACCCAGTCCTATGCCGATCGAGTCCATCTGTCGCCCATTTACTATCCACATATGTGACGCAGAGCATTCTCCCCGCCATGGGGCCAATGCCGCTCCCTTTGCAGTCCATCTGTCGCTCAGTCTAATCCCAATCTAACACATCTGTCACCCAGTCCTATGCCGATTGAGTCCAACTGTCGCCCATTTACTATCCAGATATGTGACGCAGAGCATTCTCCCCGCCATCAGGCCAATGCCGATCCCTTCGCAGCCCATCTGTCGCTCAGTCTAATCCCAATCTAACACATCTGTCACCCAGTCCTATGCCGATTGAGTTCATCTGTCGCCCATTTACTATCCAGATATGTGACGCAGAGCATTCTCCCCGCCATCAGGCCAATGCCGATCCCTTCGCAGCCCATCTGTCGCCCAGTCCAATTCCAATCTTACTCATCTGTCACACAGCCCGTTCGTCACCCAGTCCTATGCCGATCGAGTTCATCTGTCGCCCATTTACTATCCAGATATGTGACGCAGAGCATTCTCCCCGCCATCAGGCCAATGCCGATCCCTTCGCAGCCCATCTGTCGCTCAGTCTAATCCCAATCTAACACATCTGTCACCCAGTCCTATGCCGATTGAGTTCATCTGTCGCCCATTTACTATCCAGATATGTGACGCAGAGCATTCTCCCCGCCATCAGGCCAATGCCGATCCCTTCGCAGCCCATCTGTCGCCCAGTCCAATTCCAATCTTACTCATCTGTCACACAGCCCGTTCGTCACCCAGTCCTATGCTGATCGAGTTCATCTGTCGCCCATTTACTATCCAGATATGTGACGCAGAGCATTCTCCCCGCCATCAGGCCAATGCCGATCCCTTCGCAGCCCATCTGTCGCCCAGTCCAATTCCAATCTTACTCATCTGTCACACAGCCCGTTCGTCACCCAGTCCTATGCCGATCGAGTTCATCTGTCGCCCATTTACTATCCAGATATGTGACGCAGAGCATTCTCCCCGCCATCAAGCCAATGCCGATCCCTTCACAGCCCATCTATCGCCCCACCCAAAGTTTCGGTTAAATCACATGGGTGATCTTCAGGATCCGTCGTCGCTGGTGTCGTTGGCCTTACAATGCCCCGTTACTGCCTTTTTGGCGACACCGTCAACACTGCCAGTCGCATGGAGAGCAATGGAAAGCGTAAGGCTCATTCGATTATCGACTTATCGACTTTTCTCAGCTGGCCAGATTCATCTCTCAGCTGACGCAAACAAGATGCTCACAGAGGTTATCGGTGGATTCGTTACTGAATCAAGAGGAGAAGTGATCATCAAGGTTTGTATTGATTGATTATCGATCGATTCTGAATGTTTCAGGGGAAAGGTGTCATGGAGACTTTTTGGCTTCTTGGCAAAGGGGGAAATGTCGTGAGGAAGAAGGTTGAAGAAAAAAAACAGACAATTTATGAAGAGTACCTTGACAAAGAGCATTAGAGGCTAATAATATTCTTGCACAATCAATAACAATATTTGTGAATAAAAATTTATAAAACGAACAGCATTCAAGTAAGGAGGAGTATGTCATTTCTCGAAAAAAAAATCCTGTGTTTTTGAGGACTATAGTTAAGCACTATAGACCTAGTCAGCTTTGGGACCAAACTACAGGGTATTTTGTAATTGATCGAGCGACTGTCGCCCATTTACAGTCCAATGCCGGTTCATTTGCTTGTTATTGCTTGTTGTCAGTAAGTCCTAAAACAACTCTTGAAATCATGATAAGGTCGGGTTGAAAACCTAATACATAGCCAACATAATCCTTGACGTCAGTTTCTGCACACTAACTCGTCATAAATTGGGATGGAAAAAATGCGACTTCCTCAGATAAAAAACACTTCTGATTGATACGATTAGAGTTTGTGATGAACTATCAAGCACGTACGCTTTATCTGATAATGAATAACTTTTTGAGGTGAGTGGTCTATAACGAACGATCTGATGAGGTCTTGTTGTTGGTTATACACTGAGGGATGATTTCTTGGAACTGAACGATAAAATTTCTTGGAACTGAACGATAAAATTTCTTGGAACTGAACGATAAAAACAACGTTACAACTCTCTCTCTCTCTCTCTCTCTCTCTCTCTCTCTCTCTCTCTCTCTCTCTCTCTCTCTCTCTCTCTCTCTCTCTCTCTCTCTCTCTCTCTTTCTCTCTCTCTCTCTCTCTCTCTCTCTCTCTCTCCCTCCCTCTCTCTTTCTCTCTCTCGCTTGTTGCCCTTTTTTTTACTCACATTTTCAATCCGGTACCCAGGTGAAACATTGTGTAGCCAAATGCAATACATTAATCTTCTGATCTCCGGATATCGAACACGGTTCTCGTCCACAGTAATCTTCCGATCTCAACCATCAGACGGTATCTATCTCTCACTTTTTTATCTGATCTGTGGGATCGCATTCACCCTGACGTCGTGCGACTACGGTATAAACCGGTTTCGAGGTGGACACTGCAGAAGATATCGCCAAGTGGCCTCCAGATGATCAAGCACAAACTTCTTACCGCGTATCTGTAACATATGTATATTGTGTAGTCTGTCAGAAACTTTGTGTGTGACTAAGCAGACGCCGAACTCAAATACCACGAGTCGTAGTGTGTGCTGTTGATAAGATGACTGCATGAAACTTGTGCTGATTGCTTTCCTCCGTCATATCCAGAATAAATCATATCATTAATAAATATCACATGGTGATATTCATCAAAAGAGTCAACGATAACTATGAAACTGCTTCGTCGAAAGTATACGAACGCCAGATGTTCAGTTCCGTCAAAAAATATACGAACGCTAGAATTTTGGAAAAATCTGAAGTCTGAAATATCTCACTTGTCTGAAAATCTCTCTATGTACTTAAGAAATCTCTCTATGTAAGAAATCTCTTTATGTACAGTTATCTACACTGTATGCTGTACATGCGCTGTAGCACAAGTTGTACACAAGTACAGAATTTTGTTTTTAGAGTTGTAACGGTAATCGGCTCAAAGTGATTAAACTGTGACCATTTTTTTCAGAGATCCAGAACCTTACTCCAAACATCAACGCCATAGGAAGTAGTCTTTCTGTTGTGTAAGTTCTCGAACAAAATCATACAACTTCACCGGGGTAGTCATCAATTATACAAGATCAAGAACGAATTGGAGAGTGGTCAGAATGAATGAACTTTGCTTGGGCTGTGCGACTGCTTCATAGCTGATTTATCAGTTTTCTTCGCAGAGCGACGATTTCTCTAATCTGAAGTCTCAAAAATGAAGTAGAAGTAGAGAACTCTGAGAAAACTCTGCGTAGTAGACTCATAACATAGACTCTGGTAAAGTGGTCCAAACTTATTTTTGCAAATAGCGATACTAAAGTTCGAACCCCCCCCCCCCACCAACGTCATTTTTGTTTTTTCTTCAAAAAGTATTATCTACTACTGTAAAACAATGACTCTTATCATCGTCTGAAGACTGTGCAGTTCCTGATAAAAAATATCAGATATAACCATTAATGATCAAAATTGGCATAATCAATAAGGGGGGAAAGTTGCAAAATCTGCTACGAGCTAGAACCGATCCTGTGACCTCTTACGTGTCCAACTTATGGCCGTTCTGCCCACCCACACTGCGTCAAGCGCAGTAGAAAAGTGTCGGATCAAGCAGCGAGGGGAGGCGACCAATGAGCAGCGAGCACAAACTCCGCCCCTTCGTGAATCCTGCACCGCTGTAGATCAAATTTTAGTTACTGTAGTTAATAAACTTTTTTCTCTGTCGTTTTCTCAAAACTCATGATGAAAAGCTAGTTAGGAAGGAGAGTTACAAGATTTGCAATTGGCGAAATAAATTCGTTTGTTAACTTGAGAAAAATAGAAGAGAAGGATGAAAAAAATATTGATGTGCGAACGCGCTCTATAGCAGATTCTTGTTCAATATAATTTGCGAGTAACGCGTCTAATCGATAACAATCACCTTTAGCTCGGTTTGCCACTTAGTTGAAGAAAATACTCTATCGCCTACAGTCCTAATCTTTGTTACATTAACTGATGCGAACCATCCTAAATTTATTCGTACATTCTCCATTTGTTCTATAGCGACCTCGCTCATGTCTCGCCACTAACACTCCTCGACGCAACTATAAAACAGAACGCGCTGGCATGATGATCAAGAACATTTTTGACGCTGCGTCTCCACAGTTACAGCATGCGACTAGAACAATGTTTTCTCTGCTTCTCTGCGCCCTCCAAACGAGAGAAACAAAAAGTCTTCTGATCTGCGGTGTACTGTAGTCAGCCACCCTGGTTTTATTCTTTTTCACTTTGCAAATTTAAACGAACTGGAATCAACTAATTGAGTGCCACATGTCTATTGAAATTTTCATGAACATTATAAATGACCAATCCAGCCATTTCTATCGTTCATGATTCGCAAAATATTGGTGGACAAACATTTTTGTTGAAAACAGACTAAATTTATCCTTTTCATGATGATCAGAGTAATAAACATTTTTATTAAGTTCACATACAGCTGGAAACAATGAAAGTCAAAGTTCTTAAACGCTTTGAATATTCAAACATTCTCAACTACAAACAAAGATGTCCTTATAAAATTTTTATAGAAGCACAGAAAATAATAACCCGATTCCAAAAGTCGTTTGGAGTAAGTTCGAACGTTTGCAAAATGCAGATTCCACATCAACCATCTCGAAAGCCTTCGAAAGCAAACTTAAATAATATACGACATTATTTTCGCCGCATCTGGCATCTAGAATTGAAATTCTTCCCATTTTCTGATGAAAACCATGGGACTTCTCAAGTTACTATCTTATCTAAACTTTTTAGAAGATCATAAGATCAACAAGTGTGGTCTTTCTTTTATCGTGTATGAAAGAAACCAGATTTTTGAAAAAGCTATCTTGATTAATTTGGATCTGAGATATGTGATTTTTTCAAGTTTTCCTTTTTCTAAGTCTTTGAAAGATTATTATTCAAAAACCACACATAACTGGAATTCCCTACTCACTCAAGATGCCTATAATTCTCCTGTCAACCTCACAAAGATGCCTTTTATTGCTTCCCACTATCTCTCTTTGCATTATCATGAACACACTACAAATCACAAAACAGAACATAATCAGATTATCCAGGCATCTGGTAATCGTTGATCACAAACTACGTAGAAAAGAAGGCAAACAGGTTTCTCCTACCGTACCCGAGAAAAGTGAACTCTAATGTTTTCACCCAGATCACAAACCACAAACTTTGCATTCATCGCTGTAAGCAACGCACTTTTCGTTCACAGCAGATTTCGTGACTCAATAAAATACGAACGATTACCTTTTCCAAGCAAACTTGGCTTTTTTCAGACACTATCTCCTAACGGACAAAATTTGTTGAATTAGCAATAAAACTATACACTTTCATTGGAAAATGTGATAGTTTTTGATTAGAAATAACAATTGATGGTGAGTATTGAACATCTCCCTAACTTTTGACCTCGAAAAAACCAGCGAGAGGGGCGATCTTGTGTTTTTGGGGCGCACACGGGACACGAAACGGATGCTGCCAGTGCGGACACCGGACCGTTTCGCGCCCTGTGTCCGCCCGCGAAAAATTGTGGAGTTAGTTTCTAAAAATTACTGATAATCTGTAGCCTGCCCCGATTATTTGATTTTTTATCAAAACACGTGTCATTTTGTTTACCCAACTCTCTATTTTTTCTGTAGGGTATAAAAAAGCAAAAAGCGACAGAAAAACGATGTATTGACGACAAAAAGATCATGGAAGATATAGTTGACGAACCCAGACCCCACCACAAACCACATGTTCCACTGTTCCACCAATACCAAATTGTGATCTGTTACGGTAATCGGCTCAAAATGACAAAAATGAGTGGAATAATTGATGCGATCGCTTATCTTACAGTATACCACACCACTTTTTCTATCTCGAGCATCCTACAAGTCATAAAATGTGGGAACTCCTCTTGACTGGAAAAGATGAACTCATTCTTGGAAAAATTTTTCCTTAAAATTTTAACCCATGCTCATACGTAAACATTCTAATTTATGCTAACAAGGAATGTCAACGTTATTCTGATTTTTTTGGTAGCTAGTTTGTTTGAACGAGAAACAAATGTCCAACGCAATACACTCAATCTGTGCAAATGCCCGATTTAATAACATTACGAACAAACTTGCCAATGTTGAAGTTTGTTTTCTCAGTTGACTCAATAAGAATTTTACTCTAAATCTTTTTACCTGTATATTTCTCAACGTTAGGTGACGAGCAAAACTCAGCCAAATCCACAAAAATCTCAAAAAACGGTAGTAGAAATTTCTGATTTTCTTTTTCGGGTAGAATTGTCGTTGATTTAAGGTAATATTACTTCAAACTGAAAATAATCTTCTCTTGTAGTTGATTTGAACATGCAAGAGGCGAAGTTTCCTCAAACCTAGTGTAAACATTATAGTCGGAGTCACTTTTGTACATTTTGACTATCGATCATTGTTCAATAGAATCTATAACTTTACTTACTTCTAAACTTTGGGTTAACTGTCATTAAACTACAAACAAGCCACAGTTGTTCTGAGCTTCTGTTACCCAGTCCATACGTCGACCATTCACGATTCAATGCCGGTCGAAATACGATCCAATGCGGATCCATCTGTAGCCCATCTGTCGCCCAGTCCAACTGTCGCCTATTTACGGCCCGATGAAGTGGTTGTTATTGCAGTACAAGAATGTCCAATCGACCAAATGTTGCGAAGATTTTAGCAATGACAAGAGATCCAGACCCTTTCCCGAGATGAGATCAATGGTTCAACACCTGCCGAAACGGTCGATTGAGATTACTATCATTGTCCGGAGACCATGTTTGAAAGTGGGAAGTTTTGAAAGTGTTTGAAAGTGGGAAGTTACACACTGCATCAGATTTTGAAGTAGATCCGCATTCTGCAAAGATTAACTCCATAATTCTTGTCGCCATTGAGTATACCCAAAAGTGCGACAAAATGGCGACGTACTGGCGACTAAACGGCGATGTACCGGCGATAATACAGCAAGGTACCGACAACTAATGAATGAGTTTGCCGTTTTTTTTTGTTTTGTCAAAAATGGTAGACAACCATGTATAAAGTTTTTCTTCCATAAAATCATATTATAGATGAAAACCGTAACTGAAATACAACAGTTGTGAGGTGGAAGCAAACGCTCTAGCCACTTGACCGCGGTGCTCATACTGGTTTTAGCTTTTCAAATTGGTACTCTAGAACCTAAGTTCTGTCACATTATTCACCAGTTACTTAATAGTTTAGGTTCTCGTTCCAGTTTCGTTTTTTCCTAGTTTAGTTCTAGTTTCTCCGTACTTTTGATATGCTTACGTTTTTGTTGAATTTTTCGGAAAATGAAAACTTCAAGTTTTTCGGTGAGAAGAAGACATTTTTTCGATAAAAAATCATAGAATTCTGTCATGCCAAAGTTTTAAATTCAATAATCTTGATGGTTGTTCAAAGCTAATTTTATTTTTAGTAATTGTATAAAAATTACTCGACGCTTGTTCTCCTGAATCATTCCAAAGAAAGTTCCCCAGTATCTTCTCTATTTTTTCAACTTTTTGATCGCCCTTCAGTGTTCTGACTAGAATTTCCTGTGGAAACGCAAAAGCTGCACAAACATTGTACAGCATTGTTGTCCTAGTTGAAACATCTAGACCACGAATATTTTTTGATAGATCTTGATCTGAAATTTGTTGTTTAGTACATCACGGTCTCTATTTACATGTATGAACTGAATAATTTTTTATAAGTGTAACCGTACTCTCTAATAACTCTATGGAAACATTATCATTGAACTTCTTTAAGTGTCATGTTTGAACATTTCAATCATAACTTGAGTTATTCAAACGTTAGGAACGTTGTGTTCGATAGATAGGAGAAAAGAAGAGTATCTTTCCCAGAATAAAATGTTTCTTCTGACCCCACTAAAAAGTAACGATCATGTTACTGAAGTAGGTTACATTGAAAAAGAGAAAAGTGTTCTGACTCCATGAATCACAGACAGAAAACAGAACTGATGGGAGAAAGAAGTGATGTTGAATCATCTTCTGTGCGAGTGAGAGAAAGCTCTGATTGAAACTATCATCACATTTTCAACTGATGTGTAGGTAATACACATATCTAGCAAAAAGTCTGACCGATTTCAAACGCGCGCCAGTCGCATTTTTGTGAAATGAGTACGGTAGGAGTCGGGACTCTCACAACGAACAGTTAGATCTTTGTTGATTTAAATTATTATTATTAGTCCATTGAAATTAAAGGCGCATTACCTAATCGTTCTTGTATTTCAAGGCGAAACTGCTACGGTACTAAGTACCCGATTTACGGAGGTCAGACATTTTTACATGTAGAGGAAGCTATGTGTAATACTCACTCCAAAAGCTTGCTGTTGACAATAGTAAAGACTGAGAGAGACTATGATCAGCGTTTTCGTGTTCGTTTTTGTGTTCGTCATTACTTACTCTTGCAGAGAACAAAACCATAACACATCCCTACTCATGTCGATGTTGTTTTCGACCCGAAAAAGTTCAATCATCATGTTTTCAGCACAATACTCATTCGCCGTACGGATTCCATGCCCTCTGCTTTCTGTCAAGATTTTGCAGAAGATAATGATAGCATTATTTACCCCAACGTTTCTGAAGATTTCAGAACAATATGGTAGCATTCGTATCTTTTCTGACAAAGCTGTATCTAGAACGTCACACATATCTTCCTCTACCTGTAAAAAAGTCTGACCTCCGTAAATCGGTTACTTAGTTACCGTAGCAGTTTCGCTTTGAAATACATGAACGATTAAGTAATGCGCCTTCAATTTCAATGGACTGAAAGTAAGAATAATAATTTAAATCCACAAAGATCTAACTGTTCGTTGTGAGAGTCCCCACCCTACCGTACTCATTTTACAAAAATGCGACTGCCTCGAATTTGAAATCGGTCAGACTTTTTGCTAGATATGTGCGTCAATGAACAAATTTTCTGTGTGTTTTGATCTTTTCGACCTTGGTTGTAGTTTTGATTTTTGAAGTTTTAGTCTCTCTCTCTCTCTCTCTCTCTCTCTCTCTCTCTCTCTCTCTCTCTCTCTCTCTCTCTCTCTCTCTCTCTCTCTCTTTCTTTCTCTCTCTCTCTCTCTCTCTCTCTCTCTCTCTCTCTCTCTCTCTCTCTCTCTCTTTCTCTCTCTCTCTCTCTCTCTCTCTCTCTCTCTCTCTCTCTCTCAGTCTCTATCTCTCTCCCGCTCTCTCTCTCTCTCTCTTTTCCTCACTTCCTCATTATTCGGATGTATCTTCTACATCCATAAGGGTACGGTAGATCGCTATACATCATCAGTATCCTTCTCCGCTCACCACGCTCACACACACACACACGACCGACCAGAGCGTTTTGATGCTGATCTTTAGAGAAGTCGTCTGCGATCTTTTCTCTGCGTCTCTCCTCCAACATCACTCTCGCCCACCCCCTTTCCCTAGACACATTTGTGTGTTGACAAAATGACGATTTGTGCAGTGTAGTCTCTTATTCTGACTTTGTGACCGAGTGTAGTTGACCTTTCTAAAACACTGTACGCGATTTGTAATCATTTTTTAACGCTACGAGTAATAATATCGGCTTCACAATCTATTCGCTCTCAGTTCCTACGAAGTTTTTCCCCGAACCCACAGTTTTTTTCGGACCATAATCCTAAGTTATCTGTTTGAAAATCTCACATGCATCTTCTCGATGAATCCTTCTATATAATTTGAATAATTTGATCTTTAATACAACCAGTGATCAAACAGCCATAACATTTTTTGTTTTTTCTACTCTCAAAGTTCCCTAAAATCTTCGAAAAGAGTATTTTACAGTTTTTTACAGTCAGTATTTTACAGTTTAGTTTTTTTTCTTTTTTTCAACTCCTGTTAAATTCTGGAAATCGAACACGAGACAGAAATAACCTCTGTGTAATCACGAACCAGACCATATTATAGTTGCCGTTCAAAAAGTGTTTCATAATGATCAAGAAAACTATTTGATTTGTGACTAACTACATCTATTGTTTACATATCCCGTTTCACAACTTTCATCTGAACCGTCGAGGTAACATGATTAAGTGATGATTTATTCCAAAGTTGAGCCGCATACTGATAAGACGTTTGTAGTTTCTGTACATCAACTATAACTTGAATTGACTTTCCTTTATGTTCTCAACTATGATTAAAACTCACTCCAGAGTGTAGAAAAAGCCATCTCCAAAGTTTTGCATGAACCTGCACTGGACCGTGAATGGGCAACAGTTGGAACTTCGCATTAACTGTTATAGCCGTGTTTAACGCAATGACACAAACAAGTGACAGTCACCAAAAAGACACGTGCCCGCCACTCCTGGTGTAGTTCATGCTGAACGTTTACTCACCTGGTTCACTTTTATGTTCTATGGATTTAGATTTCAAAAAAAGAGTGATCTTTAAATTAGTTTTTTTTCCATTGTGACAGTGAACTATGGTAATATTTTATAACCTGATTGATTTTGTCGGTCATCGAGTACGTGCATGAGACTTGTCACTTCATCATTCGTCTCTATCTTTGCCAGTTAACCAAAACGAGCTCGAAACTGAGTTCTCTTCACTTACTCGCCTATAGTTATACCAAATTTCGAAACATTGTCGTCCGTTTTCTTAGTCGAAACATAGATCCTACATTAATCTCATACCACAATCTGTCAGAACAATCTTTAACCCAGCTCTCCTCATGTTCCCTTTGTCGCAAACTAAGATCTCAGTCATGATAAGAGATCCAGACTGTTTTTCAGATCTGATCACATTTTCGTCTCGCGTCATTCAAGTTCGACAGCTACCATATCCACAGCAGACTGAGATGCTTCTATGTACAAAATTGTTTTTAGAAAAACACTTTTCTTGTCGTCTATATCTTCAGACAATACTTGATGAAAGCTATACTGCATAGAGTTTCGACTATCGTCCTTTTTCCTACTTCTCTTTCTATTTCTTCTATCCGTTCTTCTATTCTTCTACTTTTACCTTTCGGTAAGACACTACACTTCTGACCTCTGTTAGAAATTTCACTTCTCAGAACTCAAAAGGAAAACTACTGTAGGATGCGGAATTAAAGTATGAATGCAGAACAGAGATTATACCTGAAAATTTGAACAGTGTGATCGCAGCTCCTATCAGAGCTTATCACTTCTCCTCATTCACTCAGTAGATGATTCAATATCGCGTTTCTCTCCGTCAAGTGCTTACATGTTTTCAAATTGGTAAAAAATTTTAGCAAATTCCATACTCTTTTTGTTGCAACTCGATAAATCCTAATTGAAATAAAATCTATCTTGATCAAACTGAAAAAAAATGTTGTTCTTGATCTCTCTAGTGTTCTCTTCATGTTCTTGGAAACGAACATTTGACACAGTACACAATGTTTGTTGTAACGGAAGAGTTAGATCAGAAGTCTGCAAACAGCCGCACGAAAATGTGCAGAAACATTGTATCCGCATGGATCAATTCACTGAACCTTATGGAACACGTGAAGATCAGATACAAACCACAAAAGAAACATCGAGAGCATTTCCGACAAGTAGGCCCGCCTACGTGTCCTCGCATTCAGTAGCCACATGATTAAAACTGGTCACATTCTGACTTCTGATAAAACATCAGTCACAAATGACACACATTTATTCTGATTTCGCTATGACCCGCCCACTATAAGCCAGTTTATTTGCCTAACCTCTATTACCCTTGTTCTCAGAGCAGTCGTGATCTCGTGGTGTAGTGGTTATCACATCTGTCTAACACACAGAAGGCCGGCGGTTCGAGCCCGCCCGAGATCAAACCTTTTGCAGCTACCTCTCAATCATGTTTATTGTTATCACTCTCTGCTTTGCTCTGTTAACTTTTACTCCTTTTTGATAAGCATCCAGTTATTTTTTCTTCAAATTTTTTTCATTACTCTTTTCAGATTCAACTAGAATGCAGCCCGATAAGGACCTGTGTAGAGTATGTGGCCTGAAGGCACATGGGTTCCATTTTGGAGTTTTATCCTGCAGAGCATGTGCAGCTTTCTTCAGGTCAGTGCATGTTTTTTTTAAAAAAAAGCAACACAATTTTGACTTTTCTCGTAATAGCATCACGATAACCCGCTAACAATTATTCACTCTAACCCATTTCTGTAGGACCTTCTCTTGTCTAGCAGGAACTAGTTTCATTGCCTTGTCTTCTTATCACTTCCCCTCTCAGCATAAAGTTACAGTATCCATTACAAAAAACAAAAAAGTGGGCGGAGCGTACAAATGAACAAACGGATTACAGTCTGTAGTTTCAGAAGATTCGTAGTGTTGAACTTGAAGTACAATTGTCTGAAGGATCAGAAGAGATGCAATGTTGATGGTTCAGTAAGGTGAGTTTCATATCTTGAGCAGACGTGCTCTAGCTAGGAAGAAACGCACCACATGAGCGTAAAACATTCACAAGATTTTAAAAGTGAGAAACGGCACTTTCTCTGTCAAATAAAGTACCGAAAACAATGAATGGGATGTTCCAAACAAGCGACTTCACCACGATACCAAGAGTTTCAGAGGAATCTGTCGACAATGCCGATTCGAGAAGTGTCTTGCTCTAGGAATGACAGCAGATAGTGAGTAGGAACAAAAATAAACCAAAGTAATAACGATGTTTCAGATGTGCAGTTGAACAGAGATTCGTACAAGAATAGGGAATTCATGAAGAAAAAAGTGAGTTTCAATAATTTTTTCTGGAATCTATAAGAGAGCCGTATTCGAGTACACTACTGGAAAGCCAACTTTTCAGACAGAATCCGACACAGACTCGTGTTGTAGCGACAAGCAATCGACTAGTGGAAACTCAAGTGTTATTAGTGAGGACAAGGTAAAATTATCGAGAATCGCAAGTGAAATTCTGTCTAATTTAGAGCAATATGGAAGAAGATATTCTGCTGAAGGAAGTTGAACATTATCACGAAAAGATTCATGCTACGTTAAACTATGTGAGTTAGGAAACTTATTAGTTGTAACATTCAAACATGTTAGGACCGTTTTGGCATCGACTATGTTTATTTTACAAAAGAAAGACCATAAAGGAACCTCGTGAAAATATAAGTACTGCTCTCCGAACTAGACCTTATATGCCAAGAACGAGAAAATATTCAAATCCGATTTACAGTATACTCCTACTCAAATTCCACAAAATGACACTGAACTTAACACTCTACAACGTTTCACCATCGGACTGCAAGAAATGAGGAAGAATGTGAAGTTGCAGTCGTATAATGTGAGTCCAAAATATCATAACAAGCATCATTCGTGTAGAAATATCGCTTGTCTTTTTCAAGTCTGAATTACATAGCTCTTGATTCACCTGGAGAGTAGAGAAAATTGATTGTACTAAAGATTGATTGTGCTACACTGTCCTGACCGGAGCAATTTCTGAAACAGGTTCTAAGAGTCACCACATTCCCTTTATTTGTTCGAGCTTTAAGCGGCTATTGCTGGCCGTTATTGAAGCTTAAGTATTTTTTCTCGTTATGAATAAATATTATTATTATAAAAAAGATGAGGAGATGCTCGAAAAATAGATATTAAAGAGGGAAAAATCTGAAACTTGCAGCTTCGACGAAACTTCACGAAGAGAGATCTCTTTCGCACGTGGACCGATCAGATCACGAGGCTCACAAAATGGGTCTATCATAGCAAAGAGCTGCAGACGAGCAGTTTCAAGCAGCAAATTCTGATGAGCTCCTGGAGCCTGTTAACCAGAGTCGAACGGATCCATCTGAGCTTGACGTTGTTCGGAGCAGAATGTTTGCAGACACTGGTACGTTTCATATGAACAGTACCACTGAAACTTCTCGAAAAAAGAGAATCTGTCGTTTTTGTATCTCCTCAGATGTCAAAATCAAACTTTCAGTGTTTCTTCTCAACCAACGACGAAGTTTTTGACATGAAACATCTATCGATGGAGAATCAATCGCTTTCCTTGAAGAAAGGGTGAGTGTTCACTATTTTCATTTTTAGCATGTATAGTTTTAAATCAAAAGTCGTTCGCTAATCGATATAAATATTTTCGTATCTTTTAAAGAGAATGAAGATAATTTTGTAAAACATGACCGATTTTTTACGAACTGCGTAGGCGTTTCTTTTGTACCGAAGTTTTTTTTTTAAATAATAACCTTTTCAATAATAATGATTTTTTCATTAAGAATAAGTTCATAAGCTTCATGACGATCAGCAATAGCCGCCATGAGCACAGAATAACGGGCTTGGGAACCGTAGGAGAACCTTTTAAAAAGCTGCTCCAGTCAGGACAGTTGTGCGATTTTTCACAAAAAAACGTTGGATAACTTTGTCAAATTACCAGAAGGAAAAAACTGAATATGATTGTTCGTAGTGATAGAACATTGCTGTTAAACTTAACACATATACTGTCGTAGTTCTGGCATATCTTTATTTTTTTTATTGAAAAGCGCTCGTTGGTATGATTCAAAGGTCATTCTGAGCGATAGCAGTTCCGAAATCACAAAATGATATGGGAAGAGATGATATGATGAAATTTTTCCAGGAACGAGTTCACAGCGGTCGTCGACTTTCTCGTCACCGTGGGGAATATGCTTCTAGATCTGATGCCAACAAACGAAGAATTTGTCTTCATCATGGTTCATCTGTTGTTTGTTGATGGTAGGTTACTATTTGAGAAGATTCAGGGATTAAAAAATCTCTTTGTTTTCAATTTTTTGGTTTATGATTAAATTTTTTTTTCTAAAAAAAGAATTTTTTTTCTAAAACATGGTTCTACGAGTCACCGCATTCCCCATATTTGTTCGAGCTTTTGGCGGTTGTTGCTGGCCGTTATTAAAGCTTGAGTATTTTTATTCGTCATGAATAAAGATTATTATTATTAAAATCTATCAAATTCAATGCCTTAATTTCAGATGATTTACCCATCTCAGTCGTCGAAGCTTTTGAAAGTCTGTTGAACACCCTGTCGAATGAACTTCACGAGTTCTACGCAAAACATAACGTTCAAAATTATGCGGCTAGAGCTCTCAAGCTCATGAAAATTGTCACAACCGTGAAGGTGAGCTGTTTCTCTCTCTCTCTCTCTCTCTCTCTCTCTCTCTCTCTCTCTCTCTCTCTCTCTCTCTGATATTTTCACTAATAAATACAACTTCAGAAGATGAATCAATGCCTGTGCAAACGATATTCCGATGACTTCATGAACATGATCATGAAGACAAAGTTGGAAGAGATCAAATGTGTGTCATAGAACCTCCATACGCTCAGGATAGTTCCATTCTTCAACCACCCGCTACACTCGTTCCTTGTTCCAGTTATAATATGCTTATATGGGTATGCAAAAATAAACTTTCATTGTTTTCTATCAATGATGTTCATGTGGTTGAACAGAAAAATTGTTAATTTTTCGAGACCAAGTAGTATTTTGGCTAATTGTGAATACAAGATCATCTACCTCCAAAACTTTTGGCGGACCGGCATTGGACCGTAGATGGGCGACAGATGGACCGGGCGACAGATGGACTGTATATGGGCGACACATGGACCGGTGGCGGGAAGAGTGCGCTGCGTGTCAAATTTGGACCGGCATTGGATCGTAAATGGGCGACACATGGACTGGGCGACACATGGACCGGGCGACACATGGGCCGGACTGGCAACGGACCGTAAATGGCCGACACATGGACTGCGGACGGGCGACACATGGACCGGGCGACACATGGACCGGACCGGCATCGGACCGTAAATGGACCGGCATTGGACTGTAATTGGGCGACACATGTCCGGGACGACTGTCGCCCATCTACGGTCCAATGCCGGTCCACGAAAAGTTTTGGAGTACAGTTTCTCTTTTCTAACTACTTGAACTGCTTGAGAGATAAGGCTCAGACGCCAATAATGGACCGGACCTCCGTCGCTCAATAACAGCCCAAAGTCCAACTGTTTGCAACTCACAACTCTTAACACTTCAATGTTCGAAAGTTTTATATATCCATCAATACATCTGTCGCTCCGTCCGAAGCCAATTCAGTCTGTCTCTCGTCCATTACATCTGTCGCCTAGTCCACTGACGGTCCATTTGCAGTCCATTTATAGTTCGATGCGAATCAACCTCTCTCTCTCAAACATTCCTCTTGATTTTTCCTCGTATAGGCTGGTGGCACTCTTTCCCTGAAACACTATACATGACAATCAAGAAATCAACGCCTCCACAGAAGCAATCTGGCAGAAAATATCGATAAATCGTTTAGTGGTATAATAAAACTTAATTCGATTTTCTTGCATAAAAGGAGCCAGAAACCGCCAGTGAGCAGAACAATGCAATTCATCACGGTTTCCATTCTCCTTGCTCTGCTGTCTACTACGGTACTCGGATGTGGTCAAAATGAAGAATTGAAGACGACCATCAACTCTTGTGAAGCGCATTGTGACAAGTTAGTTGTGTTCTCCATATTTTTTTCAAATTTCAGTAAAAAAGTCAGAAATAAGTGAGAAATGAAACAGACAATCTGAACAAATTGAAATGTTGAACTTTTTCTTCATGTTTTCCGGTTTACAGAAAGTATGAAAATACTTTTCGTTCAGTACCTTGTACTGCAGGGCTAGTTGGCACTTAAACTTCAAGAAAACTTCAAACACACCAAAAATGTCTTCAAAAAATGACTAACATGTGCTCCACACAAACGCAGTTCACATATATCGCTAGAAGCATGGCCGTTTTCAAACGCGCTCTAATCTCAATTTTGCAGAATGAGTACGGTAGGCCTATCCTAGGGTCGGGACTCTCACAACGAACAGTTAGATCTTTGTGGATTCAAATTATTATTCTTATTTTCAGTCCATTGAAATTAAAGGCGCATTACTTAAATCGTTCTTGTATTTAGAGGCGAAACTGCTACGGTACTAAGTACCCGATTTACGGAGGCCAGATTTTTTACAGGTAGAGGAAGCTGCGTGCAGTTGAAAAGTGTAAGCAAAAAAATCGATAGTGTAGATCAAATTTATGTTACTGTAGTTTAAAAAATTGTACTTTTCCTTCTTTTTTCGTCCCAGATTCACAAATCAAAACGTAAAAATGTTTGAAGTAGGTAAAACTATCGTTGGGAACGGTCCGCAACGTTCATTATGTCAAGTGAAACATTTATTAAAGTATAAACACTTTCGAAAATGAAAGCGGAAGTCGGCAAAGCGCTTATAATTCCTTATGCTTATGTCGAGGTGTGGCTTCACAGTCAAAATAATAACAATTGTTTCAGAGACTTCAAGATCACCATAGAATGCAAAAACCCAACCCCACAGAACCCAGCTTGCCTTTGCAAAAACGCATTCTACAGGAGAAAGGACAACCACAAGTGTGATGATTATTACGGCTGCACTGGTGAGTTTGCTCAAAACACCTATCTTTGTCCTAGTAGCTAGGTCATTGTTTTGTCACGCTGGAGGTCCGTGTTTGATTCCTGCCACATTTTTTTGCTGTTTCCTCGAAAAAATGCAAGATAGAAATAGAAAAAGCCGGAAAGTAGAGAAGTTTGCTCAAACCACCTATCTTTAGCCTAGTGGCTAGGTCATTGTTTTATCACGCTGAAGGTTCGAGATCTATTCTCACCGTCGTTTTTGTTTTTTTCTTGATTTTCTAGGATGAAAAATGGCGTAGCGTAGATTTCCTACTTCTCAGAAAATGAAAGATATTTTCAGGACGACCAAGATACGGCTAAGAAGCAACATGAAAACTGTTCAATAAATGTTCATTTCAAGTTACAAAAGTTGTTCAATTGATTTTGATTTCGGAATCCGGGACACACTGGGGAAGGGATTCTGGGCATGGGGCTTTGATACATCTAATTTCAACCATCTGACAAGAGTAACCGCTAGAACATCTCACTGTGGCGCACGAGTTACCTGAAAATTAATCATAAGTGATCAGAAAGGTTGAGAACAGCACACTTTGCAGCAAGAGAAGAGAAATGGGTGTTGTTAGATCTTTATAGAGTTTTGAATTCAGTTTTTCTTGCGAAGCACACTGCAAAGCACACTAGCGCAGTAAAAAAGTGTCGTAACAAGCAGCGTGGGAAGGCGACCAATAAGCAGCGAGCACAAACCCCGCCCCTTCGTAAATCCTACATCGCCGTAGATCAAATTACAGTTACTGTAGTTTAAACACTTTTTTCTTTCATGTTTTTACAAAATTCATGATAAAAAGCTAGTTACGAAGGGACGTTACATGATTTGCAATTTTTAACAGAAATTGGCGAAACAAATTCACTTGTTAAGATGAGAAAAGTTAGTCAGGAGAATGAAAAATTATGATGTGCGAACGCGCCCTATAGCTAATTTGAGTTCAATTTAATTTACGTGCAACGCGTCTAATCGATGACGATCACATTCAGCTCGGTGTGCGAAGGAAATCTGGAGAACTATCACGAGTTGCAGTGAACAGACTATTGACCTAAGCTCTTGGTGTTTTACCCAGTACCGTCATCACACCCAAATGCACATCAAAACGCAATTACACTAGGAAAATTTATATTCGCCTCTACGGCTACAGAATGTTTTTGGCAAAGCAAAGTCAATTCTCGTATAGCACGCGTATCGCCAATTTAAAGCTCCAGGAACTTAGCGCACGGAGAGAAATTGCGGATAATAACATGGTGCGAAAAAATGTACACGAAAAAGTTGAGATTAATCCTGGAGACTTCTTTAAAATTACAGAGTCAAGAACAAGAGGTACTTCGTGGAAACTCTCTTACGACGTACCAAAGAAAAAGATCCGAGAAGCCTCGTGCAGTTAAATCGTACAACGCTCTTTCAAAGAAGAAAAGAACCGGAACATAATTTTATGACTTGACGAATTTTACACACTTTTGACATATATATTTTTCTCCTTCTTTTTGTATATCTTTCACTCTCGCCTTCCGGGAATAAACTATCTATCTATCTATCTAAAACATCCAAACAACCCATGCAACAAGAAGTTAATAACTTTTTTCACTGCTGTTCCACACAAACAGCCTCCTGTGGACATGGTTCAACTTCACACGCTAGGTCTACCAACTCGCAAACTGAACCAACGTAACAGTTCACTCCATTACAGGTGGCGTTGTGATTTCCTGTTTATTAAACGTTTAGAAAATCTTATTTGGGGAGAATTCGAATTACACTGTTCAACATCTGAATGTTCTTTTTTTAAAGTTTCATGTTAAAATATTTTTTGGAAGTAGTTCCAGAAAGTTCTGCAAAAAGCTTTACAAATTTTTTCAAATGAATTGAAGACCTAAAAACTTAAATAGAATCTTCTAGATGCTTCTGCAAATCACTTGGAACGACCTAACATTAAGACTTCTTAGAATCTAGAGTTTTTGTTTTCTCAGAAGCTTTTAAAAAATTCTAAATAGTTTTCAGAGCCTGAGAAACCCCCAGTAGTATCTAGAACACTAATCTAGCAAAAAGTCTGACCGATTTCAAACGCGCGCCAGTCGCGTTTCTGTAAAATGAGTACGGTAGGGTCGGGACTCTAGCAAGGAACCGTTAGATCTTTGTGGGTTTAAATTATTATTCTTACTCTCAGTCCATTCTGAAATTATAGGCTCATTACGTAAATCGTTCTTGTATTTCGAGGCGAAACTGCTACGGTACTGAGTACCCGATTTACGGAGGTCAGACTTTTTTACAGGTAGAGGAAGCTATGTGGGCCTCTAAAAGAACCCTGGAGACGTTTTTTCTCCCTCACCTTTCGGAAGACAATCGTCCTTTTTGACACAGGAGCCATTCTCTCTGACGTATCCTTCTTTGCACTGGCAGACATTGGGACGGCACATTCTGTTGCACACCTGCAATCCGCTTTGCACAACCGCGTCGCTTTTCAACTCACCGGCGACGGGTTATCACAAGTTCCTTCACAGCTACCACACTCTTTGAACTCTTCGTTGTCGCCGCAAGTTTTCGCTGGACATTTGGATGGTTCTACACAATCGCCTGTGGTGTTTCTCACGAATCCATGTTTGCACTGACATACGTCAATGATGCATTGCATAGTGCAGATCTGAAATATTTTTCTGTAACTTTGTGTTAGCGAAGCTAAGAAGTTTCAAGGAAAAGTGTGCGGTTGCGTCAGTGCTTTGGCAGTCCACACAAGCCGCTTACCGTAACACTTCGATTTTCTAATTATGGATTGGCACTGGTGCATTTAGGCTTATTTGTATCGTGAGCTTTATCATTATTCTTATTATACTGTATGTATTTATATCATTTGTAGCCTCTTGTTATCCTGCCTCATCATAAGTTCCTTATATGTATTGCAGGAGAACCAGAGAGGCTGGTTCTTTTTACTGGGGAATTAATGAATTGTTGATCAATCAGTCCATTGGTTGAAGAAGAAGGGTCGAAGATCCAAGAATACCTGCCGGAAGCATATTAACTTTCACACTTGCTGGAAATACAATACATTTTCACACTTTGTGATTGTACTGCAAGACCCTGCAAGGGAGGGATGGTTGAGAGTACCCTACGAGAATAGACACTACTTGTGTAGGTTTACGAGCGCGAGAGTGTGTGTACAATCAGTAGACGCAGACACGCGGCGAGGGATTGTAACGAGAGAAGAGCGTGCAGAGTCTCCACCACGTCTTACTGACAAACAGGAAGTTGCGTGACAAATCGACGTTGTGAATTTTCCGAAAACAACGAGAGTGATCATATTTTTTGACGCCGTTATGCCGCCTTTCAGTTTACCCCACAAAACCGTTAACAGCGACAATCAGGCGATTTACCGACAAAAAAACCGACTTACCGGCGACATGCCGATGAAACGGCAAAATCATCCGCTTGTCACCGGTACGTCAACGTTTTATATCGTTGGTACGACACCCTCTTGTCGCGGTTTAGTAGGCGATGGAAATGTAGTGAAGATTTGACCCACCACTGGTTGATGGTCACAGGTGGGTTCACAAGCGGTTCCACAGTTGGTGAATTCTTCGTTCTTCTTACACGTCTTCTCCTTCTTCTCACAACTCTCCTTCGGAACGCACTGACCTTTCGCGTTTCTTCTATACGGTTCCTGGCATTCACATTTACCGTAAAGGCAAACTGCGGGGCACATTACCTGAAAAGAGAGACATGTATTGTTTGTGGTGGGAACGTGCCGAGCACATTTAAGCCAGTATGAAACCCGAAAGTTTAGAAGCAATTTTCAGTTTTCGCTAGAATTCCGAACTAAATTTTGGATTCCCGCTGTCTCCGCGCTGCCTGCCCGCTTTGCTCAGCTAGACGTTCGAGATTTCTACTTCACCGTCCATTGTATGCTGTAATGGTGTAGCCCCTACTAGTTATCGGCGAAAACAGAGAAAGAGAACACTTTGTTTGTCAATAGACATGTAGCGTCTGGTGTCAAACAAACACGCAAAAATTCACTGATCAGGTGGCCGAGTGGTTAAGGCGTTGGACTGCTAATCCAATGGGATTTTCCCGCGTGAGTTCGAATCTCATCCTGATCGAATCCTTTTGCATTTTTCATTCGGAAGTTTCAACTACTTTCAAAGAAAAATTGCAGGCAATTTTCTCCCACTCACTGGTTCTGTTTCATTACATGTTTGTTCACAACCGTTGGAGCAGGAGTTGAACACTTCGTTTTGGTTACAGGTCATAGTAAAATCTGAATTGTCCAATTTCTTCATGTTTTTGAAAGATTTCCTCACGTGATATTGGTTTGCAAACTGGACGAAGTACGCAGTCTTCAGTACATTCTTCTGGTTTCTCAAGTTCACAACTGAAAAGGATGATCAGTTCGAAGAAAGGCAAAAGAATAATGCTTCGAATGAGGACTGAACTCTGGTCTCACTGCGTCGCAGAGAAATTACTTATCCACAAAACCAAGGATCAAAATTCATTATAGATTTTCTTCTTCTTCAAAAGTTTGAACTTTGAATGAATGGAAGTTTTCACTTCAAGTTAGAAACTAACATGAAACAGTTATTCTGAAACCCTCTTGTGGAATACTAACTCACTATGAATTGTGCGGGCATTTTTTTGTGTCACACGATTCTGGATCGACGAGCTGCACAGTATGTATTTCAGGATTGATGACCGCTGAAAACCCGTTTGAATAGATTCTCATTTCGAAGTTACCTGACGATACTACAACTGCTAGTGTTGAGAGGAGAACAAAGGTTTTCATCTAAAAATTAAAATTTGAGAGGAAGTGAAAGAGAGAGAGAGAGAGAGAGAGAGAGAGAGAGAGAAAGAGAGAGAGAGAGAGAGAGAGAGAGAGAGAGAGAGAGAGAGAGAGAGAAAGAGAAAAGTACGAAAAACTGGAGCAAGGAAAGGATCAGTTTGAAAAATGAGTAAATCAAAAAACAACTTCTTCCCACTCTTCTCTTTTCGTAATTTGAGTCGGTCAAAAATCACGAAAACCTGTCAAAAATGAACTGTTAAGGCGGAAAGTGGAAGAGTTATCGGAAAGAAAACAGCCATAGCTATTTGAACTGGAGGCAATGTTGTCAGAAGTAATGACTTTAGTCGTTTCGTGGACTCTTGATAGTTCTGTTCAACAAACTGCGGTCATGAGTCATAGCGACAACTGACACAAAACAGAAGATAACGAAGAAATCAAAAAACTAACCGCGCGTTTTTGTAGGTCGAAAATCTGGTTTACACTAGAGGAGTGGCATCATTTGGTAATTTGGTCAAGTTGAGTGGAGTTGTAATCAAATTCGTGAACCGGCACAGTTTAAATTTGGATAATTTTCGTTTTTCAAAGAAAATATTAAACGTATCAGTGTTCTTAAAAGACTTTGTGTATTATGGTTTTCCTGATGATTTTCGAGCAAAAAAGAACAATCCTAAATTTTCTTATTAATTTTCAGATCTCGAAATACTTCTGGAGATGAATTATATTTTTCTGAAATTTATCTTCGAGTTGAAAAAAAAAGTTAAAACTAGTGGTTCAGTAAGTTATAATTTAAAAGCCATAAAACCCTTTGTTATCATACAGTCTCGATGAAAATCCAGAAGATGTGTTACAACTAAGTCTTCTCCAACATAAATGTTCAATATTCATTAAGATACTTGGGGAAAAATCTAGAACAATTGATTCAGTTAGTAAAGTTGGAGATAGTTCTTTTATTCTCAGAAAATAGTGAGAAACAAGTGCCCAGTAGAGTCGCACTCGTCATAGTAGGAAGTTTGAACAAGGTAAATAGAGAAAAGTTGAGTCCATTACAGCGTTTACGACCTCTGGACAGCCACACTTCACACTTTGAAAGTGAACGTGCAGAACAAGAGTTCAACTCTCTACTGAAACTTAGTTTCATAGTTATTGCGATCTAGAAATGTTTGTTGAAACAATGTCCCGAAAGGGTTTAAAATAATCTAGCCACGTGAAAAATAAAAATGATGAATGAACAAAACACAGCCGCGCTGCATCGCGCGGTAGGATTGAGGAAAATGGATGATTTGTATTATCGGCATTCAAATGGAATTACTGTTGTCTAGTCTTACTGCTTGAGAAATGAGCAACGTCAAAACAGAACAAAAAACATCTGAAAGGAGCAATGGTTCAAGTTGAGGGACTGGTCGAGAACAAGAAACCCATGATAGATTTCGAAATTTGCTTTGGTTCAGTAGCACGGTGAGTACCAATGTCCGGTACCTTCAATAAAACCTACTATTTCAGATTCTTGGTACTTTTGAACTGTACGGAACCTGGAACAAAGTTCTGAAACAATGGTGAGCTTTATCTGCGAATCATTAGAGATAAATTTTACGTTTTCAGGACTACGGTATAGCAATGCCAAGGCTCTTGACGACTCAACTGTTTGGTTCAAAACTTGGTGAGTCACATCACACATGACTCAGAATAAGGTCACCTTCAGATTCCTCTCCTTCACTCTTCTCGTGAAACTGGAAGCCTCTCAAAACAGTACTTTGTATGCCGTCAATTTTCATTTCCTTCGCATAAAACACTGTCAAAACGCGGCTCAGTTCGCTGAGCAGGTTGCCGACACAAAGTTTCTGGGATTTGAGCCTGATCACACCTGGTGTACTTTTCATCTCTGAGCGAACTCCATAATTGCTCTTGTCGTCTTTTGGTAGAAACTTATCCAGTAACACGAGACATTTGGGTAACCAACTGGTAAAATAACAGACGCCAAGCCGTTGAATGCTGTTGGATAAGTCCTGCCAAACTAGGATACAGACACTATGTGTTGTACATGCTGGGAATGTCTCGAAATGTAAGAATAAGTTCTCTCGCCTAAAATTTATTCCATTTTTAAAATTCAGTATTTCGAGACATGTCCAGAGCTTGCCGCTCTCTGTTATGATTGTACCCTAGATGTGTTCAGAATCTCGAATAAGTTCTTCAATGATCACTCGGAATTTGTAACCATGGTACGATTGACAGTTTTTTGTTCGTTGGTATGACTTTGGTTCGCCTTTGGTGACATTTAATGGCTGCGAGAGGGTTCTAGCTTCACCCAGCTGGCGCTGTTAGCAACACTTCTCAGGATTGAAGCAAGGATATGAATCAGCGTG
Organism: Caenorhabditis parvicauda; assembly: GCA_963978915.1. NCBI lineage: Eukaryota > Metazoa > Nematoda > Chromadorea > Rhabditida > Rhabditidae > Caenorhabditis > Caenorhabditis parvicauda. The sequence continues at coordinate 14,088,277 of OZ022250.1, read as the reverse complement.
GACTAGGTTCACCTTCTGGCTGATTGAGTTGAATTAATCATCTTCAGGTTGTGTGGAATAACTGTGAAGAATATGAAAGAAATTTCTTTGGAACACTTAAGTGAAAGGCAAAATAATTTCTAAGCCCTTGAATTTTAGTGGATCCATGAATACCACCATGTTTTTTGGAGGATGATCCCGGAAGAATATCCCATGAAGTCAGTTTGACAATTTGATTATTTGAGACTAATCTCACGGTTTCAGATGCTTGGAAAGTAGAACTCGATGTGAATTCTGAATTATCGGCAATGCTTGAGCTTGAGCTTCTGATCAATTGGAATTTATTTTACTGCTTCAGGACCACCACACGGCTGGACCGAAGATGGGTATGGCAAGAACTTTGTAGGATTCCAACTGGAATCTGAATCTGTGATGATGTAGAACTAGGTGAGGTTCATTTCCTGGCTGATTGAGAATGACGGCGAAACTGGCAAGAATAGTAGCCCGGAAGGATGAGTGAGTTTAATCTCCTGATCATTTGAGAGTTATCTTGTGGTTCTAGATTAAAAGAGAGTTGGAAAGTAGGACTCAACGGCACGCGGCAGGTACTAGTCAATGACGAGTAGAGTTATGATAAGTTCGATCATCCAACTGCTTGTGATCAATTTTTTTTCAGATCTGGTGAAAGACTACTGGCTGTTTCATTTAGACTACTTTCATATATTGTGGCATTCTCTGATCGATTGGTGCCGTGGTCACGCATAAAGATAAGCACGAGATCTGAAGAAGAACGCTTCACAAAATGAGCAAGCGCGTAGAGTTCTAATGAATTTTTTGTAATGCCTTGATCAGGATCGTTTTCAATCGATCTCTCACATTTTGAAAAGTGACTCAAAGACTCTTTGTGTTCTTTATAAGTTTTCAACTTCTTCTCAATGGCAAGCAACGGTCAGTTCCCGTAAAAAAATCTCGTTGATGACAAGTTACATTTTTACAAAGCGATGTTCTGCAGCGAGCAGTTTTTCACGGAAGTCGGAAGTTAAAATAACGTGCAACTATCGTTTCTCCCAGTCCATTCGCAAGTCGACTGAGTTCAACCTCAATCAGTCGCGGACCTGCCGCTGGTTGAAAATGGCGAGATGTCTCAAGATATAGCCTGATACGTACTAAAACTTATCGCGAAACAAAAGTTTCATATTTTTGCCATATCTCACACTGCGGCAAACGCAGCACATAGCTTCCTCTACCTGTAAAAAAAATCTGGCCTCCGTAAATCGGTTACTTAGTACTGTAGCAGTTTCGCCTTGAAACACAAGAACGATTTACAAAAAAAATTTATTAAAGTACAAATACTTTCGAAACTGAAAGTGGAGGTCGGCAAGGCGGTTGCGAAGCGGTTATATTGTCTTATACCTTTGCCTAGGTGTGTATCTCCTGCATTCGCCTCTTGTTCATGACCTAGGGAGGAGATATGTCTGAAAAATGTCAGTTCTGCGGTTTTTCTGATTGCATGAGACTATCTCTTGCCCTCACCAACGTCTATTTTTAGCTATTTTCCCCAAGCTAGACTGACCAAACACTAGGAGCGAGAGACGTGCTTCCTCGTATGCACTATTGTTTTTCACTAGCTGGCAAGATCTAAGGATCACAGATCATATAACCCGCGTAAACACTTCAACCATGATTGGAAATGAGAAGAATGGGTTTTCTGAAGTCGTCGAGTCATCGAGGATCTACAGTATTTAGTATAGTCAAACAATTCATATTATAAAATCGATCAAAAATTATTTTATTTGAACATTCTGAATTTTAAAAAACAAATATTAAAAAAAACACGAGTAACATACTTTTGGAGTTCAAAAATTGACATCAGGTGAAATGCTGACTTTGAGATACTGTAATTTCGAAGCGGTTTTTGAATTCTAAATCGCAATGAACATCGTTGAGTCAATTCTGATTGATTTTTCGATATTTCTTTCAATTTGATGATACAACCTTGCTCAATCTACAATTTCTATAGAAATGTTTTGATTTCAGAGTTGCATAATTAAAATGAATCATTCTGAATATAAATATCTTCGTCTCTCGCTTGGATGAGCTATGGAACTGAAAGTGAGAAAAAAATGAAGTGAACAGTTTCTGAATTCAACTTCACATAGCTTCCTCTACCTGTAAAAAAGTCTATTGCTTAGTACCGTAGCAGTTTCGCCTTGAAATACAAGAACGATTTACGTAATGAGCCTTTAGTTTCAATGGACTGAAAGTAAGAATACCAATTCGATTCCACAAAGATCTAACTGTTCGTTGTGAGAGTCCCGACTCCTACTCCAAAACTTTTGGCGGACCGGCATTGGACCGTAAATGGGCGACAGATGGACCGGGCGACAGATGGACTGTAGATGGGCGACACATGGACCGGTGGCGAGGAGAGTGCACTGCGTGTCAGATTTGAACCGGCATTGGATCGTAAATGGGCGACACATGGACTGGGCGACACATGGACCGGGCGACACATGGATCGGGCGACACATGGACCGGGCGACACATGGACCGGGCGACACATGGACTGCGGATGGGCGACACATGGACCGGGCGACACATGGACTGTAGATGGGCGACACATGGACTGGCCCATGGATGATCTAATCGGCGAAACCCGCGATATGTCCGCGAGTGGCTGCAATGACCTATCTAGCGCTCGACGACTTTTTAGATCGTTTCTTCTCTGCACTTCGGAGTAGGAACGATTGTAAGCCGAACTATAGCATGTAATATGTGTTCGCACATGTTAGTTCCAACATTGGACTATTTTTGAACTGATGAACATTGGGCTATATTTGTCCACTAAGGTTCAGTTCTGGCTTAAAAGTGGTACCCACTATCATATATCAGGGGTCCGGATATAAAAGGAAAATATTTCATGTGTCATATCCCCGCAAAAAGTTATGTGTGTCCACATAATGTATAAAACTGATATTGAACAGTGAATGAATTGGACAGTGCGACTATGAGTGGGCGACACATGGACCGGGCGACACATGGACCGGGCGACACATGGACCGGGCGACACATGGACCGGACCGGCAATGGACCGTAAATGGGCGACACATGGACTGCGGACGGGCGACACATGGACCGGGCGACACATGGACCGGACTGGCATCGGACCGTAAATGGACCGGCATTGGACTGTAATTGGGCGACACATGTCCGGGACGACTGTCGCCCATCTACGGTCCAATGCCGGTCCACGAAAAGTTTTGGAGCTACCGTACTCATTCTGCAAAATTGAGATTAGAGCGCGTTTGAAAACTGTCATGCTTCTAGCGATATATGTGAACTTTAATCTTCAAGAAGTCGTTGGTTCCATAGATTTTGATTTTTTGCACTAGTTAGCTAGCTTTGTATGAACTCTATAAACTTTGGAGCTTATTTTGAAGAGACCTGAAAAAGTTGTTACCTATCCACAACTAATTCACGAGCATGAGCTCTGATCCTCGATTCCTGATGTCTATCATTGTTTCTGGAAACCCATGTGAATCATTATTTTTGTTATTCGCTTGAAGAGCCAGAATGACCAAATCTCAAAAACCATGTTTACGCGTGTCGGTCCCAGATGGGCAGTCGGAGACTGAAAGAAGGGAAAGGAGGGGAGATAGAGAGAGAGAGAGAGAGAGAGTGAGAGAGAGAGAGAGAGAGAGAGAGAGAGAGAGAGAGAGAGAGAGAGAGAGAGGGAGAGAGAGGGGAGAGAGAGGGGAGAGAGAGAGAGAGAGAGAGAGAGAGAGAGAGAGAGAGAGAGGAGAGAGAGAGAGGGGAGAATGGGGAGAGAGAGAGAGGGGAGAGAGAGGAGTCTCAAAGGCACAAAGAACGCTATGTACTTTATGTTTACTGCAGAACACGAAAATATTTTTCCCCGCTCGCCACGGGTATAAAAGGAAATGTGCCTCGGTCTAAAACATCCCATCAACTCCTACTACGGTATTTGACTACTACTTCTACAAACTTACTGTAAGTTTCCTACAGTAACCTACTGATAAAATCAACTATTTGCAGCAAATTTCACCTTTACCTAAATTAGTTTGGTTCTACACATGTGAAATTTCAGTAAAAGACAGCAGTATAGCCAAAAAATTTTTGAATATTCGATTTTAGCTGAATGATTAAAAATAGTGTACTCGTTATGATATTGTACAGTACTTGATAATAAGTGAATCACATTAGTCTCTCTGCACTTTTTCTACAGTAGTAAATTACAGTACTTGAGCTGATGAAGTTTTAGTACAGTACTCATCTTGAGTTAGCCCTCAAGTACAGTATCTCATTCAGATTTGACCTTTATTAATAACTCATTTGACAAATTTCAAGTACAGTATCCTTCCCGTTAACTTATACTCCTCATGGAGAAAAATCAAGACAGTAACCCATCGAGATTCGACTTACAGTACCTACTACCACCATGAACACAAGACAAGTTGAAAGAAAGATGGAAGACGCAAAGAACGCTGCTGGTGACATCGGAAAGGACTTCAAAGAGGCTGGAGAGGAAGTGGCCAAATCGACCAAGGACCAGGTGAGCGGAGTGTTTCAGTGAAACCGTGCCACCACAATTTACACCGTGTGTGGTCTATGTTCCAGGACAATGTTGTTCGAACAATTAAACTTAACAGAAATTCACTAGCACTTTATTTAATGGGAAGTATTAAGGCGTTATAAATTGCTTACATTTACTCTGTGTGTGGTCAGAGTTCTAGCTCAATAGGACCTTATACTTCGAAAATTAGTGATCTCCCTACCTTTTCACAAACTTTTTCGTATTAAATTCGTGTGTGGTCTAATAAGTAGCTCAGAAAGTCTTCAAATTTGGAAAACCTGTGTGTAAAAGACTCAAAATTTAAGCAAGACAAAAAGTACTACCCTCTTTTTCATTGAATCAGCGCTCTCACTACCTTTTCACAAACTCTTCCGCATTGAATTCCTGTGTGGCCTGCGTACTACGTCAATATGACCAAACTGGAATAAAATAATTTCAGTCCAAAGGCCTTCTCGAATCAGCACAGGACACATGTGCCAGTACCATGCACAAGATGAAGGACGGGGTAGGTCACTTTATCAATTCTCAGAAATTACTCCATTTCAGCTCGGAAACGCGTGTGACTACACTTCGGAGAAGCTTCATGACGCTAAGAATGTAATCACCGGCCATTAAGACCCTTCTACTGTACAAAGCTTCCTTTTCCCGGTCACATTGACCCCAAAAAAACTTCAAAAACCGTCGTCTGTAGTGTCTCCACGAGTTAAACCTCGAATGATCTGCACGATTGACAACTCATCTACCTCGCTACTCTTATCCTTATCATTTTCTCCATTCCACTGATGATTGTAAAAACTTGTAATTGAGAATGTTAATAAATGTAAATTAGCCCGAATTGTTGTTTCTTTGGAGTCGATGAACAATTATAGCCGTAACATACAGCGTCTTCTTTCGTTTGGAGAAGAAATCCAAGGGGCGGCCAGATCGTTCCATGCCCTGTGGTCGCCTCAAAATTGTTTTGGAAAAGACCAGTCATGTCTCACGTCAAGACCTCAAGACCAGTCATGTCTCACGAAGGGTTTACTGTAATAATAATGATATATTTTTTAGGTTTTCGATTAAGTATCCGAATTTTTGTGAAAAAATTCATTTATCATTATCTTAACACTGCACATTGGTGATATTACATACATTGACCATCAGCATCTATGACTTGTTATCAACGTTGGGGTAGCTTCTCAATGCCATGGCCACCAGGTCTCGCCGTATGACTGTAAGAAGTTGTGGAGTGCGGATTTGATCTCGGCTACATTAGCGTAATTATTCCCATCTAAATATCGTTGGAGGCCAAGGACCATATAGAAATAAGATAGGGCTAGATCAAAACTATCGGGTGGGTGAGGTAGGACGGTCCAACCGTAATCGAGTAGCCCAGTCTTGGTTAATTTACTGTCATGGGGTCGAGCGCTGTCGTGTTGAAGATAAATTTTTGTATCGGCTTCGCGAGTAGAAATGAGATGAGCTTTGAGGGCTCGTAGCTGACGAACATAGAGTTCATTGTTCATGATAGTACCAGCCTTTAAGATCTCCCAATTTTCTATACCACGAACAGACCACCACACGGAGAGCATCACTTTTCTGCCATGAAAATCAGCTTTGGAAACGTCTGGAGCAAGGGAATCGTCATTTCCACAAGCGACCTTCCGTACAATATTAGGGTAGACTATCCACTTCTTATTGTCAGTTACGATAAGATCGAGTGATTGAAGACGGCATTGAGAGGCGAGCACAGACATCGACTTGTCAACCCTCTGAATTCGATCAAAATCTGTGATACCATGGATTACCCAACTTTCGAGCATCTTTTTATAGTTGATGGACCTGCGATTTTTTTCAATAGTGGAATGGTTAAAGTGCTCAAATGCTATGTGCTCCAATTCACAAGTATTCACATATGGCTCAGCCTCCCCGGCTTCAAGTAGCTTGTCCGTATCCATCTCAGATCGACGACCTGACCTGGGGACATCTTCGAGGTTGTCCCTCTTCTCATTCAATCAAATGTACCGTTTGTTGATTGTACTTGCAGATTATACAGTCTCGTTGTACGTTTGGTTAGGACTATCCCTGGCTCCCTTTTGGTTGGAGCCAGAAAGGTAAGGAAATAGCAAAAAATGACGGTCGTGAAAATTTCCTTGGAAAAAAGGGGCTACCATTACTTATCAATGAAACTAAGTGAAGACTCACTCATACTACTAGCAAGGGAAAGACTTAACAATAACAATCCACAGAAGGAGGGAGGCGGTTGTTGTCCAGGAAAGCCAGGACGTGTACTCAAAAAAACCCCAAAAAATTCGGGGACTTAATCAACAACCTAATATTTTGGGGAAAGCCCCCGCACAGCGCCCTGCTTACCTGTTAGACGTGGTTCGAACTCTGCGCCCTCTCCCCCTCGACACTCTCTCGCCTCCCCGCTTACAAGTAGCGCGATTTTTACTTTTATTTCACGCGCTACTCAGCTGCCGGAAACGACTTGATTAGAAAGAAAAACTATCCTAATGTTTGTGTCACTTCGATCGCTCCACCTGAAAGATCTATAAAAGCACAAGTCTATTGAAATATACGAAAAACGCTGAAAACCATCTTCAAAGTTCTCTCAAGTACAAATATTTATTACCGTACATTGAAATGAATCTGATAAACACTTCAATAAAACCAAATATAAACACAATTGAGCGATTGAACTGAATTCGGCGTTATTTGAAAGAAAACTGTTCAAAAAATCAAAATTGGTGAAAATCGCCGAATTCAAGTTCTTAACAAATCAACCTGGGCCACCATAATTTTTCTATAAAGCTATCATCAGCTAGCGAATCTTCTACTGGTCCTCCGTCGGCTCGAGTAGTCTACTGGAAATCATTATATAAATTTTTTGTCACGAAAATTAAAAACAAATACACATCTGGAAAGACGTTTAGTTCATTGAAAAAGGTTGCAACTATCACAGAAACATTCACTGTTATGGTAGCAGCACACGTTTCAAACAATAATCGAAATTGAGTTTTATTTTTGAATTTTAAAAATAACCTTTTTAAAATTGACCATTCGCCTAGAGAAACCCTCTGTTTCCATGGGATTTTTCTTGACCTTCGTATTCCATGTTAGTTGACAGTCACTCTGAAAAAAACTGCTCATGAATTGATTGAAAAAAAGAGAGAGAATGGAGAAAACAGTTTTCGAAAACTAAAACGTCGAATATTTCTCTTTAAAACTACCGAAATTGCGAAAACAGATGAGTAACTGATTGGTACGTTTTTGAATAAATTTCGGAAAGAAACAAAATGGTGTTCTGATCAATAAAAAGCAAGATACGGTCAAATTACAGGACAAATGCGTTAAAAAAGAAAAATAAAACAAAAATTTTGAAACGCGCGGGGCGCAAAAGTGTACATAGGGCGCATTCGCACTTTTTCTCTGACCGGGTTTTTGTCTGCGTCTCCTCACCCTTTTCCCGACCTCACGTAGGCAGCGAAAGCAGGGCGTTGTGCCCCGCGATAGAAACAAAGCCGATGTGAATAAAACGGACATAGTAGAAAATGGCAAAATTTTCTTCTCAGATAAAAGATGGTATTCGTGGGTACAAGTGAAGATAAGGATAAACTTTGTGGAGAATAAAACATGATTCAGATAAGAAAATGTAAGAACCCACACTGGATGAACCCTGAAGAAAAAACTGATAGATTGATGACTTATGTATACCAAAAGTGTAGGCTATATGTCTGAGTTCAAAAGTAACAGCGAGTCATGACTGCCTTGAGGGATGTCAGTAGATGTGATACCAAGGGCATAAGAAACTCTCGACCAGAGCTTTAGATTGAATTCTGATGAATAACAGTGCATATTGAAGATCGGACGGAATTCTGCATATAGCGTCATTCATAATGAAGATCTCTGTCTCGATTCATGAATATTCAAATCGTTATGTTTGTTTTGCGTATCAAACCCTTGAAGACCTTCACTGATATCTAAAATTGTCGAAAATCCCTGTTACAAAATAGTCTCTTTATAAAACCCCTCGAGGTAATGCCAAAGAAGTGGAGCTGTCCCTGCGTCTCTGACCTAACCTTCAATTGTACAATTTTTGAAAAAAAAACCCATTTATTCTTGAAAACCAGAATGATAAAAAGTAAAAATGATTATGCCTGATGCGAAAGTGTTCGGAAAATCACAATGTTTGGTTTGCCTGATTTGGGATATCTGAATACAAAGTTATTTGGAAAGTGGTTCGAACCGAAAAGTGAGAAAAATGTTATTTTGGAATTTGGTAAACCTCATTTTTTTCTTCTCCATACTTTTTGAATGGAAACTTCATCAATTTTTTCTCAAACCCAAACCACGCCTTGTCTAAGTGTTAAAATATGAATTTGTGAGTCGTTCGGACATAAAATCGATTTTGAACAATTGAAAACTCGGGTTCTCTTCAAAAAAATGTCTGTTTCATTGTTTTCCAGTGAACTTTTCATTTTTTCATTCAAATCCGAACCACTTCTATCATACAATCCGGTAAATGCTAAATCCGTTAGGTTAAATCGCTCTAGCCGTAAAAATCTTCGGGTTGACTCGTACAAATCGTAGATTAGTATTGGGGGGACTTCATTTTATGTTAAACATATTAAATTCACAGAAACGTTTAATTTACAGATGGTTGAGCATGGCTCAGTTGGGAAAAGGGGGAAGATTGCGATTTATGGTGGCGTTGGAACGATTCCAGCTTGTTATTTGTCCTGTTTCTTCGCGAAACGTTCTTTTTGATATCTAAAGTTCTCTTTAATGTTGAAAAAGAACAAATCTTACTTCTCTATACACTCTATCAGTGAAAACTTCTTCTCCAAAAAGTCTGACAGGGCATCTTGCGCTAGTACTGTAGCCAATAGTTGTTCCAGGTTTACTTGCCAGTCGTCATCTTCCATACTGAAAATATCAATAAAAAAGATTGAAACACGGAAGATTTTTAGTGAATAATGGAGGCAGACAAAGTGATGAAGTCGACTTTTTTTGTATCTTCCTTTTCTCGAAAAACTAACACTTTGAAGTTGCTGGAGTGGAATTGAATGAGTTTTCACAATATAAATCGATTTTAAATTTATATTCAAAAAATACTCCGAGGAAACTACATAACTTTCTGGAAACTACATAACCAACCACATATCTAGCAAAAAGTCTGACCAATTTCAAACTCGCGGCAGTCGCATTTTTGTAAAATGAGTACGGTAGGGTCGGGACTCTCACAACGAACAGTTAGATCTTTGTGGATTTAAATTATTATTCTTACTTTCAGTCCATTGAAATTGAAGGCGCATTACTTAATTCATGTATTTCAAAGCGAAACTGCTACGGTAACTAAGTAATCGATTTACGGAGGTCAGACTTTTTTACAGGTAGAGGAAGATATGTGCCAACTACATAACTCACGCCGCCTTCCAGGCCGGAAACCCAACCACCTCTATCACCATCCCACTTTCCGCTGCTTAATAAACTGATTTCATGACAAAAAAAAATAACAGAGAGAGAGAGTGAGAGTGCTCGACAATCATAGAGTGAGAGAGTGCGTTCAATCGTTAGACACAGGCGCGCGGCGAGACAGTACGTACAATCGTTAAACGCAGGCGCGCGGCGAGAGAGTGCGTTGTAGGTAGAGCGTGCAAAGTCTTCACCACGTCTTAAGATGGAAGTAAAGCGCTATGACAAATTCAGTAGCATGCTTCCAACAAGTATTAAGAGTTAAGAGAGAGAAAAAACTATCATCACAAAGAGTGGATTTATGTTGGAAGGGCTCAAGGGATTCTGTTGACTACGCGTAAAGGTTTGAAAAACAACCATTACTTGTGTTCTACAGGTCATTGTTTGGTAACTAACCACGTTCTCATATCCCCTATCCTCTTTCTTTGTAGTGCTGCGACGTCGATTTCTCGGAACTCTTCATCGTCATCGTCATCTTTGGGTTCCTGAAATAAGGTCCGTTCCTTCTCCGCATATTTCAGATTATTAGGTATTGTTGTTGAAAACCTTTCCTATCAGAATCTTCATTTTTTAAAAAGTAATATCCTCACGGAAAACAGTAAATCTAATGAAAACGACTTCGTTTGAAAAAATAACTCTTTTCCGATGTTGGATACAGTATGATTGGTTTTATAACTAACAGGTCAAGACCATCCTAGAAGACGAATACAAAATAACTCTCATTCCTACCAAAAAAAACACTCACTACACTGGTCGACGCCTCATCTCCATCGATATTCTTACACGCATCGGCGACCTGAGCCTCGATTCGTGCTTGAATTTCCTTATGTGTTTCTCCTAGTTGGAGAAGAAGTGTTCCAACTACTGCAAGTGCATGGAACACACCTTGATCTGTTTCGGCACCGCTGCACATGTCGTAGAACGTTTTCCACAGCTGGATGAATTGTACCTAAAATAGTTTGTTATTGATTACAGAAAAAAACTGGAGGTTTTCACTAATTCTACCCGAAATGACCTTTTGATAACATGAAACTTCTGTTTGGAAAGTTATCAGCATTGAAACATGACATGGAAAAACTTTAAAAACGAAAGTTTTTTTGTTACAAAATTCGTTAAAGTTCGTGACATCCCTGCTCAAAAGTAGACGAGGCAGGCACACCTGTCCCATTTGGTTCGATTACCCAAGTTTAAGCACTGACCTGATTCACCGCTGGCAGCGTCTTCATTTCAAGTTTCGTTGAACTGGCTTCTGGGGCTGACGCTGATCGCAATCTCAGTTGTTTCATCTTCTCCACAGACTCTTCAACAAGAGAGTAGGATTCTGAATTTTAGTTGGTAAGAATCCTTAGAATCTTGTTCTTTTGTGTAGTAGGTCTTCGGATCTCTAGTTTTTTTTCCAATGGTTGAAATAATACATTTTGTGTGTTGTGTCAAGATTCTTCTGGTTTTTGAAACGAAAAATCGAAAACTTTATCATTTCACCTACTGAACACATTTGACTAGGTCAACTCTGAATTCCAATAATTCTGGAGGTCAATGTATGTAGCTACCTTTTAAACAAAAACCGAAAACGCCCAGAAACTTCATAACTTTGCCTACAGCGTAATCTCTGGGTGCCAATTGTTCAGAAGTTCTACTCACCTTCCGAAGCGACATCCGCTACTTGAATTCTATCCTGACTATTCTGACTGGGCGAACTTCCGATTGACCGTGCTGCGATTAGGTCAATTAGACTCTCCGCCTCCGACGTTTCATCGACGACTTGGAGGCTTCCAGAACTGCAGCGTGGCTGGAAACAAGTTCTGAGAGTTGGGATGGGGACAAAACTCACTTCTGAAACCTCCGAGATAGAGCCCGACTCCATCTTCTTCAGGTTCACAGATTCTTCGAGCAACTCTGCAGCAGCGTCCAGTCCAACTTCTGGTTCTTCTCCTCTTCTCGGACTACTCTCATTGGATTGGACAATGTCATCGAGGTCGGAAATGTTGAACGCCGGAGGTAAGTGGCATTTGTACAGCAAGGCTAGCTTCTCTGATCCGTCTCCTTTCAGGAAAATCGATAGAACCAAGGCGAGATCTCGGAAAGTCAGCATTCCACTCTCCATGATGTCGAGGAGCTGGAACAAACAAATTGTATTGGGATGTCGGAAAAGTCTTTGGTATGTCTTCTCGTTATTAGAATGTGAGCTAGACACTATTTCGGTTTTGTGTAGGTTTAAGAGCGCCTCTCACTGTAGGAAATAGCTAATTAAGAGATTTTTCGCAAACTGTTTTAACATCTCTTGCGTTTTTGCTCAGAAATAAGGAAATGAGAAAGTCCGAGACTTAGCCCCTCACAAAAGTTTTTCCCCTTACCTCACCGAAGCTTATTATTTTAAAAAAAATCATTGTTGGCTGCAGATTGCAAATTGATGTTAGAGACGATTGCGTAAGCGTGGAGAGAAATATTGTTTTTGGAAAATCTTGTAATAATGGTGCTAGACTTGGTTAGGTCATTATAACTCTTGGAAAAGCCCATAATTAAGCGAAAACCCATAGGGTTATTTCAAGTTTTGTTCTTAAATTAGTTCTAGTACTAAATTCAGCTGGTCTGATTCGATTTCCTCCTGTTTTCTAGTGTAGCGAAGCGAGGTTGCGCGTGATTTCTTCGTTAAAAAACGTACGGAAAAATTGTTTTTTTTTGGCAAAAGGCTAAAAACGGTAGCTCCGCTATTTAAAAAGCGATGTTCAGCTTCTACCATATAACCAAGAAATTGCATCATACCCTGAATACCCGAACCACGAAGATGCTTCCAACTGGCCATGGGAGAAGTCTGGGGAAGAGTTGGGCGAAAAGGTCATAGTCTAGCCTAAACTACTTCCCTGAGAGGTTTTTCATTATCTTCTTTACCTGTACTGCGACTGAGCACATGGATCCGGTCTGGGTCGTTCTGTCAGGTTTTCGTATTTTCCGCGTACGGACGCCGCCAGGCGGTGTCTCCAAGAGAGCAAGTGTTCTTCCTGAAAATCGTTTTTTTATTTATTGAACGCTATATTTTCAGTACTTTTTTGGTAACAACATAATTACTTTTTCGTTGTTTTATGAATCCTTTTTAAATTTAATTTTAAAATTACAATTATTTACGACCCTTTTCTGAGTTTTTAAGATCCATAATGATGCCCAAAGTATATTCAAGCCATACCCAGCAGCAGGACCTACTATTACAATGTTCTTCTTCAATTCATTGCCAAAATCAAGCACATTAGTAGTTCAGAGCGCAATTGATCTTTGATCTTTCCAAAATAGAGGAAGAAAAAACAAAATACTCGAATATTTGTTCACCTATCTGGTATAATCGACCTAGTAATTGAGACGAATCCAAGGTGAACAAACAGAAGTAGTGTGATGAGTGTGACACGATGCGAACACTGTTTCATAATTTGGACGTTTTCAGGAAATCTTATCTTACTAGAACAAATTGACTGTTCAGAAGTTGTTCAACTGTCTGAAACGCTCAGACACAGCATTGTTTAGTAGAAGTACAGTTTCCACTAAAAAAAAAAACAACTCAAGCCGATCAAAATTATAACCATTCATATTTTTTCGTCGCATTTCGTTATACCCTACCGGTCGGCGACAAAAATATTCTGGAGACCCATTTCGAGAAAAGTGATTTTCGTTCGTTCGACACTATCTGTAAGCTCATGTCAATAAAATTTTAAACAAATTCGAGGTGAGTTCGAAAGATATCGCTATCAATTGTTCCAATAAAACTAACACTTGAAAAATGCAACTTCCTACTTCTGTTACCAGAACTTTTGTGTGAATTTCTTCAAATATGTGAACAAAACATTGAATTTTAGAAAAATAAAATCCTTAAATCTAGTCCATCTGAGTCTTAGCGGCTATACAATACACTTCCGCTACACTCAAGCCCGTATCATTGAAACATCCCCACAGAATGATTTCACTTCAAAAAACCCAACTTTCTCATCACACCTTTTTATCAAATCTTATCCAATCCGGTGATAGAAGAAGTGATCGGCTATCTTGAAGTACATTGCCATTAATATCCCTTTTTGCTTGAACATCTTGTTCTTCTTGTTCGCGCCCCCTTGGTCCTTGCGCGCGTGTTTGTTTGACACCATTTTTTGGGACGGCATGGTGACAACCGTTCCCGCCCATCTTTCTGTGGTCATTTTTCGGGGCTACACGCACACAATGACCACCAATTATCTTCTCCTGCTCATTTGTGTCTACCACGTGCACGGAGCAGCACTACCGTCTGCAGACTACTACGAAACTACACGACGGACTGCAACATTCCCTACACTTATCAACACCGACCTCGACTTCGAAGCGCACAGGGAGGCTTTCAGAAGGTTGAGTCTTCCTAGGCGACTACTAGCTGCTGAAAACCCTGAGCCTACCAGGACACCTTTTGAAACCTTGGCACCACGAGCAACACCAGAACCTGCTCCCTACATTTCAACCGATCGCGCGAGAGTTTTCTCCGTTAAAACTGTAGGAGATACTACTATAGAAGACACCTTGCCCACCGTTACTTCCCAGCAAGGATCATATTCACCCGCCGGGACATCTTTTGAAACGTTGGCCACTAAAGAATCGACAAGCACACGAGGAACGACAGAACCTACTCCCTACATTTCAACCGATCGTGCAAAAGTTTTTTCCCTTAAAATTGTGGAAGATAGCAGTGTAGACACGTCATCTACTGTTACTTCTAATCAGGAACCTCATTCTGGCGATTACACAATTGAGGGTGCCGAAGGTGAGTCTTTTTTTTCTTCGGGAAGCTTTTCTCCTCAAAATATTGAATTTTCGAGAAGTTTCTCAAAGTCTTGTTCTGAATTAACATAAATGTGATCTCAGAAGATGCATGGATATTTGTGAACTTCAAAGGTTTTCTTTTCTTTATCAAAAACTGGAAGCGACACAAAAATGTTCAACAGTTTCTCGACAGCTAAACATGACAAAATCATCCATGTTCTGTTGGAAACCCCCATGTTTCAGACATTTGCAAGAATTGCCCTTCCCTATTCATGGAATCAGCCAAGCCAATGACCGACCAATGCTCTAACGCCGACTCTTTGAAAGACTTCTTCGCCATGAACATCGACGCTAGAAGTGCAAATACTGTGGAGAGTCAGACTACGTCAAGTGTACTAGGACCGTCACTTGTCCTGAACCTCATATGCTTGTTAAGTGAGTTGATTCTACTGTGATAGTGTGGTTTGTAGTGATTAGTATGTTTGGTCACTGGTGCACACAGTAAAAGTTGGATACATTTAAACAAAACATTTTCATATTGTGTAAAACACAAAGTATGACACAAAATCTTATTCGGGTTTGTTTGTTTTACATTTATTTTATTTTTGAGCTCGATATGAAAGTTCAATGGGATAATTTTCAAAGTTTTTACTCGTTCGTGCACAAGGCAAAAATAATTTTTTTTTGAAAACGAGAATAACTATTGTTGAAAAATTGATTTAATATTGTTTGATTTCTCTTTTGAGTGTCGTCAGACAGCGACGACACGAACTTCTTACACTGAACTTTTGCGCACATTCAATTTTCAGTGGTTATTTCAGACTGTACCTATTTCTTTATGCATATTGTTTTATCCAAAAGTTGGCTATCCCACAAAATCTGATTTTCTCGCGAAGTCACACATTTTCAGATGGCTCGACTCTGAAATCTGCGACCTTCACGCGCCTACTACCGTCGATGGGACTAATAAGTTCACTTACACGTGTAACGGTACTCATTGGACAATGCACGGATATCCGATTGACAGTGTCATTTGTGGATCGTCCGCATGATTGACAACATGTTCTCTTTCTGTACATGACTCGACTCTTTTCAACCTTGAAACGGGAATTCCTCTAATAAATGTTTGAACAGTAAGTGAATGAAGTCCTCTGGATCAAGAGAGCCTTTTTTTACCGGCATTTAGTGAAACGCAACCCGTTTTTTTAAACGTAAAAAAGGTGATGTGGGTTACTATGAACATCTCTTTTTAGGCGTAGGTTAGGTTGGGGCTAGCTTAAGGTTCAACCTAAGCCTAAGAACAAGTTGATTGGGCTGTTCTGAGCAATGTTATTAACATTTTAAAAAAACGGGATGCATTTTACTAAATGCCTTTTTTACCACGAAGAGTTCAATCTACTTGAGAACAAGTGGAAATTTCGTTCTCATGTTCCGAAGTCGAAAACCAGGGCTTCCGCGCGGACAAACCCACTCAGAGCTTACCAGGCTTCACTGCGCGTATTTCAGCTGACACACCGCTCGGAGGCTTTTCATTCTTATGTTCTATCTTTGTTTCACTCCAAAAGATTCGCTATTTTGACTCACCTTCACCACATTATACAACGCTTCCAGCTCTTCATTCGTGAACTTGCAGTCTTTTCCGACACTTTTGATGATGCTCTTCATTTGGTTGTCTTCTAGGCTCTGAATCACATCTCTCTCTCTCTCTCTCTCTCTCTCTCTCTCTCTCTCTCTCTCTCTTTCTCTCTCTCTCTCTCTTTCTCTTTCTCTTTCTCTCTCTCTCCTTTCACTCTCCACACCTCTCACACTCTCCAACTCTCTATCACTGCTATCATGTCAGAGTCGCAGAATTCACTAATCAAAGCTACCTGAACAACTTTCAATCGGTACTTCAGCCTCAGAGTCTCGATCGTTTCATTGGTGAATGCTTGGCCAAAGTCGCGGTAGCAGTTTGACAGAATTTGGCCAATTGGGATCTGTAATGGAGAAAATAACAGAATCGTAACAACAATACTTACCCTAGGCAAAATAACATCCATGTCCTCTGCTACGTCTCTCGGGGAACTGAAATATTGATTATTCGGTGTGACTTCCTCATTTTTCTATCAGATCATAATTTGAGAATTGAAAAAACAGAAGATTCTTCTCAGTAAGGTCTCTCATCAAATGTTAGTTAAAATTCTTTACCTGTAGATACAGAATCGTCAAAAAAAAAAAAACGAACGCTACCGCTTTTCTACAGACTCCAATATTTGAATGCCAGAGCTATGTGAAACTTTCAGTGAATATGAAGAAAACAACATTCTCTACCGGAAAAACGAATACGGGAATGATTAAATCCAAACTTACTCATTTACAGACGATTCCGGAGTGTTGCCTTCAAAAATCCTCTCTGTGAAGTTCGACAACGCAATCATCGCTTCACCGTCGTCCTTGGTGTTTGCCAGGATCGTTTCGTTCTCTTTGAGCATTTCCAGAGCAACTTGAAACATGAGCTGAATTGCTTACCATGAGGATATCTTGGGTAAAGGGTTACCTTTGCTCCTTCAAAGAAGAACAAGTCCAGGATTCTAACAGCAGCGTCAAATTTTATTGCAGAGAGGAATATTGTCAAGAACCAGGAGAGGGCGACCATATCGTCGAGGCCGAGACTCGACAACTTTGATCCGACACTAGGTAGAACTCTGACAACGAGCTCCTTGAATACACCTGGAAAACATTGCTCGAACCGTGAGCATCATTCAACCTTTCGTAGACCAGGGTTTTCCCCGTATTCTTAGTTTCTGCATCAGAAAATTTTTATTTTTCTCATTTTTTTCTATATACAACAAATCATAGGAGAAAAGTTTGACGCTTTGATCACCTTTCTGCGAGCAGAAAGACCCCAGTTAAAACTGTGTTCATTGCTTAGAATCCCATAATCTTTCTGGAGAATGTCTCAAACTATTTTCTTGATATTGTATTAAGTTTAAAGTTCAGAGACTTAATCTGATGCCGTTTTTTTTCTTTTAATTCAAATTTCAAATAGGAAAAAAATTGATTATTTTCTTCACTAGGGTCGTTTTAATTTAGTTTTTGAGTCTCATACAAACTCATTCAGAACAAATCCGAGAACTTAAAAATTTGCAGATTCGGAACCAACACTCATTTATGGCTATAAATGAATCAAACCAGCATCGTACACTCAGGTAAATCGTTCGGTGTCTGTACGGTTTTGAACAGTGTCCAAATCGGTAATTTTTTGAATTCCGTTTTGATCCATACGGATACCGAACGTTTTCCCTGGGAATAGATCAGTCCAACGCCGATCCACTCGAAATTTCAATGTATCGACTATACTACACAATCTTCGCGCCTTTCAGAAAAGCTGAGACCCACCTTGATCAACCAACGCTCCTACAACCTTCGTGTTGTAGTAGTCTGGGAGCAGACGTTCACAGACTGCAACCAGAAGCCAGAATGCCTCTTCTTCTTTCGTGAAAAGAAGAAAGACCGATCCGACTATGTTCATGGCTTGGCAGTATCCTGGAAAAAATGTTTATGAAGCGTGATTCTCATTTTCTCACCAATATTAGGGTTTCTGAAGGCATATGCGGTCAGAATCCTTCGCAGGGCGTCGATACCCTCACCTTTCTGAAAGGCTGGGTGTTCAGGTAGACTTCTGAATTCGGTTATTGTTGGAAAATTCCATCATTTTTTTTTATCGAAATGTGAAATATTAAGTCGAAATTTGTACAAATTTTAACCATTTTACTCTACGTTCGACAGAATCGCAGAGAAATTTTTATTTTGACTCAAACTCGTTGTGTTCTCTGTTTCACTCTGTACAGCACCTGTGCAAGTCACGTTCAATCTCCTCCAAAGCGATACAGTAGGCATTGTGATTACTGTGTAGGAGCTGTTGGTAGTAACCAGGGTTCAGGGCCATTTCTGCGGCAGCTCCAGAGCATACCATCCACATCTGAAACATCGAATTGCAACAACAATCGAGATTCATGTGGAAGTTTGAATTCTACCTCTCCTCTCAGTTTGAGTGGAACACCTTCTAGCAGTAGTCTGTGTAGATCGACCGTCCGGTACATGCAGACACCACTTCCGTATTCCTGAAGAAAACTTTCCCTCTCTCTCTCTCTCTCTCTCTCTCTCTCTCTCTCTCTCTCTCTCTCTCAAATCTCTGCTTTTTACATACTCTCTATCTATACACAGAAATTAATTACACTGTGTTCTTTATTTTCTTAAGAATTATCACTAACAGAGCAAAATCGTGTAGTCATGAAATAATTTACTATAAAGTTAAGAAACTTACTACGGGGACAAATTTACTCACAGGAGTAAGTGGTAACTTTTTCCAATAAATGAGTTTAGGTTAGGAAAACTTCGGATTAGGTCGAATACCGTAATCTACTGTACGTGAGACCGGATACTACAAACTCACCTATCGAAGTTATATTACCGTATTACACCTTTTCCGAAGTCAGAATACCGTAATCAACTTCATTGAAGCTACAGTATCGTCTATCCAAAAACCGTAACCTATTCTATCAGAGACATACTACTGTAATCCATTCTACACAAGAATATCTCACCTGAATATACCGATCCCATTTCTTCTTGCACTTTTCACTGACATCAACTCCAAATGGGTATTTTTCAATGAAAGGGTAGTCGACGACAACCAGTGAGCTCTGAAATTATTCGTCTACTCCTGAATCATCCCAGAAAATACCGATCGACTCTTGGTACTTCTCTGCTTCGCGTTCTTCATGCTTCGCTCAATCTGACCCTTTTCCATGAACGACTTCAACTTCTGGTGGACTCGGTCACGGTCTGGCACTTCAGAGAATATCACCGTCGTCTGAACAGTTTTCATCTCTAGCGATTTCGGTGTTCAATAGTTACCGTATTCTTTAGACAAATCAATATTCCTTTTATCCCTTGATTCGACGACTTGATCGCGTAATGTTCACAGGATGTTACTTCTGACATAGGAATGACCAGCGAGACTAGACGTTCTGTCTGCAAACTTCTATTTATTTTCAGTTCCGTTGTGTAATGGGAAGGCTGTCAAGAACCCTTAAAATTGGAAGGTCTGAATGGTTTCTGGGGATTTCGATCAAGCTGAAAACGATTAAACCGGTCTCAAAACTGCTATGTCGACCTTGTTATAGAGTTATAGTTGTTGAAAATTCTCTCGTTTCAGTTTTTCATGTGAAAAGTGAACCAAAAACGACGGTTTCCAAGTGAAGACGAGGTGAAATGACTCATAAAAGGCACTTTCAGTACCATGTTCTTCCAACCGCAGAACACCAGAAAAACTATTTCATTCTTTATTCCAACTCATCTACCACTATGTTACTTCTTTTACAGAAATGACCAGCGTTCTGCTATTGAAACTTCAATTTCGTTGTCCTTCGCTCTTATTACATCGTTTGACTTCAATAAAAGACAAATAAATCAAATACGACCCCTATATGACGTCATACACTCGTCAAACCTGTCCATACTTTTGTGAACTATGGTCGAGAAGGAGACGGTTTTCTGGCACTAATTTTCGACTTAACCTCTCGTGTTCTGTCTTTTCTTTTGAAATTTCTTGTCTTCTAACTGTCTGAACCAAAGGAAAAAACTTCGGTTGAATGTACATCTTTCATTCAGTTTATAATGTGTTATCCTTGAACTTTTGTCGTTTTTAGCGAATTCTTGTTTTAGTATCAGGTTCACAATCTTCTTTGACTACTCTAAAAACAAAATGTTGTACTTGTGTACAACATGTGCTCTAGATGTGCGCATGTACAGCATACGCTGTATATAACACAAGCAGGTAGTCCTCGCTACGCTCAGAGCCTCTTTTCCCTTTTTTTCATAACAAAATCACATATTCAGACTTTTTAATTGAAAAAAAGTTAGAGGCAATTTATTCGCTATTTCTCTCCTTCTTTTTCCAATCCGAAAGTGTATAACATACGGCACATGTTGTACATAGAGATATTTCTCATGGCACATGGTGTATATAGAGAAATTTCTTACGGCAAATGTTGTACATAGAGAGATTTCTTACAGCACATCTGCCGTAAGTTATCTACATCATATGATGTACATGCGCTGTAGAAATCTACAGCACATGTTGTACATAGAGATATTTCTCATGGCACATTGTGTATATAGAGAAATTTCTTACGGCAAATGTTGTACATAGAGAGATTTCTTACAGCACATCTGCCGTAAGTTATCTACATCATATGATGTACATGCGCTGTAGAAATCTACAGCACATGTTGTACACAAGTACATCATTTTTTTAAGGGTAGTTTGAATATTTAAAAGAAACTCACCCTGCTAGAAAAACAGATAAAGTTGGGTGAGAGATACATTTTTCCGACAACATTGCGCTTGTCATACGGAGTGAACAGTCTACATTCCGTGTCTCCATCTAGCTTCTCCGTCAGTGGAAGGTTGAAACGCCATCTGAAAAAAGCAGTTTGAGTGTATTCTTTCATGTTTCTGTTTTTTGGCAATATCATCGGTTCCCACCCAATACATGTATTTCAACATTTCAATATTTCAAAGAAGAAAAATCAAATGAAAAAAAAAATGTGAGAATACTGGGTGATAGAGAGAGAGGGGAGGGAGAGGGAGAGAGAGAGAGAGAGGGAGAGAGAGAGAGAGAGAGAGAGAGAGAGAGAGAGCGTGTCCATGTTCTGACCAAACCAATGAACAACCCCAAGTCACGCATGATCGTATCAAGCACACTTCAAACAAGCGTCATTCGAGTTCAAACAAGGGAAAAAGTGCGTGAATAAAACAATCTAAACACACAGGGAGTGTTGCTCTCTCCTCTTCTTCTTTCTTTTATCTCTTCGCATCTTTGGTAGAAGAACTTGTTTCAGGCCATTTTGTGTGTCAATAGTTACAAGATTCATTTTTAGTCTATCAGCTATTCTTACACGAGTGTATTCTTCGCTTCTATAGTGCATAGTATTATCACAAAAGCTTTTGCAATGCCCTTTCGAGTACATTTCTTTTGCAGTGATGTTTTTCGACCGTTTGTAAAACAACTTCTGTGTTTCTTCGTAAATATTCGAACAATTTGTCTATGCGAACGCTGATAAACACTAGAGTATTCAAAACGCACTTTCCCCTCGCCCTCTCCCCTTTTTACCATAGAGCGCGTTCGCACTTCCCTTCCCAATTTTATTTTATTTTTTTCATTTCATTCCCTTTATCTTCTCACACTTCGATCTTTTAACGTTTTTATTCGAAAAAACAACAGTTTTATCAAATGAAAACACTGTAGTTGTTGTTTAAATCAATCAATCATGTTGAACATAACCATTTTAGTTCCAATTTTCCTAAATTTAGGTATAGAACAGAGAAAGGAATGATTTTCCACATTTCTGCGATGTTGTCCAAAGAATTCACCGTCGTTCGGATCTATCGAATTACAATGTGAGTTGGATCCTCAATCAGAATAAAGACAGCTTCGTTCCAATTTCAGTGTTTTGAGAGTTAAACAAAATATTTCAGCCCGATCTCCATCCATTTATGACGGTACTGGTCAACTGATTTTTGATGATTTATTTATTGGATGCATTGTACAGCGAGAAGAAGCTAGTGGGAAACCACAATGTTAGGTAAGTATTTCCTAAAATGTTCGATAATTACCTTAAGCGCAATTGAGTCATAATAATTTAAAGAAAATAATAATTCGATTTTCTGTTTTCAAAGATGATAGCCAATTAGCTGTATAGAAGGAAACTTACGTATTCGAAATACTTTTTTTACATTAAGAAAAATTGTACTGCTAACTTGTTTGAAAAGTCGGTATTATAAAAGGGCCTTCATTTGAAAAGTTCTTACATGTGAGAACTAAGCGATTGCATATTCCATTTCAGTCATACGGAAGCTAGAAAAACATTAATATTCAGACATAAGAAGATTCCACCAGTGATCTCGAGACAACAACGAACGAAACTATCATACATCGCCCTGGACGTGTCGATTTTCTAAAATTGGTTCTTTCGTGAATTACCACTTCGAGTGTTTCATAAGTATTCATTTTCATCGTCATGTCTTTTTTATTACAACAGAGTTGCAATGGATGAAAGTATTTCACATATTGGGTATCCAATTTATATAAGGGTCGTAGAGGTCAAGAAGCAGCTGTAGCAATCCGATTCGTCTGGAAAAATCTTTCTTTTACTGTTGATTTTGCGTAAAACTGACCACATATTCTGACGGACGACCATTTAAGTCTGGCATTACTCGTGAATATCGACTCCATCCAGGTGTGTCCTTGTTGAATTCGAAAATTAATCTAGATCGCAAGAAAGTTTGCATACCTCTCTAGAAAAATTGTGACTCACCAAAAGTACAGTGTATTACGGATAACTGCATCTAATAGATAAATCATCAAAAATCAGTTGACCAGTACCGTCATAAATGGATGGAGATCGGGCTGAAATATTTTGTTTAACTCTCAAAACACTGAAATTGGAACGAAGCTGTCTTTATTCTCATTGAGGATCCAACTCACATTGTATTTCGATAGATCCTAACGACGGTGAATTCTTTGGACAACATCGCAGAAATGTGGAAAATCATTCCTTTCTCTGTTCTATACCTAAATTTAGGAAAATTGGAACTAAAATGGTTATGTTCAACATGATTG
This sequence comes from Caenorhabditis parvicauda, assembly GCA_963978915.1. Taxonomy (NCBI): domain Eukaryota; kingdom Metazoa; phylum Nematoda; class Chromadorea; order Rhabditida; family Rhabditidae; genus Caenorhabditis; species Caenorhabditis parvicauda. The sequence continues at coordinate 14,064,812 of OZ022250.1, read as the reverse complement.
ATTGATTTAAACAACAACTACAGTGTTTTCATTTGATAAAACTGTTGTCTTTTCGAATAAAAACGTTAAAAGATCGAAGTGTGAGAAGATAAAGGGAATGAAATGGAAAAAATAAAATAAAATTGGGAAGGGAAGTGCGAACGCGCTCTATGGTAAAAAGGGGAGAGGGCGAGGGGAAAGTGCGTTTTGAATACTCTAGTCTGATAAACCAACGGAGTCCTAGAAAGACGAGAGTGAGGCATTTGACACATTGTAAAAACCCGCGTTCATGACGTCATGTATTAATCTCAATCTGCAATCTGCAGCCAAAAGTTATTTCCTTTTATAAAAAGCTTAGGTTAGGTTGGAAGAACAGCTTTTGAGAAGAGCCAACTCTTGGATACCCAAGTACACTGTGGAATTAACCATTTTATGATGTGTCAAACTCCTCACTCCCGTCTTTGTAGCACGGCATGATAAATAGTAATTCTTCTCGTCAAAAATAATCTATAAAATAAATAATTATTATAAATTTTTTTTCGAGAAACTCATCTCTCTTTGAGCAAGAAAGTCTTTGACGAGTCAATCAGCTCACAAAACAAAGAAATAACCTGACTTTTCTACAATTTAAAGTTAACATTACACATGTTCATCATAATTTCAGTTCAATATCATTCCTACATTCGAATATCTAAAATCTCTATTCAGAATACCGAATGGTCCGCTTCTACCTAGGAGAGCGTGATTTTCGCGGAACTGTCATAATTTACACAGAGAACGAGAATCCGTGCTGCTACAAGGCAATGAAAATATTGGCAAGGGAGAATATTCCATTTGTCCATATCTGTATGGATCGGTTTCCGCAGGTAATATTCAACTACGATATTTTGAGTTTTCACTTTTTACTTACACGTAGCGAGAAATATTGGTTGGTTTTTTAATTACAAGAAATGAAAATACTTTCTGATTGGCACTGGTGCATTTAGGCTTAGGATTGACCAAAATGGCTTGATTTGGGGGGTCGACCTGATATACTATTTATTTTTAAGTTTTCTTGAACCCAACCCGGTCAAAGACACAATGATCTATGTTTTTGATCAATATAAGATCAAAAGAAAATCATGTTGAGTCAACAAATGGACTGCATCCACAGGAAAAAAGAGAGAGAGAGAAGTGAGTTACAAAAGATTGCTCATTTCTCTCTTGTTTTTGTTTCTTTTCAAATTCACTAGCACAAACTGAACATTTTTTGCTGAACCTGTTCATTACTCTTTTTGTTAGAATCATTTCGATAGAAAACGGAATTTGCTTTGATAATAATAAAAGTAAGAATGAAAAAGGCTTACTAAGAATCTCTGTGAACATTGACTTCTGGGGTCAGAACAGTGAGAACTAAGAATACTCTCATCTCCAGTAGGAATAGGAGAAAATTCCTCCTTCTTTAAAGTTTTGAATGAAATGTTGATCATTTTCTGACGTAAACATGCTGAATCTTTGTTCTAGTCAAACTTTTTGATGCAAAATTAGGACCTTTGAATTGATTCATTCTGAATAATTTAATCAAAATTCTACCTCTCTCAGAAAAACATGACAAAATGCATCAAAATCAGCTTTTAATCTCACAAAAACCTATTGTTTGCTCACATTTCAAAAGTTCCAATTACTTTCTAATGCTTCAAATTTCAGTGTGCTCAAGAACTTTACGATCGAATCGGGACCGTACGTGTTCCTCAAATATTCTTCAACAGCATTCATATTGGGGGTGTTCGTCAGCTTGAAAAACTGGTGAGATGATTAAAATTAAAGAGGGACACACACACTTTCCGCTAGTCCGAGTAAAAAAATCGTCTGAAAAGAGGTAACTGTCACGGGTTCGGTTCTTTCCTCATTCCCCATTCGATCCAAAATAACTATCAATTAAGAGAAGAAATACCTACAACAGTACATGAATTACCTACTATAGTTTCTCTATCAATCATTTCTCAAATCCGTATTTGAATAGCAACAAAATAGTGACGTTCTACTTTTTGTGGGACACACTGTACCTATTACAGTCTTTCTATCAATTAGTTTTTTCTGATGAAAACTTCCTATTTGATCTATCTAAGTAACTTTTGAAAGCATGTGGCTTCTCCCACCTCAATCGTTTCAGTCAACATCTGGTGATCATCCAATCAAAACACAGCTGAATGTGCATGAGGAAGGCCCCATATCAATATGCATTACTGAAATTGTCCGCCTTATGTTTCAATCCAGAAAGATTTCTCTTCAGAAAACTTCTGTGCTTTTCTTGATTTAGTCATGATTTTGACTTTTTAGACGTATTTCTGCTTTTGAACCAAAACTGTTGGGCACGTTGCGTTCTTATGATGCAGTTTGTAGGTCTAAATCGTACAGGTTGAGCGATAAGTAAGTTAACTCCGCTTTGCGCATGGCTTACCAGGGAATGCCACCAGGGGGCCACGAAATTGTACATTCTGACTGGTCTCCTAGGTTTTCGAATAGGCTGAAGATGATAGAACTGCTTTCAAAAGTTGCGGAACCGACCTGGTTTTTGAGTTACGGTCGATACCAGTTTTGCATGTTAAATTGGATGAAACCGCGTACTCCCCTATTTCTGCGCATCAACGCAAGATGGATTCGAAATTTTCGTGTTGCGTCGCCTAGTGGTCAAGAGCTAGCGCTCACGCTTTTGCTCTCGCGAGTTCGATTCCCACTGAACGTCATTTTATTTGCTTTTTTGTTACAATTGTTTTCCCGTATTTCGTGAAACTTACTTTAGTAAGGATGATATCATATCGTGTGACGACTTCATAATTGATCTGATTGAGTTGAATACTAGTTATAACTTATCGAGAAATGTTTCATGTCATTCTTACGATACTTACTGCGAACTGTAAAGACAAAACCAAGAGAATTGATGATGACAAATTCAAAGTTTCTTTTTTTTTGAAAAACAGGTACGCGATTTGCAAAATCCTTCTAGACCAATTGGTCTAGAAGGACGGTTCTGTGAAGATATCATGCATGAGCATGCTAAAGAATACTTTGCACCATAACGAAGTAGAAATTGAGATTAGAAGTACTTGCACAATACTTATTTTAAAAAAATGAAAATTAGAAACAACTATAACAAAAAAGCAAATAAAATGGCGTTCGGTGGGAATCGAACCCGCGAGAGCAAAAGCGTAAGCGCTAGCTCTTGACCACTAGGCGACGCAACACGAAAATTTTGAATCAATCTTGCGTTGATGCGCAGAAATAGGGGAGTACTCGATTTTATCCAATTTTACATGCAAAACTGGTATCGACCGTAACTCAAAAACCAGGTCGGTTCCGCAACTTTTGAAAGCAGTTCTATCATCTTCAGCCTATTCGAAAACCTAGGAGACCAGTCAGAATGTACAATTTCGTGGCCCCCTGGTGGCATTCCCTGGTTAGGAAAATCTTCAATTTTTCTCATTCCACTTGTGAAACCTCTTGTAACATTTTATTCAATTTTCATCCTCAGATGCAGTTTTTTCATGAAAAGGTAACAAAATGAGGATGTACGAAGGACTTATTGGACTGCAAGAATTCTCGAAAAATTAACTGGGAACTCCCTGAGAAATCATGAAGCTAATATTTCACAATAGTAGAATACGACAGGAAATTCATACAGCCCTTGTCTTTTGGATGGTACTTTAAACTTCAAAAACCATCAGTAACCAATGCTCTGCAACAGAAAGAAAGATCTCCTTAACAGTTGGGCTATCTCATCCCACACACAAACACTCTTGTTTGATCTGGCGGGGCGAAAAAAACTGACACGGATGGATTTCTGTTCAATACAGATACTCTGCAGACTCACAACAGGAATCGGTTCGAGCAGTTGATGGAGATGCTCACTAATCAGGTCTCTATACATGGGCCCAAGATACCCGACTCGTCTACGGCCATCGACTACACAGACAGACCCAGTGTCAGCGTTCAAGGTAATGTTTTAGCCACTTTTGTTTTTTTCTGCCACGAAGTGATTTTCTCGAAACAACCAAATCATTTTTAACTACAGAATTTCTCAAAATGACTTTTTCAAATCTACAATTTTCTTCTTTGAGATAATTCAGAATTTGCTTATTGCACACCTCCTTTTTGAGCGCAGCGAAACATAATTCCTTTCCAATCTCAAAATCATGTTATTGAAATTTCAGTGTTTTTTGCTCGAAGTTGGTCTGGATCAAGTAAAAATTCCTAAACCCATTTTCTTCACAATAATCTGATCTTCCATATTCAACAACGTTAGCTAGTTACAAAATCGAACATCCTTTTCGCATATCATCAGGCATTTTTGACCTCAAATGTACAAATTTTCGATAGTATGATGATAATTTTTACTACATCCAATTAATCCTAAAATCTGAGCTTCGAAACCCACTAAAAAACACCGATAGGTTTTCCAATCATATTTACAGTAGAAAAGCTAATCTATTCACCGGAAGACTACCGTCAACTACTGACCGATATCCGGCGTTCAAGCATACATCAGGATCGGCATGTTGGTTACAGAAATTGTGAACATTCAAAACTGAAGTTATTCAGATAGGAATCCTACGCCAGTATCGTTACTCTTTCAAGGGTGAAGATCTTATCGAACTATTGGAGAAGATTCGGGGATTGAGTGAGGTTTTGTAGGTTAAAACGCTTGTCCGAGCAGCCCCGATTAGAACGACAGGCATATGTTGTGTGAGACCCCTTTCTTCACTGAACGGTGCTCACATTGTTCTTTCATAGAAAGACACAACAACAGTTTTCCCACAATCTTGACAAATTTTACGAGCAACAAATGTTATTTTTCCTCCCTCCAAAGTCAATAATTACTCTCATTTCACTTCTTTCGCCACTCAAAATACAAGTTTTGATTCACGAATTCCCTCTCTTACATGATAACGGGAGGTTTTTACTTCCCTACTTGCTACATCACTGGGATGAAAGTTTGTGGTATGTTTTTCGACTTGTTCTAGTGAAAGGTGGCTAAATTATACCGGACCCTAGTCAATGTGTTGGAAGAGGGAGACCGCCACAGGTCCGCACAACTTGAGAAAATTACATTCAACTAAAAAAAACTTTTTTCTACATTCGATTTCTATTGCGAGCATTCCAAAAATAAATCATATCATTAAAAAATTAGTCCGACTGGAACACAACAAATCACAAAAACATTCATCAATCATACTATATCAGTCCAAAAATATAGCCGGAACGATTGGGTGCGGTGTGTGAGACAGTAAGAAAAGAGAGAGAGAGAGAGAGAGAGAGAGAGAGAGAGAGAGTAGTTTTGATCATTATCAACCACTCTTCTGATTCGAATCAACCCGCTTCGCCACCCGTTCTCGGTACTAATTGAAATGACCCGGAAATTTTCTGAGAAGGACCCCAAAATTGACGATGGAGAGTGCGAAGAAGGCTGGTACATGGAGTACGAGTCTGATAACGAGGAAAAACAGTTTCGAGACGTTTTTGCCGATTCTGTTTGGAGTCCTATTAATGACGCAGAGTTCAAATTCAGTAAGTGGTTGTTCTGAAGTTTTACTTCCTATTTAGTTTCTGGTCTCGACGCGACACTTTGTTCAATTGTATTGGAATGTATAGGAATGGCGCCACTGTTTGACATTTGTCTACATTTTGATCAAAATGTCGCGAGGAGCGCCACAAACCAAATATGAAGAAGTTTTCCTGGTTAATACTAGACATAGCAGGAGTTCGATGCTTGCTCTAACCCCAGTCTATGTATCTATGGAGACGATGGTAAAAAGTGGAAGGGCTCATTATTCGTGCAGTACTTAGTACTGACACAATATGCAGTACGAAACACCTTGTTGTAAGCAGTACACGTTCTATTTACGAAAACACTTTCAGTTTCAAACTCTACATCGACAAAAATAACATTACAGGTAGAGAAGAAGCAATCGACATCGGTCAAACACTCATCGACCGGCGTGTTGGAGTTCAGCAGTCCAATGAAGAAGGGACCCAATTCTCTTCCGAAAGGTTTTTCATAAATCTATCACTGGATATCACTAACCGATTTCAGGTATTATCAATTAGTCGACGATGATGAAAACAAACCGTTGAACTACACCTATTCAACTGATATTGTTCCCAACCTGGAAAAAATATCCGTCGCCGATTTTAATGCAAAGCTTGTGGAAGTGTTAGATGACATTTATGAGGATATTGTGATTGATAATAATCAGGTGAGTACCTCACGGGACGGCGCGGATTGAGATGATGAGCAAATTAGGTTGGTTAGCGAAAAATGTTAATTTTATGGGTTTTCGACGTTAACGTTGCTCACTAATTCTCCTATCGTTTCTCGGTTCGTTTGTTTTCTGTTTTCTGCCGTGTTTCTTCTGGAAATGACCAAAAACCGACTCTTGATACCCGAGACATTTTTTCGGAAAAATATTCAGTGTTTTTCTAACAACTCCATTGAAACGCGGTCTCAATAAAGTTACTTCATATTATGAAAACATTCCAGACAATACTATACGATCAATTCGGCACACATGACCGCTTCGAAGACCTTTTCCGACTTATCAAAGATCTCAAAGCAGTCGACGTGGGCAACTCATCAACCGATGAGCGTCTCGCCTTTTTCATCAACGTTTACAACTTGATGCTCGTCCATTTCAACCACGCCAACGGTCCGCCACAGAGCATCTGGCAGAGGCGAAAAGTGAGTCTATCTTATGGTAGTACTAATCATTACAAACATTGCAGCTATTCAACTCGACTTACTATCAAATCGGGGAGCACAAGTATGCACTACATTCCATTTTGAATGGAATTTTGAGGGGGAATAAGAAAGGTTCGTGTTTCTGAAGAATATTACCCATAGAAGGCATTTTGATATTTCAAGAAACAAAATAACAGAGTGACCGTAGCATAATAATACCAGTTAAACCCCACAAAGCTCTCATTCTATATCAAAATAATCAATTAGATAAGTTTAGAATTGTTCTAGAATAATTGAAATACACAAAAAATAAATTCCAAAAATACTTCAGGCCCCAGCATGCTATGGAAAGCGTTTGGGAAGCAAGACCGACGAAGACCTTTCGTTATAAAAGACTGTGAGTACTTGGTACACTTTGCTGTTATTACCGGATCACGAACAACGCCTCCGTTGAAATTGTATTCATGCGAGGTAAAATTGTTAGGGGAAACGTAAGAAAGATCAATTTTACAGAATGTTCGCGAGGAAATTCACAGCAACATGGTTGAGACGCTCCAACTGAACAGCTACCTTAGGATAGATCTTAAGAAGAGTGTTGTTTACGTTGCTAAAGTCTTCAAATGGTTCGATGTTGATTTTGCAGAGAATAAGAAAGAGGTGGGTGAAAACTTCTTCAAAAACACAGCGGCATCGCTTTTAACCTTTTCGAAAAAACTAGAAAATTGCTTCTATCATAAATAACAGAAAATTAGAAATAAACTTCATGTTTACAGAAAAAGTCAATTTTAGACAGTTTTCCGTTGAAAAGGGAGGATATTCAGCACATTCAAAGAATTAATGAGAAAAATTCAGATAGCAAAAATCATCAGCGGTGTTTTATCTGACGTTGAATGCGAAAAAAAGAAGAATCTAGACAAACTTGTCGCAAGTGACGAGTTTACAGTGGATTATTTGACTTTTGATTGGAATTGGAATGGAAATCCAAAGGTTGGCTTATAATTAGTACGAAAACTCAAAACACTAACCTCATGCCATTTTATCTTTGAGGCGACAAGACTAAACGAGATGTTATTGATATTTTCAGTAGAATTGAAAAATTCTTTTTATAATAAAGAAGATTCGTAGTTCGTCAATATAATTGGCAAAAGAGTGAAGGAAATTTGCGGACGTAGTTTAATTTCTATTTTAATTTACGGAATTTAGAGTGTTTCTGTAGAACTCAAAAAATTGCACAAACTGAAAAAAACAGTTCAATGATGATGATCACAGCAATAATTCACATTTACAGACTCAACGAGAGCACATGAACGACATCTCAAGAAGAGTCAGCAACATGAGTTGTAGCAGTTTGGGAAGAGCAGAGCTACGAGAGAAATATGTGGCGAGAGCTGCTTCAATGATTCATCACAACAATAATTTGATTGTCGAGAAGATATACGATTGATAAATTTGTACAGATTGAAAATGAGTTGTAAGAAAAGATTGCCAAAACATACCGGAAGTTACTCAATATGAATCTGTATAAAAATAAAAGTGTCAAAACATACCAGAAGTTACTCAATATGAATCTGTATAAAATGAAAAAGCAATTGAATGAAAAGATAATCAAAACATACCAGAAGTTACTCAATATGAATCTGTATAGATTGGAAAAGAAATTGTATGAAAAAATGGTCAAACATACCAGAAGTTACTCGAATAAAAAACTTCCACAGATTGAAAAAAAGCAAATGTAAGAAGGGATTATCAAAACTGATAAAAACATACCAAAACTGCTTTCGATTTTTTTCTGAATACTATTGAAAAGTGAAATCTCACCTAAATTCATCAGATCGGAAGCGAGCATCCAGGTCTCGCTTCAGGAAAGACGCTGCCTTCTTCGCTCTTGATGTCTCGCTTTCCATCAACATTTTTCTCCTAAGCGACGTGTCCTCACAGAAGCCTTCTTCTTCAATCAACCTGTAAGAGACTATTTGAATTTTGAAAAAAAAATTCGAACAATAGAATGTGTGAACGTTCTTCGTTTTTTAATGTGAAATTTTTATGATCGAAATGAAAAGTTTTAAGGTTTTTATTCATAAATCATTAACGCCAAAACTCACTGCTTCATTGCAATATTGGCTAGTTGCTTAGCCAGCTTGAATGTTTCTTCAATATTTACAAACATTGAGAAGCTGTACTTCTTGTCTTCCTTCGTTACAATCTCTATCGACTGTGGGAGCAGGAGAGATGATACTTTTTCGAGTTTCTGGAATTTTCTTTGTCGTATTTTTCCGAGGTTGACTTTTTTACATAAATTTTCAACAAAAACAGAGAAAGATTCAAAAGTTCAAATCTCACCACAACATCCACCCATTTCAACTTAATCTTCGTTTCATTTCCGATGATAAAAGAGTAGAAACAAAGAAAGTTGACCGAGAAGTAGATGTCGCCTTGGGTCGGCATACGACCTTTCCAGTAGCAACACTTGTAATCTGAACGACTCATTCTTTCTGGTAAAACAAGACAAAAACTATGAAAAGGGACAACTGCAGAAAAAACTCACAATTAACAAGCTTCTCGTCGCCGGGGATCGAAAAAGTATTGTGAAAACGTTCAGAACACGATCTTGCTTCAACTGCGTCAATTTCTTCTGTAACCTCACATTGAATCCAAAGATTATAGAAAAACAACCTGCGTATGGAACAACTACTTCATCACTGCCATACAGAACCAGACTTTCGACCTTTCCTATCACAAATCTGCGTGCTTCTTTCTCGTTTTTGAAGGATTCTGAAGAATATAACTACTAATTTTCCAATTGAAAAAATACTTACTGAGAACATCCAGAACGTTTTCTGTCAGATACTTCCAGTGCTCATCAGCTTCAGATTTTTCCACTGCAACAGCCAAAACTGGAATTTTGCAGATGAGATTTACATTATAATAATGAACTGACCTATTGAAATATGAACTTCTTCTTTCTCCACATCATAAATTATCCGGTATGGTGCTGGCCGAGTATCAAATACGGAATCGAAAGTGGCTACGAGCACGGAAGACAGTCCCGATGTTCCATGACCTTTACGTCGTTGGTATTGAAAAAATCGATTTGATTTTTCACAAGACCTGAAAATGTTAATATTTTTCATGTTACTGCAAAAAATCATCACAATAATCAACTTTTCTACGATGTTCACCCCATTTCAAAAAAACATACCATAACGACTGAGCAAGAATCAGATGCTCCGGCTTGACCCAGACCATCAGACACTTCTGAAATTACAACAAATATAATCGATTCATTATTACGGTAAGACATGTGTAAACAGAGAGTCACGAGTACAAAAGAACCGAATTGATTTTTACAAAAAAAATTTTTGAACAGTGTTCGGGAAGATGAAAATAAGCTTGAACAGAATAATTTTGACTCTCGACTCGATAAAACGGAGAATATTTTGAAATAAAAACAGGAAACTATCATTTTTGAAAGCTGAAGCAGATTTTCAAAAAATAAATTACATTACGCCGAATTGAACAATTTTTAGAAGTCAATTTCGTAGAAAAGTATATTAAAAATGAGCTCGAGCAAAAAAAAACAAAAACAAACTATACGACAAAAGTTGCCGGAGGTGAACTCATCATATGAATGAACTGACTGCATTTTATTTGACGTAATTTTTTTTTATTTTCTTTATCTGATAGCACTTTTATCAGTGAGATCTGTTGAAATGTATTTTCGTTCAAGCGAGTTTATTACAGATGTACCATGCTTCTCTCAAAGTTGGGATTCGGTATTTTTAATCGACCAGTTTTGTCAAGCAAACTTTTATGTTACAAACCATGCTTTTCGAGGTGAGTTTTAAACTAAAAATTATATTTCTCTAATGACTGATGTTAATTCATGTTGAGGAAAGTGTATTTCCAGAAGCTCCAGAACGTTAGCTTCAACACCAGTCGTTCCAGACGATAGTGGTCGATATAAGATTGCCACTATCCCCAACGCAATCTGTGCAGCTAGGTGAGCTCTGAAAATCACATTACAATCTTCAATAGTATTTATTAGGATCTTAGCAACTCCTGCGATTGGCTATTTGGTCGTGAGTCATTCGTATGAACCTGCCTTCTGGCTATTCCTCCTAGCTGGGACATCTGATTTGGTGAGTTTCGATATGATTGTAGTATACTTTTCAATATGAATTTTAAAGTTATGAATTACCTGCAGGCCGATGGTTGGATAGCAAGAAATGTACGCGGGCAGGCCTCCCTCTTAGGATCTGTTCTCGATCCTATAGCGGACAAACTACTCATATCCACATTATTCATAACCCTGTCACATGCAGGGCAGATTCCAGGTATCTATAATTGCAAAAATGTTATCCATATCAAAATTCCAGTCGCTCTTACAAGTATTGTGATACTCCGTGATGTTTGCCTTATTCTCGGCGGTTTCTACAAACGATATCAAACAATGGAACCTCCTTACTCACTCCGGCGTTTCTTCAGTCCTCAGGTATCTTCGATGCAAGTCATCCCGACAATGGTCAGTAAGGTAGGAAGACTTATCGTGTCATGTATACAAACAACTTCACAGATCAACACCGTCCTGCAACTCGCTGTAGTCGCATTGTCGTTGGCGTCTCCCGTATTTGAATTTTCGGATGACGTGAATCAAGCCATTTTCTTACTCGGGTGAATTTTTGTGAAAATATTTATAAAAGTGAAACGAAAATTTCTGATCTTACCATGAGTTGTATCGAAAAAATGGAATTGGAGTTCACAACAGTCTCTCTGAAATCAGTTTGTTCATAAATCGAAATTTCCAGGTGTGCAACTGCATTCACGACAGTTTATTCCGGTGTCCAGTACGCTACAGGAAACGCGTTCAAGAAAATCAAGTAGGCGAGTTACAATACATATTGTTAGAGTTTTAGTGTAAATAAAATTTATTATCACATTGAGTTTGATCACAGTGAGCAATTGATGAGATTACCGGAGAGAATAGTGATATTCAGGGTTTGAGAACCGTCATTTCTGTCTGTTCCTTGGCTGCGATGTGGTCTTCCAGTGTTTTATTTTTCGTTTCCGGGATCAGTTTCTGAAAAAATGAGCAATTACTGCTGTTTTCTTCTAGAAAAGGGGAAAACGAGAAGAAATTTTATCACTTAATACGAAAAAGTGTACTGAATCGTTTCTATTAAGAATCATTTCCTCAAGGAGGGCTTACAAGGTGAAAAATTTTTTTGTGATAATCAAGTTTAAACTTTGATCAAATCTTATCATCGTACCTAACTAGTGCTTTGAACCTTACCTAAGCCTAAAATTTGAGGTGTCGACAAAGATAAATGAAAAAATGATTCTTAATAAAAACGATTCAGTACACTTTTCGTATTAACTAATTTTATCTAAATGATTGTAGAGAAACAGGGAGAGCTGGTTTTATGAAAAATTTGAAACACATTTTTTGTTTTGAATTTTCCGTTCGATTACAACTATTACAAACTACACACCTGGAAAAACAACATATCGGTAGAGGCCAGTACGAGCAAGATGACGTACGGGAGATAGCTGATGTCGGTTGAGAAGTATTTGTTCTGAACGTTGAATAAGTACTTGTGTCGATTGACGGTATTCTTACTAAAGCGAACAAGTGAGGTGCAAAAACTATTCCAAGTCGGCTTGTGAGCTGAGCGATCGAGTAGGAAACGGCACGAGCGGATGTCGGTATGAGTTCGTTGCTGGTCACACTTGCGACAATTATGATCTGTAGAAGTTTTGTGGAGTTGTCTACACAGCGTAGAACAAAGAAGGTAAGTGAAGAGAGAGAGAAATATATAGATAGGGAGAGATAATGAGAAAAAAAAGAGAGAGAGAGAGAGAGAGATAGACTCACCTGCGAGGTCATAGCATGTAGATAGGAAGCAGAGTTGCACGGAATTCCGCTTTCCGACTTCCGTGGGAAAAAATTTCACTTCCGACTTCCGTTTAACAAATTCTACTTCCGACTTCCGTCAAAAATTTTTTTCGTGAAAAATGACGAAAAGAGCGTGAAATCATTTCTACTCAGTCAGGAATTGACCTTCACCTGTTGAGAGTGAGCGGATATACAATATCTCTGCAGTTTTTCAACTTTTTTGCACTCCTGACTACCGTTGAAAAAATTCTACTTCCGACTTCCGACTTCCGTTTAAAAAATTCACTTCCGACGTCCGTTTTGAAAAATTTTACTTCCGTGCAAATCTGACAGGGAGAGATAATGAGAGAGAGAGAGAGAGAGAGAGAGAGAGAGAGAGAGAAAGAAAGAGAGAGAGAGAGAGAGAGAGAGAGAGAGAGAGAGAGACTCACCTGCGAGGTCATAGCACAAGAAACCATAACACAGCTCCTAATAACATCACGCAGTGGAGTACCGTATCCGAAAAATGTAATCAGTAAAGCAGTGAGAACCGCTGCGATGGAGAACACACCACATGAGAAGTGTGCTCTTTTTCTGTTGAACCTGAACCATACACATTGATGTGAATAACTGCAGCGAACCATTTGAATTTGTAGTCCAAAATTCCACACAGCACAGACACCGAGTACCGCATGAGTCCGATGAGAATTGAGTTCAAGTAGATCGATCCGGACAAGGCACCAAGGTTGAACATGTTTCCGTAGTTGATTGCAGTGGTGGAGAAACTGAAAATTACAGTGATACATGAGAACGGAAGATATTCTCACAAGCAATAGGCGATAACTAGGGTTCCAATGGCGACTTTCTTGTCTTTGAACAGTTGGGAAGTCCCGCTGCCTTTCGGGGCTTCACGGAATTGCTGAAAGATTGGAATAACGAATTTCAGTGAGAAGAAGTAGTACCTGATGTTCGCTTGACAGAAGATCGCCTAGCTCGTCGTCATTGAGGACCATGCCTCGACCATCGAATTCGGAAATTTTCTCGAAGACTACTTTGGCTCTCTCGATATCTCCTTTTTGCATCAGCCAGCGTGGGCTTTCGTGCAGCCATCTGGAGAGAAGAATGATAGAGAGAGAAAAAAGAAAGAAAGAGAGAGAGAGGAAGAGAGAGAAAGAGACGGAGAATGAAAGAGAGAGAGAGAGAGAGAGAGAGAGAGAGAGAGAGAGAGAGAGAGAGAGAGAGAGAGAGAGAGAGAGAGATAGAGAGGGAGAGAGAGAGAGAGAGAGAGAGAGAGAGAGAGAGAGAGAGAGAGAGAGAGAGAGAGAGAGAGAGAAAGAAAGAGACAGAAAGAGAGAGGCAGAAAGAGAGAGAGAGAGAGAGAGAAATAGACACAGAGAGAGAGAGACTTACAAGGTCAAGAAAATAGGAGGTATCAGCATTATTGAGATGACGTTGCTCAAAGATCTCCAGTCTTGAAAAATATAGGCCACAATACCTGAATATGTTTTCTTTATTTCTCTCTCTCTCTCTCTCTCTCTCTCTCTCTCTCTCTCTCTCTCCTCTCTTTCCGGTTCTCTCTTATCACTCACCCAAAAGAATAACATTAGGGCTGAAGGAAATAAGCGTGCTTAAGCACATTCGATGTCTCTTCGGTATGTTCTCCATCATGTAGACCACTGATATTCTGAAGCTTTTGATGATTCATGTGTTAAGAAGTGACTCACGTCGACTGCCCCCCATTAAACACACTCAGCAGTGTTCGTAGGACTGTGAAGACCGCAAAATTCTTGGAGAACGAACTGAGGTAGCCGAGTAGAGCACACATGATTAGACATACTATCATTGGCTGAAAATTTGGTACTTGTACGGTATTCATCGATGAAATTTGATACTTGTACGGTATTCATCGATGGATTACCTTCTTCCTCCCATACACGTCGCTAAGATGACCAAACACCAGGCATCCAAGCATGATTCCCATCATTTGCAGTGATGTTCCAATCTTCTCGACGTGCTCATCGCAGTAGAGTTTGAACTGTAAGCTATCCTATCCTCTGAAGTCGAGAGCTTCTCTTACAACTCTTACTGTATGGTCTTTGTAACTCTATATGTACAATCATAAACAATTTTCTTTATCGTATCTCTTAAGAGTGAATCACCGACTGTCTCTCTCAGAATAAACATTCGAGCCATCTGGCAATGACAGAGAGAGGAAGAGAGAGAGAGAGAGAGAGAGAGAGAGAGAGAGAGAGAGAGAGAGAGAGATCCTTACTGACCTGTTCCGAAATTCCATGAAACTGCCTCGAAAACACGATCTCTGGATGTTTACAAGAAGAGATCAGTGCGCACGCTTCCTCTTTGTTTGTAAAATTACTGACACCACACCCGTAGATTTCAGTGATAGTCGGCGGTGTACCTGAATACGCAGTGAGGATTCAAACAGTATGAATGTTGATACCTGCGTACACCATGTACATAGTGTTCGCCAACTGTGAGAACATGGCAAGCTCTGTGAAAATGCATACCAACTTGGCGTACCTACCCATGTTTATGAGATCATCGCTTCGAGATATCTCGATTGAGCTCATAGCTGAATTAAAACTGATGATTGACAGAGAGAAAGAATGCAAGAGAGAAATAGAGAGAGAAAGAGAGGGAGAGAGAGAGGGTGAGAGAGAGAGAGAGAGAGAGAGAGAGAGAGAGAGAGAGAGAGAGAGATAAGGACAGAATGATAGAGATAGAGAAAAAGAGACAGGGACAGAGGAGGGATAAAACTGAGACGCTGCATATGTGATGAGTAACAGTGTCAGAAAAACGCAAATCATAGGGAAATTCATAAGCTACTATTCGCATGGGTACTGTATCTACCGTAATACAATAGAGAGGAAGTTTTTATGCGAGCCGCGCTCTACATCTGTATACGGTGAGTGAGAAAAGAACAAACAAACCGCACAAAAATTTATTGTTGAGTAACTTGCACTCTGCCCAGAAACACTATTATTGCACATAGAATGTTCAAGTCGGTAGACGCAGAGATGGAAACGGAAAAATGGGAAGAGATAGGCAGCGACAGGTTGGAGATATCTGGCCATGGCATTATTATATTTTGGGCGCATCGAAGGTCGACACATCTTCTATCAAGAGCTGCAAACTGCCTACTGTAGCTCAAAGAGCTCACCTCACCTTCTGCGCTCTTTTTTCAACTCCACCACTTTGTGCCTTCATGTGGTAGCAGAATTCGCAGTGGTACTCGCGGAAGAACCTATATCACTGTAATCCTCGTTCTGTAGATGCTCACCTTATCAATAGAAAGGGTATTCCGGTGAACCATAGGCAATAGACCATGAGCATGCCGAAAAAGGAGATTTTACTCGTTCTTTTCCCCACATTACATTCTGGACACTTATTATCTGTGATCATAGTGAACACATGAAATGAACGTTGGTTGACGTTTCACTGATAATCCTGCTCAAAACAAACTACAGACTGAAATTTGCACTTACAAGTAAAATTATTGTCACCGCGCTCCGTTGCTAATTATAACGGCTCGTTTTCTTTTTCCTGCGCGCGAGCTACATCTGCGTCCGTGTTCTACCCCTTGTCTCTGTGATTGTTTTCCCATATCGATCTTCAAAACATTTCAGTAGAAGGCAAATAATTAAAAGTATAAAAGTGTGTAGGTCAAATTCCTTGATTACTGTAGTTTTTTTTTCGAATTTTCAAAGTCAGCGTTTCCTTCCTGTTTTTTCTACGCTTTCGGCAGCTTCCAGTCGTTTTATAACAAATATATCTACTGTCTACTTATTGTGTACCATAAAAATTACATCCTATTCCGAGAACGATCAAAAGTCGTATTTTTTCGTCGAGTATCGATTTCCAATTTAGGAACACTTTTAATATATTCTTCAAGTGTCTGAAAGAAATTTCTATAAGGTGTTTCACTGTCTATTCCTACTCTCCTGCAATGTATCGCATTATCGACATCACATTCTCACATCGATTTCCCATATTCACTGCCATGTGTCACTTTTGACGAAATAGATCATCTCTTTGCAGTTCTATTGAACCAAAAGCTATCAAAACGAGAGGTAAAAGAAAGAAGCGAACCAAGACGAAGATGGAAGAATCTGCGAGTGGCGATGGACCTGAGAAAGACCGTCCTCGCTGTTCCACGAACGTTGTCTTTGCTCGCGAAGAAGTATGGGTTGAAGGAAAGGATTCTCCACTTATCGAAAAGTAAGTTCTCCGGGGTTATTTTTGTCTACTGATTCATTCCAGAGTCAATGACGAATTCCGAGAGTATTCGCAAAGTGGAAACTGCCCTTCCATCCCAGGTATCGCTCCGGATCAAATCCTACAAGTCGTTGTGGGTCCTAACCACATTGCTGTTTTGCTGAAGGTAAGTGTTTCATTCAAAACATCTATTTCTATTGAAAACAATCATTTAGTCGATTAATCAATGTTTCAGGATGGTTACGTTTACCGTGTACGTTACGAATATTCAAAAATCAAGGAAGCAGAAACGGTTACGAAAGAAGAAGTAGACACTTCAGCACCAGCTTCGGATCAAGCACCACGTCCACCATCAAGTTCGCATCAACGAGCTGGCCCCAAGTTCAGACGTGTCATGATGGCAGGGTGAGTGTTTGTTCAGTACACATTGGGAGCACTTCCATTTTCTTATCGGTAAATCAAAATGATTATTTCAGAAGCATCGGAAACACCATTGGCGGATATTACAGACTGAGAAACGTCAGTGATGTGAGAAGCGTCATCATTGACAGTCGTCGTAACGCTAATAGTTCGGTCGTTGTGCCCGAAGACCTAGTTGCTCAGGCACAGGTTGTCCTGCAAGGAAGATCCCGTGATGTGATTGTTAGAGAACTGCAAAGAACCAATCTCAATGTGAATGAAGCCGTCAACAATCTTCTGTCGAGAGATGACGATGATGGTAAGAATACACATTCATTGAAACTATCGGGACATCGGAAGATTCGTGTATCCCTTTCATTTTGAAACCTTGGAAACTCAGAACGTGCGGTTGTATCGAATTTCTCACTTTATGTGCATCTATGCGCTGACGTCACTTACCATATTGCGCATCTTATGCCTTCGAGCTGAGATTGAACAGCGTAAAGGAAGTGTGAATAAAGATATTTATAATGTAGCTAGCAGTACTCTTTTAATCATCAAGTCATACCTGACTGCCTCATATTCATACCAAACATCATGTTTCAGACGGTGACGACATCACCAATGAAGTACTTTTGCCAGAGGAGCTTCTGCAGCTGCTTGACTCACACACTATCAACCCGGCTGTATCCACCCGCGAAGTACGTACTGACCAACTCGGAACATCGGAGATCTCTTCGACCGGAAACACCAATGATAATTCCAACGATGTTCTCGACTTTTCAACCAGTAGAAGCGCAATCATCAATGCCGTGAAACAAGCCAAAAGCAGAGGTTTGTGTTGACATTGACAATAGATAAGCATTCATTGTCTTTTTTTCTCAAATTTGAAAATTTTGCTCATTTTTGACCGAAGTTATCACACGAAAAACTATTTCACGGGAGTCGGAATAACACTTGTTGATGTATATATTTACAGCAGGTCGTAAGAAGAAAGAAATCGAGATTGAGAAAAATTCTCTCAAGATTGAGCAACAAATTGAGCAGTGGGTGGATACATCGAAATCTACCAAAGAGACTGATACAGGAATGTGAGTTGAAATTCAATTATCTGAATGACAGGTATCGTGAGGATATTTTTCAACACTATAATCAAACTAACTGATGCTCCAAAATAGTTCGGCGCCTTCCTGTCGACGACAGGGCGGCGACGTACCGGCGGCAATACGGTGACGTTCCGGTTACAATATGGCGACGTACTGGCGGCAATGCGAAAAAACGGCTAAATCATTCATTTGTTGCCGGTTGGTCGCTGTATTGTCGCCGGTACATCACCGTGTAGTCGCCAGTACGTCGCCATACTATCGCCGTTTGGTAGGGTACACCGAATGGCGACAAATATATTATGGACATTATTTAGATACACTACAATTATCAATATGATGCTATGAAACATTTGATGTAGTCTTTTCTCTCTCTCACTCTCTCACTCTCTCTCTCTCACTCTCTCTCTCTCTCTCTCTCTCTCTCTCTCTCTCTCTCTCTCTCTCTCTCTCTCTCTCTCTCTCTCTCTCTCTCTCTCTGTTCACAAGATAACAATGAATGTATTTTCTCTCAGAAAGTTCAAGAAGATAGCTGCGACCAGCTGGAATCTGTATGGAATTTCTGTTTCTGGTCAATTGTATCGATGGGCTTGGGGTAAACTGCTTGTTCAACTATACTCCGGAATTCACTTTGACGGTTTGTTCTTGATTCAGAGATAAAAATTTAAAGTGAGAAATTACTTGTGAGTGTGTGGCGATAAAAAATAGTGTTTCAAAGTTAGTTTTCGATGAAAATGTATTGTTTTGTCCATCATCATTTCGTGTGTTGCCACGACAATTAAAAAAATTTTTGGATCACTCAGAATTTCAAATCGATTCATGATGTCTGGGGGATTGCTACACACCTAGGCACAGGCATAAGACAATATAACCGTCTTGCCGACCTCCGCTATCATTTTCGAAAGTGTTTGTAATTTAACAAATGTTTCACTCGACATGATGAACGTTGCGGACTGCTCCCAACGATAGTTTTACCTACTTTAAACATTTTCCCGTTACGATTTTTGAATCTGGAATTTAAAAAAAGTAGGAAAAGTAACGATTTTTGAACTACAGTAACTGAAATTCGATCTACTGTATCGATTCGATTTTCTTTCACTTTTCAGCTGCGTTTGCCGCAGTGTGCGCTATACACCCAAAAAACCGAATGAGATTTCGTAAGTTGTGAAGCGAAATAATTTCTGTTTGAATATTCGAGAAATTTTCAGATCAACACTTGACCGACATTGTTGCCAGCAACATCCGTATAGCTGTAAAGGGAACTGGTGGTAGAGTCTTGTCATTCCTTGACGAAACCGCGTGTGGATTACGAGCATCTGATGCTCTCCGATTCATCGGTTACATTCCACCAGATAAGGAGCAGAATTATGAATCACTACATGTCAGTGACTATTTGGTGGCTGTGAAGTGTGGAAATTCTTGCCTGTGGGGGTTAGTTTTTGTGATCCATTCTTGTTTCAAAACCATAAGAGAGCTAGCCATGAAAGAAAATTTTCAGTGGACTCATCCCTCTAGCCGATCGATCCAAGATTTTCGAGGCAGAAACGGCCAAGTATCGCAAGAAGCATGTCTCATTTGAGGACAACTGCAGTGATGCAAAAGTCTTGAATGATATTCGCGAAGGCGATAAAGTAAGTTTTTTTTACCTTCCCAAAATTCATTCCACTCTAAAATTTCTAATTCCGGCGAACATCATGTCGGAGACGCGACGATTTCGGCTAGCTTTTCTCCACTATAAAATTCTCAATTTACCCGAGTTTTCAAGACTCGGATCTTCACAAAAGTTGTTTTCCCAACTTTACCTAAGCTTATAATAGAAAGGAAATTACTGTTGGCTGCAGATTGCAGATCGAGATTAAGAGATTTACATGGTGAAAATTGAGAAAAACTAGCCAAAATCGCTACATCATCCTGTCCAAGAAATGGCATCGTGAAATTTTACACGATGACCATTCTCATCATGTTTTGATTGGGGAAGATTTCGAAAATATGAGTCGTTTTTCAAAAATTACCTGAATGTTTGTTTCTAGTGAGGAAATCTTGAATTGTTGCTCAATGAAAACATAGTTTTTTAAATTTTGTTTCTTTAAAGCACAATATTTACAGGTCCAACTCAAGTCTCAACCCATTTACCCAGCCGGCAGCGTGGGAATATTCATCGACGCCACGAAACCCATGATTGGTGTTTTGCAAAAGGATGTGTGGAAAGCGACCGAAAAGAGCCCGTTCAAAATTACGGATCCACTAGCGTTTGACTTGGAATTCTCTATCAAGCAGGAGGTACAAGAAGAGAATGAACAAGAGGTTCAAGGAGTTCAAGAAGGTCCGATTTTATCTGGAATGATAAATGAGTTGTAGCTCTGCAACTGACTGGTGCAACAACTGTTCGAACTTTTTTCAAGTAGTAGGCAATCAGGAAATTCTTACAGTTTTATTCAGTAGTGTTTGGGTCAGTGAACAGTGTGAATTAAGAACTGCAAATTAATTCTCTTGTTTATTACTCTGTAAAAGCGAAATGATTTAAAGTTTAATATTTAGTTTAACTGTTCCAAAACTAAACAGGAAATAACCTTCAGCGTAATTCAGATCCAAAGATGAGGCATACTCAGGCAATCAGAAGTATGCAGAAAATACGTAAAACAGCCGTTTTTTTTTCGTATTTTCTCCATAACTCTCGAAACAGCGGCAAATGCTAGAGTTAGGGCGAAGATAAGGAAATTTTGTTGCGCGATGAAATTTAGTACGTATCTGGACATATCTTGGAAAATCTCGTCATTTCCAACCAGCGGCGGGTCCGAGACTGATCGAGGTTGGACTCAGTCAACGTGGAAATGGACTAGGAGAAACGATAGTATCTGTTCTTATCGTATTAACTTCCACTTTGACTGGAAAGACAATTTTTGCAAAAATGAGATGGAAGAGGGTAGGAACCGAACTTGTGACGTCATGTCACGAAATTTTTGTATAAATTCTGAGATACTGGAATCACAGTCAACAGATCAGAGTAATTCAAAGATCCAACAAAAATATTCTTGTCACTCGATAGCGAAATTTCTCCATATCTCGCTCTTAATTTGCCATATCTAGATACAGTTTTTTGGGAAGTTCCGTAACTCGTACGTGTATCAATGTGCGTATTTCTGATTGCCTGAGTAAACAGATCGGTTACTAGGGGAAGAATGAAGTTTTCTACATGAACAGATTCAAACGCTCAACACATCTGGCTAAGTCTCATCTGAATCTGAATCGCGCTTACGGTCATTTCCTGTTGAGATACGCCGATACTCTCCGGAAAAGCATAATTTCTGAAATTCCAAGTAGTGTTGACTGTATTTGATTTGTTTGTTCGACATTTCATGATAAATTTCAGGTTCTCGCAAACGACGCGCCACGAGTCATCCGGCCGATACAGGAGAATCCGAAGAAATTGTGACGTGGGGAGTCGATGAAGTCATTTGGATCCACGAGCACCGAAGAAAAGACGTGGCTACAGTAACCAAAATGGACGGGCCGTACGTTGTCATCGACTACAGTGACGAATCGTTCAACAACCGATATGCGAGTTGGAAGAGTTATTCGATCAAGGTGATACAATTGTTGTTTCTAGCTGTTGAAATACGGATATTGTAGGAGAACCATCCACGAAGTGATTTGTCACAACTACAGCGTATCGTGAGAAAGGATGAAGTTAGAAAGATCACCAGCAAAGCCGCACGAAATCGGTATGTTTTTTCTTATAAGATTTATGGGAGCAAAAAGATCTATAGAGTAACAATGTTTGATTTCAAAAGCAGTGACGAGTTCTTTGTGGCTCAGAGATAACGATTATACAAGGTGATTAGTACATATCTCGGAAGTAATTTGTCTAACTCGGGTACCCAAATACGAGTATTATAATGAACTGTCACAAATAAAAAAGAATACAAATGTTATAATAAATGAAAAATTTTCAGAGCATTATAATAAAAAAATAAGAATGGCAAAAACTATGAGTTAGATATAATTATAATATACTCTTATTTGGAAAATTTGGTCGAAAGTCGAAAATAGAAGTGATTCTTCACGAGTGACAGTTCCAACTTTAACTTTCACCTACTTACAGCAGTCCGAAAGTGAAGCAATCCGATTTCAAAGTGATCGATATTGACCACTCACGGAAGGTTCTCTCCATTGTCTGTGACCCAAACGGCTTCCGTATGCTCATCAAAGCCGGCAATCATATCTACATGTCGAGAGTCTTGATCACGGGAAAGATTTTCTCAACACGCCGGCTTCCATTGTTCGCGCCTTCCTTGTTGGCAAGAGGACCCGCGAAGCTGTTGACTTTTGGTGATGTGAGTATTTCTCTGCAGTACAAAACTATCTGATGCGTAGAACTGAATAAAAATACTAATGCCAATGTTTTATCAATACTAACAATCGTAATCAGTTATTTTCCTTCTGAGAAAATGATAAAAATCGCATAACTGTCCTGACCGGAACAGCCTTTTCAAAAAGGTTCTCTTACGGTTCCCACGCCCATTATTCTGTGCTCTCAGCGGATATTCCTGGCCGTCACGAAGCTTATAAAATTATTCTTAATTAATAACGTTATTATTGAAAAATGAACTGTTCCAGGCTCGCACGATCTACGTACAAGACGGTTTCGGCACCCTCTATCCAATGCTTAGAGACGCCGTAAATGGTTTCCGTGAACCACTCTCCGTTCTAGCGTCGACCGGTCATCTGGTAGCGACACTGGCTAAGCCCATCGAAGAGGTTACGAGAATTTCGACGGTAGGCTTTCATTATTCAATCTTAATCTTTCAGTTTTGGGTTCCCAGTGATGCTGAAAGATTCACATGACTAAAAATTGAATCCGACGATTTTGTCTAATATTTCTCACTTTTCACTGTTTAAAATCCCTTTTCATGGCTCTTTCTCGATATGCAATCTGCAGTCATCAGTAATTTACCACTTTATTATCAGGTAAGGAACATAAAGTTTGTGAAGATCTGAGCCTCGGAAGCGCGGTTAAACTAAAAAGAAAAACGTGCGGCTGAATATTAGAAAAAATCGACGGATCTCTAAAAAAAATTTATACAAACTTCAGAACGGTTCATTCTGGGAAGGGATGTTCTTGTGTGTGCCCAACTCTACAACACCTCTGCACAACCTTTACCTGCCTTCTTGCACCTCCCTCGCTCAACTCGTTCTTTTCGCTGATGTTGATGGTGTAAAGAAGTTCCTGGATCTGATGAATGACATCAGAGGTTAGTTCAGAAACACAGACTCACTTGAATGAAAACCGTTACAGAGCACGTTCTTCCGTTCCAAGAGTACAGCCAATGGATGGAAGAAGAACTGTGTGGACAACCACTCGATTGCACATCGAACGTCCTTCACGCAGCCATTTGCCAGTCCATTGCTCTCGTCAACTCACAAAACTACGATGTGGAGAAGAACAAACCGGCAAAAGCTTCGACTAGTAAGTTTTTCCTTGTGAAAGTGGAAGCATTTGTGGATTGTGGAAATTTAATTCAAGATTTTATTTAGAAACTTTACGTCTCGAAATTATCGAGACAGGTTTATATCATCAGGGGAGAAATCATAAATTAGGATATCCTCCATGAAAACCCTGATGTTCCACCTATGTGTTTCCAAAGCAGAGAGATTGATATCATGTCGTACTGTTAAAATTGAATTTTCTGAATCATCAATGTTGATTGTTTGCTTTTCAGACGACGATCGCTGGACCTCCTCTTTCTCTCAAATTCCATCCGACGAAGTTGATCCACAGAAACAAAGTATGTTCTTTGTTATCTCGCAACATTCGATTGTTTCTCAAGGTTTTTGAGAAATTAACCATTTTTCTCATGACATTCGGTTCCGTAGCTTGAGAACATTTTCTCCCGTTAGTGATTATGAACTTTCAAGAGGTTGAAGTTGGATATTGGTCTTCAAAACCGTAGTGATTGGTTTCAGAGGAATGGGGTAGAATCCTCCGTGACAGAACCCCGAAGTCAGATACATCGGCGAAGTCGAAGTCTGACAAGGGTCTCAAGTTCTCAACGATTAAGAGAAAATCGGACGACGGAGACAGGAGACCCGGCAAACGTTCACTCGACAACATGACAATTCGTCCAGAAGAGTTTCCAGTTGGCCAAGCTTACAAAGACCCGCAGACGAGACAGAAGAACTCTCTGGGTTAGTTAGCTAACATTGGTTCAGAACGGAAAATGAAGATGGTATCTCTATCACACATAATTCCAGCAATTGTCGATCTCCTCCTCACGCACCTGGCGATTATCAAAGGACCAAGCAGAAAGAAGGCGAAGCGTGCTAGAACATTGAACGTTTCATTGGATACAACTGCAAGCACTGACACCGTTCATAGCGATGATGCGGAGATGGACGATAGGTATGTCTTATTCGTCGTTTAGCATCTATCGTTTCATTCCAGTAGA
Organism: Caenorhabditis parvicauda; assembly: GCA_963978915.1. Classification (NCBI taxonomy): domain Eukaryota; kingdom Metazoa; phylum Nematoda; class Chromadorea; order Rhabditida; family Rhabditidae; genus Caenorhabditis; species Caenorhabditis parvicauda. Next base: position 14,040,065 of record OZ022250.1, on the reverse strand, counting down.
GACCCACAGTCAATCCTTCGAGCCATGCTGTGCTGCAAGAACTCATCGGGAATGACACCGTTCATGTTAGCCGTCAACATTCGTGCTTACGGAGCTGCATCTGCTATCTGGACTTCGATCAAGAAACTGAAGAAGAAGGTGATTTATTGACGTTTCGTAGGATGACTTCATTCTTTCAGCGCGAAACCATCAACATGCGCTATGTCTTCCCAACTAGCGACGGTCATTTCAACCCCGACGACTCGCCGCTCTTCGTCCTCTGCTACAATGATCCTTGTTCTTTCACATGGACCGGTGAAGATCACATCAATCAGGTAATCCAAGTGTCACACAAAACGCGCACACTAACAACTTGTTTGCAGGACATTTACGAATGCCGAACATGCGGACTGACTGGTTCCTTGTGCTGTTGTACTGAATGCGCGTTCACCTGCCACCGAAACCACGATTGCAAGCAAAAGAGAACGGCACCGACAGCCTACTGTGACTGCTGGGAGAAATGCAAGTGCAAAGCATTGGTTCGTTTTGTTCTATTTCTGAGTTTGCTTTGAAGTTTTGTGAAACTTGCAAAATTGAACAAAATAGCATTAAAAAAAAGTCCGATTTTGCGAAAAATTAAGTATTATCAGATTCATACGTATAATTTTTAGGATCCAACCCGTCTAAGAGTGCCAAAATGATTTATATCTTTTGAAACGGCTAGTGTTACTTCTAATGATATCGAAATTTCCATCAGATAGCCGCAAAATAATACACACATTATATCATCCTTCACCAAAAACGCCTTCAGATCGAAGGAAATGACGACAAACGAAAACTGCTGTTCATGGAGCTGCTCAAGCACACACGTCTCTACGAAATGCTCAACGGCAGAAAAGAGCACATTATGCTCTTCCTCGCCCGAACTGTGGCTCGTCAAATCCGTGAGCAAGCGAGCTCGGAGAAGTTGAAGAAACGACGTCACAATGATCACCATCGAGACCAAGGCAATGTGCCGGAGCACAATCTGGAACCGCCAAAGTTCGCGAGGTGCGTTTTAGTAATCTGTGATCGCGATTACTGGCTAAAAGTATGTCACCGGTAAAATTCGATAAGATCAACTTGAAACTCGAAGATTTTCAATAAAACAATGAAGTTGATGTTGAAAAAGACCTTAGTTTTGATTTTTACTTATCACTACCTTCAAAGTGTATTTATTATTATTTGAATTATTGCGCTTCGATCCTTCAATCAAACACATTAGACGGTCCGCGGTACTATTTGTGACTGAAGTATCCCTTGTAGATTCTCCCTGAACGAGTGCCTCAAGCAGTACAATGTTCTGAAGAGCGCAATCATCGTCGGCTGCGCCAACATTGGTAAAGACGAACTGATGAGTCAAGAAGAGTACGTTGCTCGGATTCAAAGTGGATCGACCCATCTGGACAAGCTGCTGTTCACTCTGCTCAGCAAAGGAATGGCAGACTACTTGTCACTTGCATCGACGACTTTGGTCGAAAGTGACGTTGTGAAGAAACGTGACGTCGGCTATGAACATGTCGTGTTGAGATACGTCAGAAGTATCGTACGAATCATCGCGTTGTGCACGAACCTGTCTCCACAAGCTGCATGTGCGGTTATTACTCGTGAGTTTTTTATTTTTCAAAAAATGTCTGAAAACTCACAAATACACTTCGAATAAGTTCCATTCACTGCTGAAAGTTTATAAGTGGAAGAAGTATAGTTTACACAATCAGTTTTATCAGAATGACATCTTTTGTACCTGTTTTTTTAAAGGAAACAATTGCAAAAACTAAATATGTTTCTGGATAAATTTCCATTCAAAATAGTCGATCATCGTGTAAATTCACCACGAATAACCCAACTATCCTCAAATTTACAGAAAAGGTTAATGAACAACAATCAACAACGAGTAAGAAGGACGAAAATCGCATCCGCATCATGAGCGCCATTGGTTTCAGTGGTCTTTTGCCAATGTTCAAGAAGGAAGCGAAGGTTGACAAAGCGTTAGGGTAAGCTTAAATAAACATGGAAATGTATCACGACAATTTTCAGAATCGCCGAATTGATGGTCCGTGCAATCGGAACTCTGAAAATGCTGAGTGCACCAGCCGCCTTGGAGCTCTGTGCCGCTGCCGATGCTATCCTAGCACCGGTTCGTATCGGAATGGTCAGAAAACTGTCGAACCCTGTGGTCACTGGAAATCATGATCCGCTCGAGGTATTTTTGGTTTAAAAAAATATGTATTCTTGTCACTGGGGAAAAACTGTTTTGAGCCGTTTCTAAACCTGAAGAATTGTTGGAAAGAATTCTATGCGATAAATTAAAACGTTCGTTTCCATAAAATAGGAATAACCTTACTTTTCTTTTTATACTGACACCTTCCTATTCAGATTCTCGAGAAATACTTTGCAACTGAAAAATCGCTGAGTGAAGTTTTGGACCTCAAAAAGATGGAGTTGCACGACTCCGTTAGAACCAAACGGAAGTCACGCGGTGCAGGAGCCGCAGAAGATCACGCTGAGAATCATAGTGACGGACGTGACAGTGGTGACGATGGAGGTAGTGATAATGGTAAGGATTCTATAAAAGCTTCATGTAATGATGAGGATACTTCCAGAAGCTGTGGGAGACGTAACTGTCAGCTCAAGACACCGTGGGGATTCTACTGGTGGAGGTTTGTTCATAATAATAATGCTCATAACCTACGGCGGACTGGTTTTAATCGGGAAAAGTCCCTCAATTGGTATTGTACAAAGGCACTATGTGGAATTTATTGAAGTTTTCAAACGCAAATTATGAATTTCACTGGGGGCAAAGTTAGAAGGATGAAATAATGCAAAATTTGTTTTCCCAGGTACCGTTGGAACTGCTCGTAGACACCCGCCAGCTGTGGAAGAAGTAGAAATGGCCGAGCGGTCCTTCGGTGACGATGGAAGCAGCTCAAGCTCAGACTCTGAAGATGACGATGAACGTGACGACGACGATGTCGATGAAGAAGAAGAGAACGCGGACGGTGCCGAGAGCAACTTCAGACTATTCCAAAGCGACATGTACGAGATGGAAGAGGAGGAAAGAGATGGGGAGAATGATGACTGGGGCATGGAATCGTCGTCGTCCGAAGGAGACGGAGATCAGAATGATGAGGATCGCCAGGATAGTGACCATGATGTGAGTGTTTTCAATTTTCTTGGTGATTCACTCTGGTTTTGGTATGTAAGCAAATCATGAACTGTCGTGTTCTCAAGTACTCTAAAAATAAAATGATGTACTTGTGTACAACATGTGCTGTAGATAACTTTCGGCACATGTGCCGTAAGAAATCTCTCTATGTACAGCATGTGCCGTAAGAAATCCCTCTATGTACAGCATGTGCCGTAAGAAATGTCTATATGTACAACATCTGCCGTAAGTTATTTACAGCGTATGTTGTACATACGCTATAGCACATGTTGTACACAAGTACAGCATTTTGTTTTTAGAGTAGTGCCAGTAATTTGGGAAGTGTGCTCAATTTCTCAGTTTACCCGCGTTTTCAAGACTTCGCTCTTCACGAATTTTGTACTCTCAACCTTTCCTAAGCTTTCAGTGAAAGAAAATCACTGTTGGCTGCAGACTACTGATCGCGATTAGTAAATTGTGTCGCGGGGTTTCATAAAGTGCTGAGTTCCTCACTCTCGTCTTTCAGTACTCCGTTCTAACAGAAAAGGACATGTGTAGTAGACCCCATTTCTAAAATTGATTTTATTGTTTTTTTTTCAGCAAGATGACGATCAAATGGAAGATGAAGAAGAGAACGACGCACAGGAAGATCAGGGAGACGCTGAACGGCAAGGTGCAGAGCCACAAGAACAAGAAGAACAGCCAGTGGAAGCGATTCACCTGCCACCTCCAGCGATTCGTAGACGTGTCTTCGGTTCCTTTGATGACGATGATGGGTGAGTTCGGATAACCTGATGGTTATGGAGAAATCGTCTTACAGACCCAATGAGAACCACGAACCTGATGAGCAGCGTAACGCAGTGGAAGCGGCATTGGATGCAGCTGTAGAACAACATGAAGAAGATGGCGCTATCCTTGGTGACTTCCTCGAGAGACAGCACAGTTAGTTTTCGAAACTTTGTAGAATGAACGTAAACCGTCGTTTTCTGAGTTCTCCCTGATCTTCTGAAACCAGTCCTTGACGAAGATTTGAAGATTAATATTTGTTTTGAATTGAAACATTCAGGCGTCGCAGCTCGTTTCGGACGTGGTGAAGGACTTCCAGCGGATTTGACAAGTTCCGGCCACTCAACCAGCAACATGAATCCTGCAGAACTGCCGTCGCGTGACACTGGAACTTCGAATACCAGAGAAGTGAGAGGATCTGCTATCTTCACCGGCTTCAGAAGGTACAATCGACAGTCGTCGAGCAACACCTCTGCGTCTACTAGTGAGCCGACAGAGTCAAACGAAGACGCCAGCAACACTAGAAGCAGCACAACTGCGCCGGCTGTCTCGGTTGCTGTGACTACTACAACCAGTGGCGCATCGTCCAAGAAGTCACCAGTGCCGACACCAGACCCTAACAACCTGCCGTCTAAATTGCAAGCAGAACAGCAACTTTCGATGACGTTCTCTGTCTTGGTCAGAATCGCAGTCGACATACTTCTGAACAAGATGCTGGACGAAACGTCGAGTAACACGAAGAGAACATCGTTCAAGACGATTCTCGATCTCTGTGAACAACTTCTCTCAGACTCGTTCAGATGGTTGGTGAAGGTGCTCGACCACACTGAGAACACCCTCCGTTTCCTTGCCGGCAGACGGCCGACCAAGGCCGCCAAGAAGGAGAAAGATTCACCGACTTCACCATCCACCACGTCGAGCAAGAAGGACAAGGATGATTCTCCAGTGTCGGCTGCGGCGAATCGCAAGGTGACACTTGGCTACATTGCCAGTGTCCTTCGTTCGGTCAGAGATGAGAATGCGGACACGAAGTTGCAATTGGACGATGAGATCCTGCCTTCGATGGCCATGGTTCTGGACGCGTACTTTGTCTTCGTCACATCGGTGTCTCCTAATTTTGAGGTTTGTTTTTTGTTAATTAAGAACTTTCTAAAGTTTGAAATAGTCAGGATTTTCTCGCAAGATGGCACTTCGATACGCACAGTAGAAAATTTCGGAATATGTCCATTCTTTTCAAAAAATTGTTCTCTATTTCCTCGAAGTAGCCACAAGTTTTGCATTCCCGTTGCTTACTTTCCTCATTGAATTCGGGCGTTTTCGCTTTTCTCGTTTCGGACTGGAACGTCGTCGAGTGAAAATTTATACCTAGTTAAGAACAAACTCAAGTCTATCATGAACTTTATTTTTACAGGAATGGAAGATCCGACTCGACCAGTTCTCCAACCCACTCTATCGAGCGACCGATAAGCGAAATTTCGTAGACAGAGATATCCTCACTCAGTTCTTCCAGGTATTTTTTACAAAATTTTTTGGGGAACTCGTAATCGGGAAGGAAAATTCGCTGAATTCATACCTTTCTCTGTAAATTGGGTGTGAGAAATAAATACGGGTGCTTACCAAAATCTAGGCACGTACCTGCCACAATCACAGCCGTAGCTAGCACGAGTATAAATCGTGGCAGACACGTGTCTAGCCTACATTATGCACACCAGAGTTGCACTGAATTCCATCTTACGTTCAAAAAATTTTTACTTCCGTGCAATTTAGATGCACACTGTAATTTCAGAGTACTCACAATGATAAATTTTTCATTTCAGCGCGGCAAAGATCAATTCGACCCGATCCTCTTGCTGACCGGAGAATGGGACTCTACACAACCAACTGTGCCAGTCGAGAAACAGATTCCACTCATCTCCAACCCCAGCGTCCTGCAGATGGAAGCAACACAGAGAGACTTGTTCCACAATCCGGAGAACCAAGTGAAACTCACCCATTCGCAGCATGTCAGGGTACGTTTTTCGAACTTACAGGAGGGCCGTATATGACCGATTTTTCAACTTTTCAGTGCTGTGGAAGCATTCAACGCGTTTTAGAATTTATTCGAAAAAGACCACCAACGAAGTTTAACATATTTCACAACCTTGATCAGTTTGAAAAGCTAGTTTTTGACAAAAATCGAACCAATTTATGAATCCGACAGGGTCTTTGTGTCTCTTAAGAAACTCCGTCATCTTTTTTCTCCTCCACGTCGCCATTCGATAAACCCAACTAAACGAATAGTGGAAAAACAAAACTGAATTTTAGTGGCAGAATTTTGATGTGATGACGATGAAATTATTCAGAAAAAAACTCTAAAGTTGAAAGAGACGCCACCGACGGAGTTTATCCTTTTTACAGAACCTCACTCTGCTCGGTGTTCCATCAGAGAGTCGAGCGAGCATGGCGTTAACCAATCATTCGTCGATCATCACCTCCACCCTGAAAGCCTACAACAATGCACCGGTAGCCGATGAGCCGATTTACGAAGAGGAACCGGCACCGGAGTGCCCAGAAGGGTTCGAAAAGTGCTCACTGGAAGAACTCCGTGAAGGAATGCGTCTCGTTTTTGGCTCAGACTCTGGAAGAATGCGGATGAGATGGGAGAAGAGTATTGAATACATGTCGGAAGTGAGATTTTTTAAAATTATTCATCATAAACTCGGAAAATGTACGAATTTTGCCGGATATTTTAATTAATTTTCATTGAAGTTGCGGATATTGAATTAATAAAAAAAATGAATTAATAATTTTCATTTAGAAAAAAATAAGTGAATACAATTATTTTTGTGAACGGTGAAAAAAGTAAACGCTTCAACAACAGCAACAAATCCAATCGGAATTACAGAAATTGAATTATTTAAACAATAAATTTGAAACTTTAAATTTTTTAGAAATGTTGAAATCGATTAAATTGAGAACAAAATGAATAGTTCCGAAAATTTTCACTAGTTGGCTTTTTTTTGAATAAAGTTGGAAACTGTTTGAAAATTTCATCAAAATGAATTGAATTGAATTGTAAAGCCAAACTTTCGAAATTCTTCAATAGAAGTCCTCGAAATTTTGCTCTGAATAATTAAACCAAAAATCTTTTTTAAAAATTGGAATTGAATTAAATTTCAGATGACCTATTCAACCATGACCAGCTACTTTGGTGACTGTATGCCACTCAGCTTCTCACCTCTCGTCGCCTATGTCTCCAGATTCAGTATTCGTCACGAGCTCTTCAGCAGAACCCTGGAGAAGTTCAGAGTCAGCCACGGAATGGCCAAGGAGATTTCATTGGATGTGCGTTGTTTGCTCTTTGAAGTCTTGAGAATGTAAAATGACCTTGATATTTTCAAAATTTCTAGAAACAAGGAACTGTAACTCCGGAATAGACTTTGGACTAGAAAACACAATTTTTTGAAGAATTAGTTCAACAGGTTCAAATATTCCTGTTACAATTTTAAATTCGAGTTGAATTAACGATTTTATCAAATTGAACCTTTATACTTCCCGAGACGAAGTGTCCTGATCCTTTTTAGTGTTCTCACAAAAAATGATAATTTTAAATAGGAATCGAATTTTGACTTGAAAAAACACTTTTTTGACGAATTACATTTTATTGCTCATTATTGTTGAACACGACGGGTTCACGCCTTTTCCGACTAGAAAGAATCCGTTGAACCAGTCTAACAAAAAATCCGTTAAAGTAAGTAACTAACGCCGACCCACAGTACTTAATACGAAAAAGTAGACTGAATCAATTTAATCAAGAATCATTTCCTTATAAGGTGCAAAATTTCAAAATTTTGGTAATCAAGTTTAAACTTCGATCAAATATTAGCTTTGTACCTAACTCGTGCTTTGAAGCTTACCTAAGCCTAAAATTTGAGGTGTCGACAAAGATAAATGAAAAAGGTTCATGACTCGCGATTCTTGATTCATATGATTCAGTCTACTTTTTCGTATAAAATACCCACAATACATCATCATTCATTTAAATTTAGGTTGAACGGGACCCAACCAAAATGATGACCGAAACGATCCGTCAAATCAACACAATCTACGCACGTCGAATCTGCTCGATGCCACCGGCCAACCTCGACCACAAAACTCCGCTCGCGTGTGCTCGTCTCCGTGTCAAATTCCATTCGGAGCCAGGAGAGGGAACCGGTGTCACTAGAAGTTTCTACACTGCATTCGCCGAAGTTTGTTCATCTAGAAAGTCTCCTTTCAGTGGTCTGTGTGAATCCGCAAGCAACAGCCTTGAGATGATTGCTATGTTGCCAAATGGTTAGTTTTAAGCGATATCAGAAAATTTACTTCAAAATCCTAAATTGGGTTTTTTTTTTTAAATAATCGGGCACCTGTATTCATGAAAGTTCAATTCTAAGCTTTGCCTTCGAAAAAATCGAGAGATTCATAGAATAGTTCAATTTCTGTTTTTAAAAAATATTGTAAAAATAGTTCGGTGATATTATTAGATTATTACTCTAGAAGCATTCCTTTTGATAATTTCAAATTTATTTTTTGAAAATCACACGATAAAAAATAACTTCAGGCCCCGAAGCCAAGGAAAAGCGAGAACGAGTGATGAAAGACAAGCTTACCGAGATGATTGACGTGGTGAACAAGTCCAGAGACATCTTCATTGACATCAACGCGGCGCCATACGATCCGATCGCCGAGAAGGAAGCCCATGAGGCTCAGCCAGACGGAGATCGCAACGCGGAGAAGATGTACATCTCAGTTCCCGCCACACTTACCATGTATAAGAAGTGAGTTTTTGGGTTTATGAATACTTCAGTAGTTGTGTGAATTGGTGAAGTCAACACACATTGTAAAGATAAGTTTTCGGTCTGTTTATTTTTTGACTTGTTAAACAAAAGCAGAGCCGTGTTCGAGAAATTTGTGTAGATTTATGCCCGTCTCTTATACAGCAAGGTTCAAAATTATGTAATAGGCTTCTGTTCTGACGGGGTAAAAACATTGAGTAATTAAAATTACTAATTACTTCCTATCGCGAAAAGCGACAAGATAAGGTTACAATGTAATTTCATTCAATCATTTCAGATTGTTGGAGATTTGCGACAACAAGAATGACCTGGCGAGTCGAATCATGGGTATAATGTTCAACTTCCCTGTGAAAGTGTTCACCGAGTGCAGCCAGAATGATGATTCTCTGAGGTTAGTTAAAGTGCAAGTAAAATTGATCGATCATCTCGCAGTTATTGATTTTATGAGGAAGTCAACTTATTCAGACTCTACGTGACCGACATCAAGAACCGACTAACTATTGCTGGAGTCATTGGATTTGAAGAAGACATTAATTCTGTTCGTGTTCGAGGTGAGTTTCTTTCGTTTAGTTGATCACGAAGGGAACTAGTGAATTAAAAACTGTGATTCTTAAATATTCTGGCTCTGAAGATCACAAAAGCTGTTTTTCCGACCTTACCTAAGCTTTTATGAACGGTAAACTACTGTTAGCTGAAGATTACAGATTAAAACATGATGCACGATTACAAATAGTGAATATTAGGCAAAATCGCCGCACTTATCCAAGTCTTGGAAACGCGTGTAAACTAATAGAATAGTAAAGTATTAAAAGAAAACGTCTTGTTCGTATAACTTTGATCCGTTCGCTTCAGCCGACAGTCCATCGTCCAACAGAAAGCATCAACCAGGACGCTTGATGTCGGACGACGAAGACGAAGACACTGCCATGACTACCCAACCATCGGGTGTCGCGCAAGAAGTTGTCATCAGCTCGGCGTCAACCCTCAGATCCGATGCAGACCCTCTCTTCAACCGCTCAAGCAAAGGTTTCCTCAGCCCGGAGGTCGGCAACGGTTCGCCACTGAGACTCAATGCGTTTAGGAACATTGGAAGGTGAATTTTTGACTTTTTGAGAAGATCGTCAAAAGTACTAGACATATTTAAGAGACATCAAAATAGACAGTTTGATACAAAAGTGGCGTTATGGTAAAGTTTTGTTGCGAATTCCGTAATTGTACAGTACTTTCTTACCGAATAGTTCGAAGTTCTTCAGAGTTTACATGAAAAGACAAAATTCGAAAAAAAACCCTGATCTTGTTGATTTCAGTGAAAAAACATCAGATGAAGTTTAAATCAAAACTAAATTGGTACTAATTCAAGAATATTACAGAATCATCGGAATCTGCCTTTCACACGGTGACATTTTCCCACTCAACCTATCCCGTCACGTCTTCAAGTACATCCTCCGACAGCCGATTCGTTGGATCGACCTCGCGTTCTACGATCCAGAGGTGAGGTTTCGAATTACCTTGTGAAAACGGATAAAGTCTCCGTCGCTGTACAAAAAAAGCACATTCGGTGACGTAACATCAACGCTGTTTCAGATCTTCAACCATCTTGTGCTTACCATGAACAGCGGATCGGAAATTTCAACATTCTATCTCGGGTTTTCGACTGATAGTGTAACGGATAATGGAACGGTATGTTTTGTGATTCAATTATACCTAGATGTTCGTATAAGACATGATAGTCAGCATATCGACTCATGCTCTCTTTCATAAAATTTGAGCGAATTTATCGTTGAATGAGGTTTGATTATTATGTAAAAACAAATCGTTTAGATTTGAAGAAACCGGTCTTGTTGAAACAGAAAGTCTGATCAGGAGTTCAAAAGTTTGATCTTCATGGGTCACCTACAACCTGCCGTTTTTTCATACGTCATGCACCGCGCTAAGCACAGTAGAAAAGTGTCGGATCAAGCAGCGAGGGGAGGCGACCAATAAGCAGCGAGCACAAACCCCGCCCCTTCGTAAATCCTACACCGCTGTAGATCAAATTACAGTTACTGTAGTTTAAAAACTTTCTCTGACGTTTTTTCAAAATTCATGATAAAAAGCTAGTTACGAAGGAAAGTTACAAGATTTGCAATTTTCTGACAGCAATTGGCGAAACAAGTTCGCTTGTTAAGATGAGAAAAATAGGAGAAAATATTGAAAAAAAAAATATTGATGTGCGAACGCGCCCTAAAGCAAATTTTCGTTCAATATAATTTGCCTGCGACGCGTCTAATCTATGACGATCACCTTTAGCTCTGTGTGCGTGCATCGCAGTTTTAAAGACAATTTGAAACTTTCAGTTGAAACATGAAGACCTCAAGCCGAACGGGGAGAACATTCCTGTAGACGACACGAACGTCGTAGAATATGTCTATCGTACGGCGGAAAACAAGATGCTTGGAAAGAATACGTTGGCTCTAGAGGTGAGATTTTGATCTTGAGCCTTTAGATCATTTAGAATAATTTTATCAGAAATTCCATTAGCGTTATGAAGTAGTTTACGGTAGATTTTTTTCTGATTCGTTTGTATTCCGTTGAGAAAAAGTCCGTGAAGAAATGAATATCGAAAGTTCTGTTCAAAACATTTCAATTAAAAATTAAATAAAGGTCTTATGAAACATGAGTTTCACGAGGTCCTATTCAACTGTGAAAACATAAAAACCAATATTGAAAACTTGAAAACCAAAACATTTCATGTAATTGAATTTTTCAGGCGCTTCGTGACGGAGTACTTGACGTGATTCCAGAGAACATCTTGTCAGGACTGACTGCCGAAGACTTGCGTCTGATGATGTGTGGTGTTGATGAGGTGATTTTTTCTTTGATGAAAATTGAGAAAACGAGAAAATTCGAGTGAGTACTTCTCCTCATAACCCAGCTTTAAATTATAGTGATTTCTTAGCGAATCATGTATTTTATGAAAGTTGTCATTATAGATTTTGAGTGATGTAGTGATTTTTACTATTTTTACACTTTTGATCTGAGTTTATGTGAAAATAGTCAAGATCGACTCGTCTGCTCTGAAAAAGTGATGTTCATGAAAAATATCCTGTTTCATATCGGACTCTTCGGTATAGAGTATTCAATCCTGAACCAAATCAAAAATTTTTGTATTTGAAGGACCACCCACGTTGTTAAGAAACGTTCAACATCAAATTTCAGGTCAATATTCCGGTTCTGAAGGCTAACACGGTGTTCCTGGACGAAAGCCGTGCACCAGCAGCAACTCTCGCCAAGTTCAAGGAGATGTTCTGGCAGGTGATCGAAGCGTTTAGTCCTCAAGAAAAACAGGTAATTTTTGTGTTTCTCTTTTCGAATGAAAACCATTGGAGATTTAATTGGCGCTTTGTCGAACCCATGCAGTTCATAAGTTGAAAAATTGGGATATTTTCTGACTCGTATCATTTTGTTGTGACGTCGAGTTGCTGGAGAAGAGCTTTATTAAGAAGTGAATAATTATTCTTCACTCGTAAAAGATTTAAATCAGGCAATTAACTCTGCGGGGGATGTCACATGAAGTAGGTTTCCTTCCATATTCGGACCTCTGATTTACGATATTTGTTAAGAACTCATCAAATATTCAACTTAGATATATACGGTAACTTATCACTTCAGGACCTGATCTTCTTCTGGACTGGTGCGCCGACACTACAAGCGTCCGGTGACTGGCAGAACAACGCAACGGTGATGATGAGACCCTCTGACGACCAGTACTTGCCAACCGCCAACACGTGTATCTCGCGAATCTATGTACCGGTATACTCATCCAAAAAGATCCTCAAGTCAAAGTTAACGTTGGCAATCAAGAGCAAGGTGTTCGGGTTCGTCTGATGATCATCTTTCCATAATCTGGGTGTATCGCCCATCTGGTTCCCACCATGTGTGTATAGTCACCCCCTCCCATCACATTTACACCGTTCATTTCTCATTAACAGCTTTTAATTGTTTTTTGTAGTCTTAACGTGCCTGGCCTAATCATCCCCATTTAACCGTCGTTGGTCGTACGCAGACAATTTCTTTGAACCATTGTTCGAGTGAATTTGTTTTGAAATAATAAAGTGTTATTTTGTGTGTGGAGTTGTTCGAACATCAAGAGGGAGGGTACAGTATGAGAAAAAATAGCTTTTTGGGAAAATCGGGTACACGAGAAGTATCCCATTCCATCAAACTGGGCGACAGATGGACCGGCATTGGACTGTAATTGGGCGACAGATGTCCGGGACGACTGTCGCCCATTTACGGTCCGATGCCGGTCCACCGAAAGTTTTGGAGTAGAGCTACAGTACTCACGGAATAAACTGACCAGTCTAGCCAAAATTTGAATACAGAGAGAGTAGTATATATACGTTCCTCTTCCTCGTTCCTATACTACTAGAGAGTTTCAGTTAGAATCAAGCTTCCAACAGTAATCTGATGCCATGTTGGAATTATATTTTCTATACAGTCTCCTAGGATACTGTAAGGCTATTCGAAGTCCTCGAGAGTATCGTGAGAGAGATTCCATATTCGCGCTGTAGAGGCATTTACGCTTTTCAAACATAGGCTACAGTACTAGTCTGCAAGTACCTACAGAGTACGGTATAAATGTTTCAGCACTCTGTTTGTAGAACCATTCGAGATCCCAGATCTACAGTACCAGATAGTGAGTTTCTACAGTACCACATTACTTTTAGTAAAGCTGCGATGCATTGGCAGAAGCGAAATTCAAATTTCCACAGTATCTCTGAAGAAGGACGAAGGAATTTATGTACCTTCAGTTCAGTAGAACTTGTGATGGAAACTACCCGAGAGTACAGTATGCCTCTACCACTATTTTTATTTACCGTCACGCGAGTACACTGGCTACACTGTAGCCCACACTAAGATACCTTATCAGTCAGAGAAGACCTTGTTTTCTCATTTTGAGTTAGTTTCTTCTTTTTGAAATGTCAGCCATCAAGTGTAGACGCCTGGAAGGAAAAGTCGCCATTGTCACTGCTGCCACGAAAGGGTTCGTTTTATTACTGTAACTGTTTGTGTAGATCAAAAAATAATCTGATTGACTATCTGTTTCACAAGCGTTCCGACCCGAGACGGTTTCCGCTTATCATTTCTGTCTTAGGAATAGTTCTGTGCTGAATCTTTCACTTTTTATTAGATATATACCATATGGTTTTACGAAAATAATAAAAATAGATTTTTTTCAAATTTTGACGCGTACTGTGGCTCTTTTTGTCGATCACTAGGAGCGAAAGACCTTAAGTCCATGAACTACTCTCTAATAACGTAGAGAAGTTTCGTCTTTAGAATCGGCCTAGCTATCGCAGAAAGGCTCCTCGCTGAAGGTGCCAGCGTTATCATCGGAAGTAGAAATCAGAAGAATGTGGACGAGGCTCTTCAGGTTATTTTTCTCTCCTGTAATATATTTTTAACTAAAAATTTACAGTATCTGAAAGGAAAAGGTCTGCACAATGTTGATGGTATTCCTGGGCACATCGCCAACACTGAGGATCAGAAGAAACTTGTGGACTTTGTAAGCTCTCTCTCGCTCTCTCTCTCTCTCTCTCTCTCTCTCTCTCTCTCTCTCTCTCTCTCTCTCTCTCTCTCTCTCTCACTACACTTTCTTTCAGACCATCAAGAAGTTCGGAAAGATTGATATTCTTGTCAATAACCATGGTATTAACCCGGCTTTTGGACATATTCTGGGTTCGTTTTCTTTTATGAATTCTCTCTAATATTTCCAAGTTCAGACGTCACTGACACTGTCTGGGACAAGCTCTTCGAAGTAAACGTTAAAGCTGGTATACAGATGACCAAATTGGTTGTGCCATACTTGAAGAAGCAAGGGTGAGGAGAGAGAGAGAGAGAGAGAGAGAGAGAGAGAGAGAGAGAGAGAGAGAACGAGAGAAAGGGAGAGAAAGAGAGAGAGAGAGAGAGAGAGAAAAATACAATTATTTTTCCAGAGGCGGCTCCATAATCTTCAACTCGTCTTACAGTGCCTACAAAAGTCCACCAGTAAGTGTGTAACTGAAAATTTGAGCACTTCACGCTATTTTTAAGGGTATCGCAGCATATGGAGTCACCAAGACAACTCTTGTTGGTCTAACAAGAGCATTTGCTAACGGACTAGCTACTGATAAAATTCGCGTAAATGGAATTGCTCCGGGAGTCATCAAGACGAAAATGAGCCAAGTGGTGAGGGAGGGAGAGAGAGAGAGAAAGAGAGAGAGAGAGAGAGAAAGAGAGAGAGAGAGAGAGAAAGAGAGAGAGAGAAAGAGAGAGAGAGAGAGAGAGAGAGAGAGAGGCAGAAAGCGAAATTACAGCTCTGGGAAGGAGGTGAAGAAGAAGTGACCGAGAAAGAAGAAATCCCACTCGGTCGACTCGGCGTCCCAGAAGACTGTGCAGGCGTCGTCGCTTTCCTGGTTTCCGATGACGCTGCTTACCTCACTGGAGAAATGATTGTTGTCGGTGGAGGAGTACATGCCCGCCTTTGAGAAAAAAATTTTCGTAACTGAATAAATATGGATATTTTCGACTCATTCAACCCTGAAATGCGAAATAACTACAGCTGTATTGCGAATACTTCCGACTTCCGACTTCCATCCTTTTTTCACTTCCGACTTCTGACTTCCGTTTTGAAAGATTTCAGCAACCGTGGTACATAGTGTGACCACGATATATAAACCGTGAAAAAATTAAACTATTATTAAAAAACTATTCAAACATCGCTTCCGAACTAGGGGTAGATAACTAAGACCAGCGCGCTGCTCCATTTAGGTTCAGTTACGTGTAACCTCCACGAGCCGTAAATATTGATACCAGAGTTGCACTGAAGTGAAATTTTTCAAAACGGAAGTCGGAAGTGAATTTTTTAAACTGGAGTCGGAAGTCGGAAGTGAAAAAAGGGTGGAAGTCGGAAGTCGGAAGTACAATTTTTTCAACGGTAGTCGGGAGTGCAAAAAAGTTGAAAAAACCCAGAGATATTGTATATTTGCGCATTCTCAACAGGTGATAGGTCAATTCCAGACTGAGTAGAAACGATTCTACCGTTTTTTCGTCCTTTTTCACGAAAAAAATTTTTTGACGGAAGTCGGAAGTAGAATTTGTTAAACGGTAAGTCGGAAGTCGGAAGTGAAATTTTTTCACGGAAGTCGGAAGGCGGAATTCCGTGCAACTCTGATTGATACACAGCTTTCAATTTTTTTCACAGCTAGAAGACGTATCAAAACGTACATGAACCATATCGGGTAGTTGACGTCCAGATGGTTCTTTCACTTATTCACAGCTAGACATCACGCTTCTGGCATGAACAGTGGTCAGTACACTCCCGCATTTGATGAAAACAATTTTGCGAAGTGTAACTGAATAAATATGACATTATTTAACAGCACCAGAAGCATGTACAAGTTTTGTTGAAAAACAATAGATTATTCATTTTATCCAAGCGCGCTCGTTGCCTTTTCGAAATTACCTGAAAAAATAGTCGTACTGCGAATTCTCTCTCTCTCTCTCTTTCTCTCTCTCTCTCTCTTTCTCTCTCTCTCTCTCTCTCTCTCTCTTTCTCTCTTTCTCTTTCCCTCGCACTCTCTTCCTCTCTTCTTCTATTTCCCTCTCTTCTTCCTCTCTCTCTATCTTTCTTTCTCTCTCTCTCTCTCTCTCTCTCTCTCTCTCTCTCTCTCTCTCTCTCTCTCTCTCTCTCTCTCTCTCTCTCTCTCTCTCTTTTCTCTT